>JAEIFZ010000117.1:1800000-2115827 GCA_018904035.1 Zaprionus ornatus
AAAAAATATTTATTGAAAATCCTTTATTTGATGATTGATTATTCAAGATCTCGACGAGATGAAACGAAAATACCGAGTACGAGTTTTCCGTTTTCGAAATAGCTTAAAAAAATATTTATTGAAAGTCCGTTATTTGATGATTGATTCTTCAAGATCTCGACGAAATGAAACGAAAACACCGAGTACGAATTTTTTGGTTTGGGCATAGTTTATGAGATATAGCCTCCTAAAGGTCCCGAATAAAATATAATTTCTGCAAATCCGTTATGTGATGATTAATTCTTCAAGATCTCAACGAAATGAAACGAAAATACTCCTTTTTCAGCATAGTTTAGGAGATATATCCGTTTTAAGGTCACGATTTCAAATTATTTTTGCCAATCCGTTATCTGATGATTGATTCTTCAGGATCTCGACGAAATGAATCGAAAATGCTGTGTGCGAATTTTCCGTTTTCAGCATAGTTTAGCAGCTACGGCTTCCTTAAAGTCTCGAATAAAAAATATTTATTGAAAGTCCGTTATTTGATGATTGATTCTTCAAGATTTCGACGAAATGAAACGAAAATACTCAGTGCGAGTTTTCCGTTTTCGGAATAGTTTAGGAGATATAGCTTCCTTAAGGTCAAGAATAAAAATATTTTTGAAAATCCGTTATTTGATGATTGATTATTCAAGATCTCGACGAGATGAAACGAAAATACTGTGTACGAGTTTTCCGTTTTGTCATAGTTTAGAAGATATAGCTTTTCGGAATAGTTTAGGAGATATAGCATCCTCAAAGTCAAGAATAAAAAGTACTTATTGAAAATCCGTTATTTGATTATTGATTCTTCAAAATCTCGACGAAATGATTCAAAATTACAGAGTGCGAGTTTTCCGTTTTCGGCAAAGTTTAGAAAGATATAGCCTAATCAAGGTCAAGAATAAAAATATTTATTGAAAATCCGTTATTTGATTATTAATTCTTCAAGATCTCTACGAAATGAAATGAAAACCGAGTGCGAATTTTTTGGTTTCGGCATAGTTTATGAGATATAGCCTCCTAAAGGTCCCGAATAAAATATAATTTCTGCAAATCAGTTATGTGATGATTTACTCTTCAAGATCTCAACAAAATGAAACGAAAATACTGTGAACGAGTTTTCCTTTTTCAGCATAGCTTAGGAGAGATATATCCTTTTTAAGGTCACGATTTTAAATTATTTTTGCCAATCCGTTATCTGATGATTGATTCTTCAGGATCTCGACGAAATGAATCGAAAATGCTGAGTGCGAATTTTCCGTTTTCAGCATAGTTTAGAAGCTATAGCTTCCTTAAAGTCACGAATAAAAAATATTCATTGAAAATCCGTTAGTTGATGATTGATTCTTCAAGATTTCGACTAAATGAAACAAAAATACTCAGTGCGAGTTTTCCGTTTTCGGAATAGTTTAGGAGATATAGCCTCCTCAAGGTGAAGAATAAAAAGTATTGAAAATCCATTTTTTGATGATTGATTATTTAAGATCTCAACGAGATGAAACGAAAATACCGAGTACGAGTTTTCCATTTTCGACATAGCTTATAAAAAATATTTATTGAAAGTCCGTTATTTGATGATTGATTCTTCAAGATCTCGACTAAATGAAACCAAAATAGTGAGTGCGAGTTTTCGTTTTCGGCATAGTTTAGGAGATATAGCTTCCTTAAGGTCAAGAATAAAAATATTTTTGAAAATCTGTTATTTGATGATTGATTATTCAAGATCTCGACGAGATGAAACGAAAATACTGTGTACGAGTTTTCCGTTTTTGTCATAGTTTAGAAGATATAGCTTTTCGTCATAGTTTAGGAGATATAGCATCCTCAAAGTCAAGAATAAAAAGTACTTATTGAAAATCCATTATTTGATGATTGATTATTCAAGATCTCGACGAGATGAAACGAAAATACTGAGTGCGAGTTTTCCGTTTTTGTCATAGTTTAGTAGCTATAGCTTCCTTAAGGTCACGAATAAAAATATTTTTGAAAATCCGTTTTTTGATTATTGATTCTTCAAAATCTCGACGAAATGATTCAAAATTACAGAGTGCGAGTTTTCCGTTTTCGGCAAAGTTTAGAAAGATATAGCCTCCTCAAGGTCAAGAATAAAAATATTTATTGAAAATCCGTAATTTGATTATTATTTCTTCAAGATCTCGACGAAATGAAATGAAAACACCGAGTGCGAATTTTTTGGTTTCGGCATAGTTTATGAGATATAGCCTCCTAAAGGTCCCGAATAAAATATAATTTCTGCAAATCAGTTATGTGATGATTTATTCTTCAAGATCTCAACGAAATGAAACGAAAATACCAAGTACGAGATTAACGTTTTCGTTTATAAAAAATATTTATTAAAAGTCCGTTATTTGATGATTGATTCTTTAAGATCTCGACGAAATGAAACGAAAACACCGAGTACAAATTTTTTGGTTTGAGCATAGTTTAGGAGGCGTAGCCTCCTAAAGGTCCCGAATAAAAATAATTTCTGCAAATCCGTTTTGTGATGATTTATTCTTCAAGATCTCAACGAAATGATACTAAAATACTGTGTACTAGTTTTCCGTTTTCGGCATAGTTTAGGAGCTATAGCTTCCTTAAGGTCACGAACAAAAAATATTTTTAAAAATCCATTATTTGATGATTGATTATTCAAGATCTCGACGAGATGAAACGAAAATACTGAGTGCAAGTTTTCCGTTTTCGTCATAGTTTAGCAGCTATAGCTTCCTTTAAGGTCATGATTATTCAAGATCTCGACGAGATGAAACGAAAATACTGTGTACGAGTTTTCCGTTTTTGTCATAGTTTAGAAGATATAGCTTTTCGTCATAGTTTAGGAGATATAGCATCCTCAAAGTCAAGAATAAAAAGTACTTATTGAAAATCCATTATTTGATGATTGATTATTCAAGATCTCGACGAGATGAAACGAAAATACCAAGTACGAGTTTAACGTTTTCGTTTATATAAAAATATTTATTAAAAGTCCGTTATTTGATGATTGATTCTTTAAGATCTCGACGAAATGAAACGAAAACACCGAGTACAATTTTTTTGGTTTGAGCATAGTTTAGGAGGCGTAGCCTCCTAAAGGTCCCGAATAAAAAATAATTTCTGCAAATCCGTTTTGTGATGATTTATTCTTCAAGATCTCAACGAAATGATACTAAAATACTGTGTACTAGTTTTCCGTTTTCGGCATAGTTTAGGAGCTATAGCTTCCTTAAGGTCACGAACAAAAAATATTTTTAAAAATCCATTATTTGATGATTGATTATTCAAGATCTCGACGAGATGAAACGAAAATACTGAGTGCAAGTTTTCCGTTTTCGTCATAGTTTAGCAGCTATAGCTTCCCTTAAGGTCATGATTATTCAAGATCTCGACGAGATGAAACGAAAATACTGTGTACGAGTTTTCCGTTTTTGTCATAGTTTAGAAGATATAGCTTTTCGTCATAGTTTAGGAGATATAGCATCCTCAAAGTCAAGAATAAAAAGTACTTATTGAAAATCCATTATTTGATGATTGATTATTCAAGATCTCGACGAGATGAAACGAAAATACTGAGTGCGAGTTTTCCGTTTTTGTCATAGTTTAGTAGCTATAGCTTCCTTAAGGTCACGAATAAAAATATTTTTGAAAATCCGTTTTTTGATTATTGATTCTTCAAAATCTCGACGAAATGATTCAAAATTACAGAGTGCGAGTTTTCCGTTTTCGGCAAAGTTTAGAAAGATATAGCCTCCTCAAGGTCAAGAATAAAAATATTTATTGAAAATCCGTAATTTGATTATTAATTCTTCAAGATCTCGACGAAATGAAATGAAAACACCGAGTGCGAATTTTTTGGTTTCGGCATAGTTTATGAGATATAGCCTCCTAAAGATCCCGAATAAAATATAATTTCTGCAAATCAGTTATGTGATGATTTATTCTTCAAGATCTCAACGAAATGAAACGAAAATACCAAGTACGAGATTAACGTTTTTGACATAGCTTATCAAAAATATTTATTGAAAGTCCGTTATTTGATGATTGATTCTTCAAGAACTCGACGAGATGAAACGAAAATACCAAGTACGAGTTTAACGTTTTCGTTTATAAAAAATATTTATTAAAAGTCCGTTATTTGATGATTGATTCTTCAAGATCTCGACGAAATGAAACGAAAACACCGAGTACAAATTTTTTGGTTTCGGCATAGTTTATGAGATATAGCCTCCTAAAGGTCCCGAATAAAATATAATTTCTGCAAATCAGTTATGTGATGATTTATTCTTCAAGATCTCAACGAAATGAAACGAAAATACCAAGTACGAGATTAACGTTTTCGTTTATAAAAAATATTTATTAAAAGTCCGTTATTTGATGATTGATTCTTTAAGATCTCGACGAAATGAAACGAAAACACCGAGTACAAATTTTTTGGTTTGAGCATAGTTTAGGAGGCGTAGCCTCCTAAAGGTCCCGAATAAAAAATAATTTCTGCAAATCCGTTTTGTGATGATTTATTCTTCAAGATCTCAACGAAATGATACTAAAATACTGTGTACTAGTTTTCCGTTTTCGGCATAGTTTAGGAGCTATAGCTTCCTTAAGGTCACGAACAAAAAATATTTTTAAAAATCCATTATTTGATGATTGATTATTCAAGATCTCGACGAGATGAAACGAAAATACTGAGTGCAAGTTTTCCGTTTTCGTCATAGTTTAGCAGCTATAGCTTCCTTTAAGGTCATGATTATTCAAGATCTCGACGAGATGAAACGAAAATACTGTGTACGAGTTTTCCGTTTTTGTCATAGTTTAGAAGATATAGCTTTTCGTCATAGTTTAGGAGATATAGCATCCTCAAAGTCAAGAATAAAAAGTACTTATTGAAAATCCATTATTTGATGATTGATTATTCAAGATCTCGACGAGATGAAACGAAAATACCAAGTACGAGTTTAACGTTTTCGTTTATAAAAAATATTTATTAAAAGTCCGTTATTTGATGATTGATTCTTTAAGATCTCGACGAAATGAAACGAAAACACCGAGTACAATTTTTTTGGTTTGAGCATAGTTTAGGAGGCGTAGCCTCCTAAAGGTCCCGAATAAAAAATAATTTCTGCAAATCCTTTTTGTGATGATTTATTCTTCAAGATCTCAACGAAATGATACTAAAATACTGTGTACTAGTTTTCCGTTTTCGGCATAGTTTAGGAGCTATAGCTTCCTTAAGGTCACGAACAAAAAATATTTTTAAAAATCCATTATTTGATGATTGATTATTCAAGATCTCGACGAGATGAAACGAAAATACTGAGTGCAAGTTTTCCGTTTTCGTCATAGTTTAGCAGCTATAGCTTCCCTTAAGGTCATGATTATTCAAGATCTCGACGAGATGAAACGAAAATACTGTGTACGAGTTTTCCGTTTTTGTCATAGTTTAGAAGATATAGCTTTTCGTCATAGTTTAGGAGATATAGCATCCTCAAAGTCAAGAATAAAAAGTACTTATTGAAAATCCATTATTTGATGATTGATTATTCAAGATCTCGACGAGATGAAACGAAAATACTGAGTGCGAGTTTTCCGTTTTTGTCATAGTTTAGTAGCTATAGCTTCCTTAAGGTCACGAAAGAAAATATTTTTGAAAATCCGTTTTTTGATTATTGATTCTTCAAAATCTCGACGAAATGATTCAAAATTACAGAGGCGAGTTTTCCGTTTTCGGCAAAGTTTAGAAAGATATAGCCTCCTCAAGGTCAAGAATAAAAATATTTATTGAAAATCCGTAATTTGATTATTAATTCTTCAAGATCTCGACGAAATGAAATGAAAACACCGAGTGCGAATTTTTTGGTTTCGGCATAGTTTATGAGATATAGCCTCCTAAAGATCCCGAATAAAATATAATTTCTGCAAATCAGTTATGTGATGATTTATTCTTCAAGATCTCAACGAAATGAAACGAAAATACCAAGTACGAGATTAGCGTTTTTGACATAGCTTATCAAAAATATTTATTGAAAGTCCGTTATTTGATGATTGATTCTTCAAGAACTCGACGAGATGAAACGAAAATACCAAGTACGAGTTTAACGTTTTCGTTTATAAAAAATATTTATTAAAAGTCCGTTATTTGATGATTGATTCTTTAAGATCTCGACGAAATGAAACGAAAACACCGAGTACAAATTTTTTGGTTTGAGCATAGTTTAGGAGGCGTAGCCTCCTAAAGGTCCCGAATAAAAAATAATTTCTGCAAATCCGTTTTGTGATGATTTATTCTTCAAGATCTCAACGAAATGATACTAAAATACTGTGTACTAGTTTTCCGTTTTCGGCATAGTTTAGGAGCTATAGCTTCCTTAAGGTCACGAACAAAAAATATTTTTGAAAATCCATTATTTGATGATTGATTATTCAAGATCTCGACGAGATGAAACGAAAATACTGAGTGCAAGTTTTCCGTTTTCGTCATAGTTTAGCAGCTATAGCTTCCTTTAAGGTCACGAATAAAAATATTTTTGAAAAACCGTTATTTGATTATTGATTCTTTAAGATCTCGACGAAATGAAGTGAAAACACCGACTACGAATTTTTTGGTTTCGGCATAGTTTATGAGATATAGGCTCCTAAAGGTCCCGAATAAAACATAATTTCTGCAAATCCGTTATGTGATGATTTATTCTTCAAGATCTCAATGAAAAGAAACGAAAATACTGTGTACGAGTTTTCCGTTTTCGGCATAGTTTGGGAGATATATCCTTTTCAAGGTCACGAATTCAAATTATTTTTGCCAATCCGTTATCTGATGATTTATTCTTCAAGATCTCGACGAAATGAAACAAAAATACCGAGTGCGAATTTTCCGTTTTGGGTATAGTTTAAGAGCTATAGCTTACTTAAAGTCACGAATAAAAAATATTCATTGAAAATCCGTTAGGTGATGATTGATTCTTCAAGGTCTCGACTAAATGATTCAAAATTACAGAGTGCGAGTTTTCCGTTTTCGGCAAAGTTTAGAAAGATATAGCCTCCTCAAGGTCAAGAATAAAAATATTTATTGAAAATCCTTAATTTGATTATTAATTCTTCAAGATCTCGACGAAATGAAATGAAAACACCGAGTGCGAATTTTTTGGTTTCGGCATAGTTTATGAGATATAGCCTCCTAAAGATCCCGAATAAAATATAATTTCTGCAAATCAGTTATGTGATGATTTATTCTTCAAGATCTCAACGAAATGAAACGAAAATACCAAGTACGAGATTAACGTTTTTGACATAGCTTATCAAAAATATTTATTGAAAGTCCGTTATTTGATGATTGATTCTTCAAGAACTCGACGAGATGAAACGAAAATACCAAGTACGAGTTTAACGTTTTCGTTTATAAAAAATATTTATTAAAAGTCCGTTATTTGATGATTGATTCTTTAAGATCTCGACGAAATGAAACGAAAACACCGAGTACAAATTTTTTGGTTTGAGCATAGTTTAGGAGGCGTAGCCTCCTAAAGGTCCCGAATAAAAAATAATTTCTGCAAATCCGTTTTGTGATGATTTATTCTTCAAGATCTCAACGAAATGATACTAAAATACTGTGTACTAGTTTTCCGTTTTCGGCATAGTTTAGGAGCTATAGCTTCCTTAAGGTCACAAACAAAAAATATTTTTGAAAATCCATTATTTGATGATTGATTATTCAAGATCTCGACGAGATGAAACGAAAATACTGAGTGCAAGTTTTCCGTTTTCGTCATAGTTTAGCAGCTATAGCTTCCTTTAAGGTCACGAATAAAAATATTTTTGAAAAACCGTTATTTGATTATTGATTCTTTAAGATCTCGACGAAATGAAGTGAAAACACCGACTACGAATTTTTTTGGTTTCGGCATAGTTTATGAGATATAGGCTCCTAAAGGTCCCGAATAAAACATAATTTCTGCAAATCCGTTATGTGATGATTTATTCTTCAAGATCTCAATGAAAAGAAACGAAAATACTGTGTACGAGTTTTCCGTTTTCGGCATAGTTTAGGAGATATATCCTTTTCAAGGTCACGAATTCAAATTATTTTTGCCAATCCGTTATCTGATGATTTATTCTTCAAGATCTCGACGAAATGAAACAAAAATACCGAGTGCGAATTTTCCGTTTTGGGTATAGTTTAAGAGCTATAGCTTACTTAAAGTCACGAATAAAAAATATTCATTGAAAATCCGTTAGGTGATGATTGATTCTTCAAGGTCTCGACTAAATGAAACGAAAATACTGATTGCGAGTTTTCCGTTTTCGGCATAGTTTAAAAGATATAGCATCCTCAAGGTCAAAAAAAAAAATTATTTATTGAAAATCCATTATTTGATGATTGATTATTCAAGATCTCGACGAGATGAAACGAAGATACCGAGTACGAGTTTTCCGTTTTCGACATAGCTTATAAAAAATATTTATTGAAAGTCCGTTATTTGATGATTGATTCTTCAAGATCTCGACGAAATGAAACGAAAACACCGAGTACAAATTTTTTGGTTTCGGCTAGTTTATGAGATATAGCCTCCTAAAGGTCCCGAATAAAATATAATTTCTGCAAATCCGTTATGTGATGATTTATTCTTCAAGATCTCAACGAAATGAAACGAAAATATTGTGTACGAGTTTTCCTTTTTCGGCATAGTTAAGGAGATATATCCTTTTTAAGGTCACGATTTCAAATTATTTTTGCCAATCCGTTATGTGATGATTGATTCTTCAAGATTTCGACTAAATGAAACGAAAATACTGAGTGCGAGTTTTCCGTTTTCGGCATAGTTTAGGAGATATAGCCTCCTCAAGGTGAATAATCAAAAGTATTTATTGAAAATCCATTTTTGATGATTGATTATTTAAGATCTCGACGAGATGAAACGAAAATGCCGAGTACGAGTTTTCCGTTTTCGACATAGCTTATAAAAAATATTTATTGAAAGTCCGTTATTTGATGATTGATTCTTCAAGATCTCGACAAAATGAAATGAAAACACTGAGTGCGAGTTTTCCGTTTTTGTCATAGTTTAGTAGATATAAACTCCTCAAGGTCAAGAATAAAAAATATTTATTGAAAATCTTTTATTTGATGATTGATTATTCAAGATATCGACGAGATGAAACGAAAATACCAAGTACGAGTTTAACGTTTTCGTTTATAAAAAATATTTATTGAAAGTCCGTTATTTGATGATTGATTCTTCAAGATCTCGACGAAATGATACTAAAATACTGTGTACTAGTTTTCCGTTTTCGGCATAGTTTAGGAGCTATAGCTTCCTTAAGGTCACGAACAAAAAATATTTTTGAAAATCCGTTATTTGATGATTGATTCTTCAAGATCTCGACGAAATGAAATAAAAATACAGAGTGCGAGATTTCCGTTTTCGTCATAGTTTAGGAGCTATAGCTTCCTTAAGGTCAGGAATAAAAATATTTTTGAAAATCCGTTATTTGATGATTGATTCTTCAAGATCTCGGCGAAATGAATCAAAAATACAGAGTGAGCATTTTCCGTTTTCGGCAAAGTTTGGGAAGATATCCTCCACAAGGTCAGGAATAAAAAAAAATTTATTGAAAATCTATTATTTGATGATTGATTATTCATGATCTCGACGAGATGAAACGAAAAACCGAGTGCGAGATTTCCGTTTTCGTCATAGTTTAGGAGCTATAGCTTCCTTAAGGTCACGAATAAAAATATTTATTGAAAATCCTTTATTTGATGATTGATTATTCAAGATCTCGACGAGATGAAACGAAAATACCAAGTACGAGTTTTCCGTTTTCGGCATAGTTTAGGAGCTATAGCTTCCTTAAGGTCACGAACAAAAAATATTTTTGAAAATCCTTTATTTGATGATTGATTCTTCAAGATCTCGACGGAATGAAACAAAAATACAGAGTGTGAGATTTCCGTTTTTGGCAAAGTTTAGGAAGATATATCCTCTCCATGGTCAAGAATAAAAAATATTTATTGAAAATCCGTTATTTTATGATTTATTCTTCAAGATCTCGACGAAATGAAACGAAAATACTGAGTGCCAGTTTTTTGTTTTCGGCATAGTTTAGAAGATATAGCCTCCTCAAGGTCACGAACAAAAAATATTTTTGAAAATCCTTTATTTGATGATTGATTCTTCAAGATCTCGACGGAATGAAACAAAAATACAGAGTGAGAGATTTCCGTTTTTGGCAAAGTTTAGGAAGATATATCCTCTCCATGAACAAGAACAAAAAGTATTTATTGAAAATCCATTATTTGATGATTGATTATTCAAGATCTCGACGAGATGAAACGAAGATACCGAGTACGAGTTTTCCGTTTTCGACAGAGCTTATAAAAAATATTTATTGAAAGTCCGTTATTTGATGATTGATTCTTCAAGATCTCGACGAAATGAAACAAAAACACCGAGTACGAATTTTTTGGTTTCGGCATAGTTTATGAGATATAGCCTCCTAAAGGTCCCGAATAAAATATAATTTCTGCAAATCCGTTATGTGATGATTTATTCTTCAAGATCTCAACGAAATGAAACGAAAATACTGTGTACGAGTTTTCCGTTTTTGGCATAGTTTAGGAGATATAGCCGTCTCAAAGTCAAGAATAAAAAGTACTTATTGAAAATCCATTATTTGATGATTGATTATTCAAGATCTCGACGGGATGAAACGAAAATACTGAGTGCAAGTTTTCCGTTTTCGTCATAGTTTAGTAGCTATAGCTTCCTTAAGGTCACAAATAAAAATATTTTTTAAATCTGTTATTTGATTATTGATTCTTCAAGATCTCGACGAAATGAAATGAAAACACCGAGTACGAATTTTTTGGTTTCGGCATAGTTTATGAGATATAGCCTCCTAAATGTCCCGAATAAAACATAATTTCTGCAAATCCGTTATGGGATGATTTATTCTTCAAGATCTCAATGAAAAGAAACGAAAATACTGTGTACGAGTTTTCGGTTTTCGGCATAGTTTAGGAGATATATCCTTTTCAAGGTCACGAATTCAAATTATTTTTGCCAATCCGTTATCTGATGATTTATTCTTCAAGATCTCGACGAAGTGAAACGAAAATACTGAGTGCGAGTTTTGCGTTTTCGGCATAGTTTAGAAGATATAGCCTCCTCAAGGTCAAAAACAAAAAGTATTTATTGAAAATCCATTATTTGATGATTGATTATTCAAGATCTCGACGAGATGAAACGAAGATACCAAGTACGAGTTTTCCGTTTTCGACATAGCTTATAAAAAATATTTATTGAAAGTCCGCTATTTGATGATTGATTCTTCAAGATCTCGACGAAATGAATCGAAAATACTGAGTGCGAATTTTCCGTTTTCGACATAGTTTAGAAGCTACAGCTTCCTTAAAGTCACGAATAAAAAATATTCATTGAAAAACCGTTTATTGATGATTGATTCTTCAAGATTTCGACTAAATGAAACGAAAATACTGAGTGCGAGTTTTCCGTTTTCGGCATAGTTTAGGAGATATAGCCTCCTCAAGGTGAATAATAAAAAGTATTTATTGAAAATCCATTATTTGATGATTGATTATTTAAGATCTCGACGAGATGAAACGAAAATGCCGAGTACGAGTTTTCCGTTTTCGACATAGCTTATAAAAATATTTATTGAAAGTCCGCTATTTGATGATTTATTCTTCAAGATCTCAACGAAATGAAACGAAAATACTGTGTACGAGTTTTCCGTTTTTGGCATAGTTTAGGAGATATAGCCGTCTCAAAGTCAAGAATAAAAAGTACTTATTGAAAATCCATTATTTGATGATTGATTATTCAAGATCTCGACGGGATGAAACGAAAATACTGAGTGCAAGTTTTCCGTTTTCGTCATAGTTTAGTAGCTATAGCTTCCTTAAGGTCACAAATAAAAATATTTTTTAAATCTGTTATTTGATTATTGATTCTTCAAGATCTCGACGAAATGAAATGAAAACACCGAGTACGAATTTTTGGTTTCGGCATAGTTTATGAGATATAGCCTCCTAAATGTCCCGAATAAAACATAATTTCTGCAAATCCGTTATGGGATGATTTATTCTTCAAGATCTCAATGAAAAGAAACGAAAATACTGTGTACGAGTTTTCGGTTTTCGGCATAGTTTAGGAGATATATCCTTTTCAAGGTCACGAATTCAAATTATTTTTGCCAATCCGTTATCTGATGATTTATTCTTCAAGATCTCGACGAAGTGAAACGAAAATACTGAGTGCGAGTTTTGCGTTTTCGGCATAGTTTAGAAGATATAGCCTCCTCAAGGTCAAAAACAAAAAGTATTTATTGAAAATCCATTATTTGATGATTGATTATTCAAGATCTCGACGAGATGAAACGAAGATACCAAGTACGAGTTTTCCGTTTTCGACATAGCTTATAAAAAATATTTATTGAAAGTCCGCTATTTGATGATTGATTCTTCAAGATCTCGACGAAATGAATCGAAAATACTGAGTGCGAATTTTCCGTTTTCGACATAGTTTAGAAGCTACAGCTTCCTTAAAGTCACGAATAAAAATATTCATTGAAAAACCGTTTATTGATGATTGATTCTTCAAGATTTCGACTAAATGAAACGAAAATACTGAGTGCGAGTTTTCCGTTTTCGGCATAGTTTAGGAGATATAGCCTCCTCAAGGTGAATAATAAAAAGTATTTATTGAAAATCCATTATTTGATGATTGATTATTTAAGATCTCGACGAGATGAAACGAAAATGCCGAGTACGAGTTTTCCGTTTTCGACATAGCTTATAAAAAATATTTATTGAAAGTCCGCTATTTGATGATTTATTCTTCAAGATCTCAACGAAATGAAACGAAAATACTGTGTACGAGTTTTCCGTTTTTGGCATAGTTTAGGAGATATAGCCGTCTCAAAGTCAAGAATAAAAAGTACTTATTGAAAATCCATTATTTGATGATTGATTATTCAAGATCTCGACGGGATGAAACGAAAATACTGAGTGCAAGTTTTCCGTTTTCGTCATAGTTTAGTAGCTATAGCTTCCTTAAGGTCACAAATAAAAATATTTTTTAAATCTGTTATTTGATTATTGATTCTTCAAGATCTCGACGAAATGAAATGAAAACACCGAGTACGAATTTTTTGGTTTCGGCATAGTTTATGAGATATAGCCTCCTAAATGTCACGAATAAAACATAATTTCTGCAAATCCGTTATGGGATGATTTATTCTTCAAGATCTCAATGAAAAGAAACGAAAATACTGTGTACGAGTTTTCGGTTTTCGGCATAGTTTAGGAGATATATCCTTTTCAAGGTCACGAATTCAAATTATTTTTGCCAATCCGTTATCTGATGATTTATTCTTCAAGATCTCGACGAAGTGAAACGAAAATACTGAGTGCGAGTTTTGCGTTTTCGGCATAGTTTAGAAGATATAGCCTCCTCAAGGTCAAAAACAAAAAGTATTTATTGAAAATCCATTATTTGATGATTGATTATTCAAGATCTCGACGAGATGAAACGAAGATACCAAGTACGAGTTTTCCGTTTTCGACATAGCTTATAAAAAATATTTATTGAAAGTCCGTTATTTGATGATTGATTCTTCAAGATCTCGACAAAATGATACGAAAATACTGAGTGCGAGTTTTCCGTTTTCGTCATAGTTTAGGAGCTATAGCTTCCTTAAGGTCACGAATAAAAATATTTTTGAAAATCCGTTATTTGATGATTGATTCTTCAAGATCTCGGCGAAATGAATCAAAAATACAGAGTGATGATTGATTCTTCAAGATCTCGACGGAATGAAACAAAAATACAGAGTGAGAGATTTCCGTTTTTGGCAAAGTTTAGGAAGATATAGCCTCTCCATGGTCAAGAATAAAAATATTTATTGAAAATCCGTTATTTTATGATTTATTCTTCAAGATCTCGACGAAATGAAACGAAAATACTGAGTGCGAGTTTTTTGTTTTCGGCATAGTTTAGAAGATATAGCCTCCTCAAAATCATGAACAAAAAGTATTTATTGAAAATCCATTATTTGATGATTGATTATTCAAGATCTCGACGAGATGAAACGAAGATACCGAGTACGAGTTTTCCGTTTTCGACAGAGCTTATAAAAAATATTTATTGAAAGTCCGTTATTTGATGACTGATTCTTCAAGATCTCGACGAAATGAAACGAAAACACCGAGTACGAATTTTCCGTTTTCGACATAGTTTAGAAGCTACAGCTTCCTTAAAGTCACGAATAAAAATATTCATTGAAAAACCGTTTATTGATGATTGATTCTTCAAGATTTCGACTAAATGAAACGAAAATACTGAGTGCGAGTTTTCCGTTTTCGGCATAGTTTAGGAGATATAGCCTCCTCAAGGTGAATAATAAAAAATATTTATTGAAAGTCCGTTATTTGATGATTGATTCTTCAAGATCTCGACAAAATGATACGAAAATACTGAGTGCGAGTTTTCCGTTTTCGTCATAGTTTAGGAGCTATAGCTTCCTTAAGGTCACGAATAAAAATATTTTTGAAAATCCGTTATTTGATGATTGATTCTTCAAGATCTCGGCGAAATGAATCATAAATACAGAGTGATGATTGATTCTTCAAGATCTCGACGGAATGAAACAAAAATACAGAGTGAGAGATTTCCGTTTTTGGCAAAGTTTAGGAAGATATAGCCTCTCCATGGTCAAGAATAAAAAATATTTATTGAAAATCCGTTATTTTATGATTTATTCTTCAAGATCTCGACGAAATGAAACGAAAATACTGAGTGCGAGTTTTTTGTTTTCGGCATAGTTTAGAAGATATAGCCTCCTCAAAGTCATGAACAAAAAGTATTTATTGAAAATCCATTATTTGATGATTGATTATTTAAGATCTCGACGAGATGAAACGAAGATACCGAGTACGAGTTTTCCGTTTTCGACAGAGCTTATAAAAAATATTTATTGAAAGTCCGCTATTTGATGATTGATTCTTCAAGATCTCGACGAAATGAATCGAAAATACTGAGTGCGAATTTTCCGTTTTCGACATAGTTTAGAAGCTACAGCTTCCTTAAAGTCACGAATAAAAAATATTCATTGAAAAACCGTTTATTGATGATTGATTCTTCAAGATTTCGACTAAATGAAACGAAAATACTGAGTGCGAGTTTTCCGTTTTCGGCATAGTTTAGGAGATATAGCCTCCTCAAGGTGAATAATAAAAAGTATTTATTGAAAATCCATTATTTGATGATTGATTATTTAAGATCTCGACGAGATGAAACGAAAATGCCGAGTACGAGTTTTTCGTTTTCGACATAGCTTATAAAAAATATTTATTGAAAGTCCGCTATTTGATGATTTATTCTTCAAGATCTCAACGAAATGAAACGAAAATACTGTGTACGAGTTTTCCGTTTTTGGCATAGTTTAGGAGATATAGCCGTCTCAAAGTCAAGAATAAAAAGTACTTATTGAAAATCCATTATTTGATGATTGATTATTCAAGATCTCGACGGGATGAAACGAAAATACTGAGTGCAAGTTTTCCGTTTTCGTCATAGTTTAGTAGCTATAGCTTCCTTAAGGTCACAAATAAAAATATTTTTTAAATCTGTTATTTGATTATTGATTCTTCAAGATCTCGACGAAATGAAATGAAAACACCGAGTACGAATTTTTTGGTTTCGGCATAGTTTATGAGATATAGCCTCCTAAATGTCCCGAATAAAACATAATTTCTGCAAATCCGTTATGGGATGATTTATTCTTCAAGATCTCAATGAAAAGAAACGAAAATACTGTGTACGAGTTTTCGGTTTTCGGCATAGTTTAGGAGATATATCCTTTTCAAGGTCACGAATTCAAATTATTTTTGCCAATCCGTTATCTGATGATTTATTCTTCAAGATCTCGACGAAGTGAAACGAAAATACTGAGTGCGAGTTTTGCGTTTTCGGCATAGTTTAGAAGATATAGCCTCCTCAAGGTCAAAAACAAAAAAGTATTTATTGAAAATCCATTATTTGATGATTGATTATTCAAGATCTCGACGAGATGAAACGAAGATACCAAGTACGAGTTTTCCGTTTTCGACATAGCTTATAAAAAATATTTATTGAAAGTCCGCTATTTGATGATTGATTCTTCAAGATCTCGACGAAATGAATCGAAAATACTGAGTGCGAATTTTCCGTTTTCGACATAGTTTAGAAGCTACAGCTTCCTTAAAGTCACGAATAAAAAATATTCATTGAAAAACCGTTTATTGATGATTGATTCTTCAAGATTTCGACTAAATGAAACGAAAATACTGAGTGCGAGTTTTCCGTTTTCGGCATAGTTTAGGAGATATAGCCTCCTCAAGGTGAATAATAAAAAGTATTTATTGAAAATCCATTATTTGATGATTGATTATTTAAGATCTCGACGAGATGAAACGAAAATGCCGAGTACGAGTTTTCCGTTTTCGACATAGCTTATAAAAAATATTTATTGAAAGTCCGCTATTTGATGATTGATTCTTCAAGATCTCGACGAAATGAATCGAAAATACTGAGTGCGAATTTTCCGTTTTCGACATAGTTTAGAAGCTACAGCTTCCTTAAAGTCACGAATAAAAAATATTCATTGAAAAACCGTTTATTGATGATTGATTCTTCAAGATTTCGACTAAATGAAACGAAAATACTGAGTGCGAGTTTTCCGTTTTCGGCATAGTTTAGGAGATATAGCCTCCTCAAGGTGAATAATAAAAAATATTTATTGAAAGTCCGTTATTTGATGATTGATTCTTCAAGATCTCGACAAAATGATACGAAAATACTGAGTGCGAGTTTTCCGTTTTCGTCATAGTTTAGGAGCTATAGCTTCCTTAAGGTCACGAATAAAAATATTTTTGAAAATCCGTTATTTGATGATTGATTCTTCAAGATCTCGGCGAAATGAATCAAAAATACAGAGTGATGATTGATTCTTCAAGATCTCGACGGAATGAAACAAAAATACAGAGTGAGAGATTTCCGTTTTTGGCAAAGTTTAGGAAGATATAGCCTCTCCATGGTCAAGAACAAAAAATATTTATTGAAAATCCGTTATTTTATGATTTATTCTTCAAGATCTCGACGAAATGAAACGAAAATACTGAGTGCGAGTTTTTTGTTTTCGGCATAGTTTAGAAGATATAGCCTCCTCAAAGTCATGAACAAAAAGTATTTATTGAAAATCCATTATTTGATGATTGATTATTTAAGATCTCGACGAGATGAAACGAAGATACCGAGTACGAGTTTTCCGTTTTTGACAGAGCTTATAAAAAATATTTATTGAAAGTCCGCTATTTGATGATTGATTCTTCAAGATCTCGACGAAATGAATCGAAAATACTGAGTGCGAATTTTCCGTTTTCAACATAGTTTAGAAGCTACAGCTTCCTTAAAGTCACGAATAAAAAATATTCATTGAAAAACCGTTTATTGATGATTGATTCTTCAAGATTTCGACTAAATGAAACGAAAATACTGAGTGCGAGTTTTCCGTTTTCGGCATAGTTTAGGAGATATAGCCTCCTCAAGGTGAATAATAAAAAGTATTTATTGAAAATCCATTATTTGATGATTGATTATTTAAGATCTCGACGAGATGAAACGAAAATGCCGAGTACGAGTTTTCCGTTTTCGACATAGCTTATAAAAAATATTTATTGAAAGTCCGCTATTTGATGATTGATTCTTCAAGATCTCGACGAAATGAATCGAAAATACTGAGTGCGAATTTTCCGTTTTCGACATAGTTTAGAAGCTACAGCTTCCTTAAAGTCACGAATAAAAAATATTCATTGAAAAACCGTTTATTGATGATTGATTCTTCAAGATTTCGACTAAATGAAACGAAAATACTGAGTGCGAGTTTTCCGTTTTCGGCATAGTTTAGGAGATATAGCCTCCTCAAGGTGAATAATAAAAAATATTTATTGAAAGTCCGTTATTTGATGATTGATTCTTCAAGATCTCGACAAAATGATACGAAAATACTGAGTGCGAGTTTTCCGTTTTCGTCATAGTTTAGGAGCTATAGCTTCCTTAAGGTCACGAATAAAAATATTTTTGAAAATCCGTTATTTGATGATTGATTCTTCAAGATCTCGGCGAAATGAATCAAAAATACAGAGTGATGATTGATTCTTCAAGATCTCGACGGAATGAAACAAAAATACAGAGTGAGAGATTTCCGTTTTTGGCAAAGTTTAGGAAGATATAGCCTCTCCATGGTCAAGAATAAAAAATATTTATTGAAAATCCGTTATTTTATGATTTATTCTTCAAGATCTCGACGAAATGAAACGAAAATACTGAGTGCGAGTTTTTTGTTTTCGGCATAGTTTAGAAGATATAGCCTCCTCAAAGTCATGAACAAAAAGTATTTATTGAAAATCCATTATTTGATGATTGATTATTCAAGATCTCGACGAGATGAAACGAAGATACCGAGTACGAGTTTTCCGTTTTCGACAGAGCTTATAAAAAATATTTATTGAAAGTCCGTTATTTGATGACTGATTCTTCAAGATCTCGACGAAATGAAACGAAAACACCGAGTACGAATTTTCCGTTTTCGACATAGTTTAGAAGCTACAGCTTCCTTAAAGTCACGAATAAAAAATATTCATTGAAAAACCGTTTATTGATGATTGATTCTTCAAGATTTCGACTAAATGAAACGAAAATACTGAGTGCGAGTTTTCCGTTTTCGGCATAGTTTAGGAGATATAGCCTCCTCAAGGTGAATAATAAAAAATATTTATTGAAAGTCCGTTATTTGATGATTGATTCTTCAAGATCTCGACAAAATGATACGAAAATACTGAGTGCGAGTTTTCCGTTTTCGTCATAGTTTAGGAGCTATAGCTTCCTTAAGGTCACGAATAAAAATATTTTTGAAAATCCGTTATTTGATGATTGATTCTTCAAGATCTCGGCGAAATGAATCAAAAATACAGAGTGATGATTGATTCTTCAAGATCTCGACGGAATAAAACAAAAATACAGAGTGAGAGATTTCCGTTTTTGGCAAAGTTTAGGAAGATATAGCCTCTCCATGGTCAAGAACAAAAAATATTTATTGAAAATCCGTTATTTTATGATTTATTCTTCAAGATCTCGACGAAATGAAACGAAAATACTGAGTGCGAGTTTTTTGTTTTCGGCATAGTTTAGAAGATATAGCCTCCTCAAAGTCATGAACAAAAAGTATTTATTGAAAATCCATTATTTGATGATTGATTATTTAAGATCTCGACGAGATGAAACGAAGATACCGAGTACGAGTTTTCCGTTTTTGACAGAGCTTATAAAAAATATTTATTGAAAGTCCGCTATTTGATGATTGATTCTTCAAGATCTCGACGAAATGAATCGAAAATACTGAGTGCGAATTTTCCGTTTTCAACATAGTTTAGAAGCTACAGCTTCCTTAAAGTCACGAATAAAAAATATTCATTGAAAAACCGTTTATTGATGATTGATTCTTCAAGATTTCGACTAAATGAAACGAAAATACTGAGTGCGAGTTTTCCGTTTTCGGCATAGTTTAGGAGATATAGCCTCCTCAAGGTGAATAATAAAAAGTATTTATTGAAAATCCATTATTTGATGATTGATTATTTAAGATCTCGACGAGATGAAACGAAAATGCCGAGTACGAGTTTTCCGTTTTCGACATAGCTTATAAAAAATATTTATTGAAAGTCCGCTATTTGATGATTGATTCTTCAAGATCTCGACGAAATGAATCGAAAATACTGAGTGCGAATTTTCCGTTTTCGACATAGTTTAGAAGCTACAGCTTCCTTAAAGTCACGAATAAAAAATATTCATTGAAAAACCGTTTATTGATGATTGATTCTTCAAGATTTCGACTAAATGAAACGAAAATACTGAGTGCGAGTTTTCCGTTTTCGGCATAGTTTAGGAGATATAGCCTCCTCAAGGTGAATAATAAAAAATATTTATTGAAAGTCCGTTATTTGATGATTGATTCTTCAAGATCTCGACAAAATGATACGAAAATACTGAGTGCGAGTTTTCCGTTTTCGTCATAGTTTAGGAGCTATAGCTTCCTTAAGGTCACGAATAAAAATATTTTTGAAAATCCGTTATTTGATGATTGATTCTTCAAGATCTCGGCGAAATGAATCAAAAATACAGAGTGATGATTGATTCTTCAAGATCTCGACGGAATGAAACAAAAATACAGAGTGAGAGATTTCCGTTTTTGGCAAAGTTTAGGAAGATATAGCCTCTCCATGGTCAAGAATAAAAAATATTTATTGAAAATCCGTTATTTTATGATTTATTCTTCAAGATCTCGACGAAATGAAACGAAAATACTGAGTGCGAGTTTTTTGTTTTCGGCATAGTTTAGAAGATATAGCCTCCTCAAAGTCATGAACAAAAAGTATTTATTGAAAATCCATTATTTGATGATTGATTATTCAAGATCTCGACGAGATGAAACGAAGATACCGAGTACGAGTTTTCCGTTTTCGACAGAGCTTATAAAAAATATTTATTGAAAGTCCGTTATTTGATGACTGATTCTTCAAGATCTCGACGAAATGAAACGAAAACACCGAGTACGAATTTTCCGTTTTCGACATAGTTTAGAAGCTACAGCTTCCTTAAAGTCACGAATAAAAATATTCATTGAAAAACCGTTTATTGATGATTGATTCTTCAAGATTTCGACTAAATGAAACGAAAATACTGAGTGCGAGTTTTCCGTTTTCGGCATAGTTTAGGAGATATAGCCTCCTCAAGGTGAATAATAAAAAATATTTATTGAAAGTCCGTTATTTGATGATTGATTCTTCAAGATCTCGACAAAATGATACGAAAATACTGAGTGCGAGTTTTCCGTTTTCGTCATAGTTTAGGAGCTATAGCTTCCTTAAGGTCACGAATAAAAATATTTTTGAAAATCCGTTATTTGATGATTGATTCTTCAAGATCTCGGCGAAATGAATCAAAAATACAGAGTGATGATTGATTCTTCAAGATCTCGACGGAATGAAACAAAAATACAGAGTGAGAGATTTCCGTTTTTGGCAAAGTTTAGGAAGATATAGCCTCTCCATGGTCAAGAACAAAAAATATTTATTGAAAATCCGTTATTTTATGATTTATTCTTCAAGATCTCGACGAAATGAAACGAAAATACTGAGTGCGAGTTTTTTGTTTTCGGCATAGTTTAGAAGATATAGCCTCCTCAAAGTCATGAACAAAAAGTATTTATTGAAAATCCATTATTTGATGATTGATTATTTAAGATCTCGACGAGATGAAACGAAGATACCGAGTACGAGTTTTCCGTTTTTGACAGAGCTTATAAAAATATTTATTGAAAGTCCGCTATTTGATGATTGATTCTTCAAGATCTCGACGAAATGAATCGAAAATACTGAGTGCGAATTTTCCGTTTTCAACATAGTTTAGAAGCTACAGCTTCCTTAAAGTCACGAATAAAAAATATTCATTGAAAAACCGTTTATTGATGATTGATTCTTCAAGATTTCGACTAAATGAAACGAAAATACTGAGTGCGAGTTTTCCGTTTTCGGCATAGTTTAGGAGATATAGCCTCCTCAAGGTGAATAATAAAAAGTATTTATTGAAAATCCATTATTTGATGATTGATTATTTAAGATCTCGACGAGATGAAACGAAAATGCCGAGTACGAGTTTTCCGTTTTCGACATAGCTTATAAAAAATATTTATTGAAAGTCCGCTATTTGATGATTGATTCTTCAAGATCTCGACGAAATGAATCGAAAATACTGAGTGCGAATTTTCCGTTTTCGACATAGTTTAGAAGCTACAGCTTCCTTAAAGTCACGAATAAAAAATATTCATTGAAAAACCGTTTATTGATGATTGATTCTTCAAGATTTCGACTAAATGAAACGAAAATACTGAGTGCGAGTTTTCCGTTTTCGGCATAGTTTAGGAGATATAGCCTCCTCAAGGTGAATAATAAAAAATATTTATTGAAAGTCCGTTATTTGATGATTGATTCTTCAAGATCTCGACAAAATGATACGAAAATACTGAGTGCGAGTTTTCCGTTTTCGTCATAGTTTAGGAGCTATAGCTTCCTTAAGGTCACGAATAAAAATATTTTTGAAAATCCGTTATTTGATGATTGATTCTTCAAGATCTCGGCGAAATGAATCAAAAATACAGAGTGATGATTGATTCTTCAAGATCTCGACGGAATGAAACAAAAATACAGAGTGAGAGATTTCCGTTTTTGGCAAAGTTTAGGAAGATATAGCCTCTCCATGGTCAAGAATAAAAAATATTTATTGAAAATCCGTTATTTTATGATTTATTCTTCAAGATCTCGACGAAATGAAACGAAAATACTGAGTGCGAGTTTTTTGTTTTCGGCATAGTTTAGAAGATATAGCCTCCTCAAAGTCATGAACAAAAAGTATTTATTGAAAATCCATTATTTGATGATTGATTATTCAAGATCTCGACGAGATGAAACGAAGATACCGAGTACGAGTTTTCCGTTTTCGACAGAGCTTATAAAAAATATTTATTGAAAGTCCGTTATTTGATGACTGATTCTTCAAGATCTCGACGAAATGAAACGAAAACACCGAGTACGAATTTTCCGTTTTCGACATAGTTTAGAAGCTACAGCTTCCTTAAAGTCACGAATAAAAAATATTCATTGAAAAACCGTTTATTGATGATTGATTCTTCAAGATTTCGACTAAATGAAACGAAAATACTGAGTGCGAGTTTTCCGTTTTCGGCATAGTTTAGGAGATATAGCCTCCTCAAGGTGAATAATAAAAAATATTTATTGAAAGTCCGTTATTTGATGATTGATTCTTCAAGATCTCGACAAAATGATACGAAAATACTGAGTGCGAGTTTTCCGTTTTCGTCATAGTTTAGGAGCTATAGCTTCCTTAAGGTCACGAATAAAAATATTTTTGAAAATCCGTTATTTGATGATTGATTCTTCAAGATCTCGGCGAAATGAATCAAAAATACAGAGTGATGATTGATTCTTCAAGATCTCGACGGAATAAAACAAAAATACAGAGTGAGAGATTTCCGTTTTTGGCAAAGTTTAGGAAGATATAGCCTCTCCATGGTCAAGAATAAAAAATATTTATTGAAAATCCGTTATTTTATGATTTATTCTTCAAGATCTCGACGAAATGATACGAAAGTACTGAGTGCGAGTTTTTTGTTTTCGGCATAGTTTAGAAGATATAGCCTCCTCAAAGTCATGAACAAAAAGTATTTATTGAAAATCCATTATTTGATGATTGATTATTCAAGATCTCGACGAGATGAAACGAAGATACCGAGTACGAGTTTTCCGTTTTCGACAGAGCTTATAAAAAATATTTATTGAAAGTCCGTTATTTGATGACTGATTCTTCAAGATCTCGACGAAATGAAACGAAAACACCGAGTACGAATTTTTTGGTTTCGGCATAGTTTATGAGATATAGCCTCCTAAAGGTCCCGAATAAAATATAATTTCTGCAAATCCGTTATGTGATGATTTATTCTTCAAGATCTCAACGAAATGAAACAAAAATACTGTGTACGAGTTTTCCTTTTTCGGCATAGTTAAGGAGATATATCCTTTTTAAGGTCACGATTTCAAATTATTTTTGCCAATCCGTTATGGGATGATTGATTCTTCAAGATCTCGACGAAATGAATCGAAAATACTGAGTGCGAATTTTCCGTTTTCGACATAGTTTAGAAGCTACAGCTTCCTTAAAGTCACGAATAAAAAATATTCATTAAAAATCCGTTAATTGATGATTGATTCTTCAAGATTTCGACTAAATGAAACGAAAATACTGAGTGCGAGTTTTCCGTTTTCGGCATAGTTTAGGAGATATAGCCTCCTCAAGGTGAATAATAAAAAGTATTTATTGAAAATCCATTATTTGATGATTGATTATTTAAGATCTCGACGAGATGAAACGAAAATGCCAAGTACGAGTTTTCCGTTTTCGACATAGCTTATAAAAAATATTTATTGAAAGTCCGTTATTTGATGATTGATTCTTCAAGATCTCGACAAAATGAAACGAAAATACTGAGTGCGAGTTTTCCGTTTTTGTCATAGTTCAGTAGATATAAACTCCTCAAGGTCAAGAATAAAAAATATTTATTGAAAATCCTTTATTTAATGATTGATTATTCAAGATATCGACGGAATGAATCAAAAATACAGAGTGAGAGATTTCCGTTTTTGGCAAAGTTTAGGAAGATATAGCCTCTCCATGGTCAAGAATAAAAAATATTTATTGAAAATCCGTTATTTTATGATTGATTCTTCAAGATCTCGACGAAATGAAACGAAAACACCGAGTACGAATTTTTTGGATTCGAAATAGTTTAGGAGACATAGCCTCCTAAAGGTCCCGAATAAAAAATAATTTCTGCAAATCCGTTTTGTGATGATTTATTCTTCAAGATCTCAACGAAATGAAACGAAAATACTGTGTACGAGTTTTCCGTTTTTGGCATAGTTTAGGAGATATAGCTTTTCGGCATAGTTTAGGAGATATAGCCGTCTCAAAGTCAAGAATAAAAAGTACTTATTAAAAATCCATTATTTGATGATTGATTATTCAAGATCTCGACGAGATGAAACGAAAATACTGAGTGCAAGTTTTCCGTTTTCGTCATAGTTTAGTAGCTATAGCTTCCTTAAGGTCACAAATAAAAATATTTTTTAAATCTGTTATTTGATTATTGATTCTTGAAGATCTCGACGAAATGAAATGAAAACACCGAGTACGAATTTTTTGGATTCGGCATAGTTTATGAGATATAGCCTCCTAAATGTCCCGAATAAAACATGATTTCTGCAAATCCGTTATGTGATGATTTATTCTTCAAGATCTCAATGAAAAGAAACGAAAATACTGTGTACGAGTTTTCGGTTTTCGGCATAGTTTAGGAGATATATCCTTTTCAAGGTCACGAATTCAAATTATTTTTGCCAATCCGTTATCTGATGATTTATTCTTCAAGATCTCGATGAAGTGAAACGAAAATACTGAGTGCGAGTTTTTTGTTTTCGGCATAGTTTAGAAGATATAGCCTCCTTAAGGTCAAGAACAAAAAGTATTTATTGAAAATCCATTATTTGATGATTGATTATTCAAGATCTCGACGAGATGAAACGAAGATACCAAGTACGAGTTTTCCGTTTTCGACATAGCTTATAAAAAATATTTATTGAAAGTCCGCTATTTGATGATTGATTCTTCAAGATCTCGACGAAATGAATCGAAAATACTGAGTGCGAATTTTCCGTTTTCGACATAGTTTAGAAGCTACAGCTTCCTTAAAGTCACGAATAAAAAATATTCATTGAAAAACCGTTTATTGATGATTGATTCTTCAAGATTTCGACTAAATGAAACGAAAATACTGAGTGCGAGTTTTCCGTTTTCGGCATAGTTTAGGAGATATAGCCTCCTCAAGGTGAATAATAAAAAGTATTTATTGAAAATCCATTATTTGATGATTGATTATTTAAGATCTCGACGAGATGAAACGAAAATGCCGAGTACGAGTTTTCCGTTTTCGACATAGCTTATAAAAAATTTTTATTGAAAGTCCGTTATTTGATGATTGATTCTTCAAGATCTCGACAAAATGATACGAAAATACTGAGTGCGAGTTTTCCGTTTTCGGCATAGTTTAGGAGCTATAGCTTCCTTAAGGTGACGAATAAAAATATTTTTGAAAATCCGTTATTTGATGATTGATTCTTCAAGATCTCGGGGAAATGAATCAAAAATACAGAGTGAGCGTTTTCCGTTTTCGGCAAAGTTTGGGAAGATGTCCTCCTCAAGGTCAGGAATAAAAAAAATTTATTTAAAATCTATTATTTGATGATTGATTATTCATGATCTCAACGAGATGAAACGAAAAACCGAGTACGAGTTTTCCGTTTTCGACAAAGCTTATAAAAAATATTTATTGAAAGTCCGTTATTTGATGATTGACTCTTCAAGATCTCGACGAAATGAAATGAAAATACTGAGTGCGAGTTTTGCGTTTTCGTCATAGTTTAGGAGACACAGCCTCCTCAAGGTCAAGGATAAAAACTATTTATTGAAAATCCTTTATTTGATGATTGATTATTCAAGATCTCGACGGGATGAAACAAAAATACCAAGTACGAGTTTTCCGTTTTCGGCATAGTTTAGGAGCTATAGCTTCCTTAAGGTCACGAACAAAAAATATTTTTGAAAATCCTTTATTTGATGATTGATTCTTCACTTTTTGGCAAAGTTTAGGAAGATATAGCCTCTCCATGGTCAAGAATAAAAAATATTTATTGAAAATCCGTTATTTTATGATTGATTCTTCAAGATCTCGACGAAATGAAACGAAAACACCGACTACGAATTTTGACATAGTTTAGGAGACATAGCCTCCTAAAGGTCCCGAATAAAAAATAATTTCTGCAAATCCGTTTTGTGATGATTTATTCTGCAAGATCTCGACGAAATGAAACGAAAATACTGTGTACGAGTTTTCCGTTTTTGTCATAGTTTAGGAGATATAGCTTTTCGGCATAGTTTAGGAGATATAGGCTCCTCAAAGTCATGAATAAAAGGTACTTATTGAAAATCCATTATTTGATGATTGATTCTTCAAGATCTCGACGAAATGAAACGAAAACACCGAGTACGAATTTTTCGGTTTCGGCATAGTTTAGGAGACATAGGCTCCTAAAGGTCCCGAATAAAAAATAATTTCTGCAAATCCGTTTTATGATGATTTATTCTTCAAGATCTTAACGAAAAGATACTGAAATACTGTGTACGAGTTTTCCGTTTTCGGCATAGTTTTGGAGATATAGCCTTCTTAAGGTCAGGAATAAAAAATATTTATTGAAAATCCTTTATTTGATGATTGATTATTCAAGATCTCGACGAGATGAAACGAAAATACCAAGTACGAGTTTTCCGTTTTCGGCATAGCTTAGGAGCTATAGCTTCCTTAAGGTCACGAACAAAAAATATTTTTGAAAATCCTTTATTTGATGATTGATTCTTCAAGATCTCGAAAAATGAAACGAAAACACCGAGTACGAATTTTTTGGATTCGACATAGTTTAGGAGACATAGCCTCCTAAAGGTCCCGAATAAATCATAATTTCTGCAAATCCGTTATGTGATGATTTATTCTTCAAGATCTCAATGAAAAGAAACGAAAATACTGTGTACGAGTTTAACGTTTTCGTTTATAAAAAATATTTATTGAAAGTCCGTTATTTGATGATTGATTCTTCAAGATCTCGACGAAATGAAACGAAAACACCGAGTACAAATTTTTTGGTTTGGGCATAGTTTAGGAGACATAGCCTCCTAAAGGTCCCGAATAAAAAATAATTTCTGCAAATCCGTTTTGTGATGATTTATTATTCAAGATCTCAACGAAATGATACTAAAATACTGTGTACTAGTTTTCCGTTTTCGGCATAGTTTAGGAGCTATAGCTTCCTTAAGGTCACGAATAAAAAATATTCATTGAAAATCCGTTAGTTGATGATTGATTCTTCAAGATTTCGACTAAATGAAACGAAAATACTGAGTACGAGTTTTCCGTTTTCGGCATAGTTTTGGAGATATAGCCTTCTTAAGGTCAAGAATAAAAAATACTTATTGAAAATCCATTATTTGATGATTGATTATTCAAGATTTCGACGAGATGAAACGAAAATACCAAGTACGAGTTTTCCGTTTTCGGCATAGTTTAGGAGCTATAGCTTCCTTAAGGTCACGAATAAAAAATATTTTTGAAAATCCGTTATTTGATGATTGATTCTTCAAGATCTCGGCGAAATGAAACGAAAACACCGAGTACGAATTTTTTGGATTCGACATAGTTTAGGAGCTATAGCTTCCTTAAGGTCACGAATAAAAAATATTTATCGAAAGTCCGTTATTTGATGATTGATTTTTCAAGATCTCGACAAAATGAAACGAAAATACTAAGTGCGAGTTTTCCGTTTTTGGCATAGTTTAGTAGACATAAACTCCTCAAGGTCAAGAATAAAAAATATTTATTGAAAATCCTTTATTTGATGATTGATTATTCAAGATCTCGACGAGATGAAACGAAAATACCAAGTACGAGTTTAACGTTTTCGTTTATAAAAAGTATTTATTGAAAGTCCGTTATTTGATGATTGATTCTTCAAGATCTCGACGAAATGAAACGAAAACACCGAGTACAAATTTTTTGGTTTGGGCATAGTTTAGGAGACATAGCCTCCTAAAGGTCCCGAATAAAAAATAATTTCTGCAAATCCGTTTTGTGATGATTTATTATTCAAGATCTCAACGAAATGATACTAAAATACTGTGTACTAGTTTTCCGTTTTCGGCATAGTTTAGGAGCTATAGCTTCCTTAAGGTCACGAATAAAAAATATTCATTGAAAATCCGTTAGTTGATGATTGATTCTTCAAGATTTCGACTAAATGAAACGAAAATACTGAGTACGAGTTTTCCGTTTTCGGCATAGTTTTGGAAATATAGCCTTCTTAAGGTCAAGAATAAAAAATACTTATTGAAAATCCATTATTTGATGATTGATTATTCAAGATTTCGACGAGATGAAACGAAAATACTGAGTACGAGTTTTCCGTTTTCGGCATAGTTTTGGAGATATAGCCTTCTTAAGGTCAAGAATAAAAAATACTTATTGAAAATCCATTATTTGATGATTGATTCTTCAAGATCTCGGCGAAATGAAACGAAAACACCGAGTACGAATTTTTTGGATTCGACATAGTTTAGGAGCTATAGCTTCCTTAAGGTCACGAATAAAAAATATTTATCGAAAGTCCGTTATTTGATGATTGATTTTTCAGGATCTCGACAAAATGAAACGAAAATACTAAGTGCGAGTTTTCCGTTTTTGGCATAGTTTAGTAGACATAAACTCCTCAAGGTCAAGAATAAAAAATATTTATTGAAAATCCTTTATTTGATGATTGATTATTCAAGATCTCGACGAGTTGAAACGAAAATACCAAGTACGAGTTTAACGTTTTCGTTTATAAAAAATATTTTTTGAAAGTCCGTTATTTGATGATTGATTCTTCAAGATCTCGATGAAATGAAACGAAAACACCGAGTACAAATTTTTTGGTTTGGGCATAGTTTAGGAGACATAGCCTCCCAATGGTCCCGAATAAAAAATAATTTCTGCAAATCCGTTTTGTGATGATTTATTCTTCAAGATCTCAACGAAATGATACTAAAATACTGTGTACTAGTTTTCCGTTTTCGGCATAGTCTAGGAGCTATAGCTTCCTTAAGGTCACGAACAAAAAATATTTTTGAAAATCCGTTATTTGATGATTGATTCTTCAAGATCTCGACGAAATGAAATAAAAATACAGAGTGCGAGATTTCCGTTTTCGTCATAGTTTAGGAGCTATAGCTTCCTTAAGGTCACGAATAAAAATATTTTTGAAAATCCGTTATTTGATGATTGATTCTTCAAGATCTCGGCGAAATGAATCAAAAATACAGAGTGAGCATTTTCCGTTTTTGGCGAAGTTTAGGCAGATATAGCCTCCTCAAGGTCAAGAATAAAAAGTACTTATTGAAAATCCATTATTTGATGATTGATTATTCAAGATTTCGACGAGATGAAACGAAAATACCAAGTACGAGTTTTCCGTTTTCGGGATAGTTTAGGAGCTGTAGCTTCCTTAAGGTCACGAATAAAAAATATTTATCGAAAGTCCGTTATTTGATGATTGATTCTTCAAGATCTCGACAAAATGGAACGAAAATACTAAGTGCGAGTTTTCCGTTTTTGGCATAGTTTAGTAGACATAAACTCCTCAAGGTCAAGAATAAAAAATATTTATTGAAAATCCTTTATTTGATGATTGATTATTCAAGATCTCGACGAGATGAAACGAAAATACCAAGTACGAGTTTAACGTTTTCGTTTATAAAAAATATTTATTGAAAGTCCGTTATTTGATGATTGATTCTTCAAGATCTCGATGAAATGAAACGAAAACACCGAGTACAAATTTTTGGTTTGGGCATAGTTTAGGAGACATAGCCTCCCAAAGGTCCCGAATAAAAATAATTTCTGCAAATCCGTTTTGTGATGATTTATTCTTCAAGATCTCAACGAAATGATACTAAAATACTGTGTACTAGTTTTCCGTTTTCGGCATAGTTTAGGAGCTATAGCTTCCTTATGGTCACGAACAAAAAATATTTTTGAAAATCCGTTATTTGATGATTGATTCTTCAAGATCTCGACGAAATGAAATAAAAATACAGAGTGCGAGATTTCCGTTTTCGTCATAGTTTAGGAGCTATAGCTTTCTTAAGGTCACGAATAAAAATATTTTTGAAAATCCGTTATTTGATGATTGATTCTTCAAGATCTCGGCGAAATGAATCAAAAATACAGAGTGAGCATTTTCCGTTTTTGGCGAAGTTTAGGCAGATATAGCCTCCTCAAGGTCAGGAATAAAAAAAAATTTATTGAAAATCTATTATTTGATGATTGATTATTCATGATCTCGACGAGATGAAACAAAAAACCGGTATGAGTTTTCCGTTTTCGACATAGCTTATAAAAAATATTTATTGAAAGTCCGTTATTTGATGATTGATTCTTCAAGATCTCGACGAAATGAAATGAAAATACTGAGTGCGAGTTTTGCGTTTTCGTCATAGTTAAGGAGATACAGCCTCCTCAAGGTCAAGGATAAAAAATATATATTGAAAATCCTTTATTTGATGATTGATTATTCAAGATCTCGACGGAATGAAACAAAAATACAGAGTGAGAGATTTCCGTTTTTGGCAAAGTTAAGGAAGATATAGCCTCCTCAAGGTCAAGAATAAAAAATATTTATTGAAAATCCGTTATTTGATGATTGATTATTCAAGATCTCGACGAAATGAAACGAAAACACCGAGTCCGAATTTTTTGGATTCGACATAGTTTAGGAGACATAGCCTCCTAAAGGTCCCGAATAAAAAATAATTTCTGCAAATCCGTTTTGTGATGATTTATTCTTCAAGATCTCAACGAAATGAAACGAAAATACTGTGTACGAGTTTTCCTTTTTCGGCATAGTTAAGGAGATATATCCTTTTTAAGGTCACGATTTCAAATTATTTTTGCCAATCCGTTATGTTATGATTGATTCTTCAAGATCTCGACAAAATGAATTGAAAATACTGAGTGCGAATTTTCCGTTTTCGGCATAGTTTAGAAGCTACAGCTTCCTTAAAGTCACGAATAAAAAATATTCATTGAAAATCCGTTAGTTGATGATTGATTCTTCAAGATTTCGACTAAATGAAACGAAAATACTGAGTGCGAGTTTTCCGTTTTCGGCATAGTTTAGGAGATATAGCCTTCTCAAGGTGAATAATAAAAAGTATTTATTGAAAATCCATTTTTTGATGATTGATTATTTAAGATCTCGACGAGATGAAACGAAAATGCCGAGTACGAGTTTTCCGTTTTCGACATAGCTTATAAAAAATTTTTATTGGCAATCCTTTATTTGATGATTGATTCTTCAAGATCTCGACAAAATGAAACGAAAATACTGAGTGCGAGTTTTGCGTTTTCGTCATAGTTTAGTAGATATAAACTCCTCAAGGTCAAGAATAAAAAATATTTATTGAAAATCCTTTATTTCATGATTGATTATTCGAGATATCTACGAGATGAAACAAAAATACCAAGTACGAGTTTTCCGTTTTCGGCAAAGTTTAGGAGCTATAGCTTCCTTAAGGTCACGAACAAAAAATATTTTTGAAAATCTGTTATTTGATGATTGATTCTTCAAGATCTCGACGAAATGAAATAAAAATACAGAGTGCGAGATTTCCGTTTTCGTCATAGTTTAGGAGCTATAGCTTCCTTAAGGTCACGAATAAAAAATATTTATCGAAAGTCCGTTATTTGATGATTGATTCTTCAAGATCTCGACAAAATGAAACAAAAATACTAAGTGCGAGTTTTCCGTTTTTGGCATAGTTTAGTAGACATAAACTCCTAAAGGTCAAGAATAAAAAATATTTATTGAAAATCCTTTATTTGATGATTGATTATTCAAGATCTCGACGAGATGAAACGAAAATACCAAGTACGAGTTTAACGTTTTCGTTTATAAAAAATATTTATTGAAAGTCCGTTATTTGATGATTGATTCTTCAAGATCTCGATGAAATGAAACGAAAACACCGAGTACAAATTTTTTGGTTTGGGCATAGTTTAGGAGACATAGCCTCCCAAAGGTCCCGAATAAAAAATAATTTCTGCAAATCCGTTTTGTGATGATTTATTCTTCAAGATCTCAACGAAATGATACTAAAATACTGTGTACTAGTTTTCCGTTTTCGGCATAGTTTAGGATCTATAGCTTCCTTAAGGTCACGAACAAAAAATATTTTTGAAAATCCGTTATTTGATGATTGATTCTTCAAGATCTCGACGAAATGAAATAAAAATACAGAGTGCGAGATTTCCGTTTTCGTCATAGTTTAGGAGCTATAGCTTCCTTAAGGTCACGAATAAAAATATTTTTGAAAATCCGTTATTTGATGATTGATTCTTCAAGATCTCGGCGAAATGAATCAAAAATACAGAGTGAGCATTTTCCGTTTTCGGCAAAGTTTAGGAAGATATCCTCCTCAAGATCAGGAATAAAAAAAATTTATTGAAAATCTATTATTTGATGATTGATTATTCATGATCTCGACGAGATGAAACGAAAAACCGAGTACGAGTTTTCCGTTTTCGACATAGCTTATAAAAAACATTTATTGAAAGTCCTTTATTTGATGATTGATTCTTCAAGATCTCGACGAAATGAAATGAAATAACTGAATGCGAGTTTTGCGTTTTCGTCATAGTTTAGGAGATATAGCCTCCTCAAGGTCAAGGATAAAAAATATTTATTGAAAATCCTTTATTTGATGATTGATTATTCAAGATCTCGACGAGATGAAACAAAAAACCGGTATGGGTTTTCCGTTTTCGGTGTTCCGAGTACGAATTTTTTGGATTCGACATAGTTTAGGAGACATAGCCTCCTAAAGGTCCCGAATAAAAAATAATTTCTGCAAATCCGTTTTGTGATGATTTATTCTTCAAGATCTCAACGAAATGAAACGAAAATACTGTGTACGAGTTTTCCTTTTTCGGCATAGTTAAGGAGATATATCCTTTTTAAGGTCACGATTTCAAATTATTTTTGCCAATCCGTTATGTTATGATTGATTCTTCAAGATCTCGACAAAATGAATTGAAAATACTGAGTGCGAATTTTCCGTTTTCGGCATAGTTTAGAAGCTACAGCTTCCTTAAAGTCACGAATAAAAAATATTCATTGAAAATCCGTTAGTTGATGATTGATTCTTCAAGATTTCGACTAAATGAAACGAAAATACTGAGTGCAAGTTTTCCGTTTTCGGCATAGTTTAGGAGATATAGCCTTCTCAAGGTGAATAATAAAAAGTATTTATTGAAAATCCATTTTTTGATGATTGATTACTTAAGATCTCGACGAGATGAAACGAAAATGCCGAGTACGAGTTTTCCGTTTTCGACATAGCTTATAAAAAATATTTATTGGCAATCCTTTATTTGATGATTGATTCTTCAAGATCTCGACAAAATGAAACGAAAATACTGAGTGCGAGTTTTGCGTTTTCGTCATAGTTTAGTAGATATAAACTCCTCAAGGTCAAGAATAAAAAATATTTATTGAAAATCCTTTATTTCATGATTGATTATTCGAGATATCGACGAGATGAAACAAAAATACCAAGTACGAGTTTTCCGTTTTCGGCAAAGTTTAGGAGCTATAGCTTCCTTAAGGTCACGAACAAAAAATATTTTTGAAAATCTGTTATTTGATGATTGATTCTTCAAGATCTCGACGAAATGAAATAAAAATACAGAGTGCGTGATTTCCGTTTTCGTCATAGTTTAGGAGCTATAGCTTCCTTAAGGTCACGAATAAAAATATTTTTGAAAATCCGTTATTTGATGATTGATTCTTCAAGATCTCGACAAAATGAAACAAAAATACTAAGTGCGAGTTTTCCGTTTTTGGCATAGTTTAGTAGACATAAACTCCTAAAGGTCAAGAATAAAAAATATTTATTGAAAATCCTTTATTTGATGAATGATTATTCAAGATCTCGACGAGATGAAACGAAAATACCAAGTACGAGTTTAACGTTTTCGTTTATAAAAAATATTTATTGAAAGTCCGTTATTTGATGATTGATTCTTCAAGATCTCGATGAAATGAAACGAAAACACCGAGTACAAATTTTTTGGTTTGGGCATAGTTTAGGAGACACAGCCTCCCAAAGGTCCCGAATAAAAAATAATTTCTGCAAATCCGTTTTGTGATGATTTATTCTTCAAGATCTCAACGAAATGATACTAAAATACTGTGTACTAGTTTTCCGTTTTCGGCATAGTTTAGGATCTATAGCTTCCTTAAAGGTCACGAACAAAAAATATTTTTTGAAAATCCGTTATTTGATGATTGATTCTTCAAGATCTCGACGAAATGAAATAAAAATACAGAGTGCGAGATTTCCGTTTTCGTCATAGTTTAGGAGCTATAGCTTCCTTAAGGTCACGAATAAAAATATTTTTGAAAATCCGTTATTTGATGATTGATTCTTCAAGATCTCGGCGAAATGAATCAAAAATACAGAGTGAGCATTTTCCGTTTTTGGCGAAGTTTAGGCAGATATAGCCTCCTCAAGGTCAGGAATAAAAAAATTTATTGAAAATCTATTATTTGATGATTGATTATTCATGATCTCGACGAGATGAAACAAAAAACCGGTATGAGTTTTCCGTTTTCGACATAGCTTATAAAAAATATTTATTGAAAGTCCGTTATTTGATGATTGATTCTTCAAGATCTCGACGAAATGAAATGAAAATACTGAGTGCGAGTTTTGCGTTTTCGTCATAGTTTAGGAGATACAGCCTCCTCAAGGTCAAGGATAAAAAATATATATTGAAAATCCTTTATTTGATGATTGATTATTCAAGATCTCGACGGAATGAAACAAAAATACAGAGTGAGAGATTTCAGTTTTTGGCAAAGTTAAGGAAGATATAGCCTCCTCAAGGTCAAGAATAAAAAATATTTATTGAAAATCCGTTATTTGATGATTGATTATTCAAGATCTCGACGAGATGAAACAAAAAACCGGTATGAGTTTTCCGTTTTCGGTGTTCCGAGTACGAATTTTTTGGATTCGACATAGTTTAGGAGACATAGCCTCCTAAAGGTCCCGAATAAAAATAATTTCTGCAAATCCGTTTTGTGATGATTTATTCTTCAAGATCTCAACGAAATGAAACGAAAATACTGTGTACGAGTTTTCCTTTTTCGGCATAGTTAAGGAGATATATCCTTTTAAGGTCACGATTTCAAATTATTTTTGCCAATCCGTTATGTTATGATTGATTCTACAAGATCTCGACGAAATGAATTGAAAATACTGAGTGCGAATTTTCCGTTTTCGGCATAGTTTAGAAGCTACAGCTTCCTTAAAGTCACGAATAAAAAATATTCATTGAAAATCCGTTAGTTGATGATTGATTCTTCAAGATTTCGACTAAATGAAACGAAAATACTGAGTGCGAGTTTTCCGTTTTCGGCATAGTATAGGAGATATAGCCTTCTCAAGGTGAATAATAAAAAGTATTTATTGAAAATCCATTTTTTGATTGATTATTTAAGATCTCGACGAGATGAAACGAAAATGCCGAGTACGAGTTTTCCGTTTTCGACATAGCTTACAAAAAAATATTTATTGAAAATCATTTATTTGATGATTGATTCTTTAAGATCTCGACAAAATGAAACGAAAATACTGAGTGCGAGTTTTGCGTTTTCGTCATAGTTTAGTAGATATAAACTCCTCAAGGTCAAGAATAAAAAATATTTATTGAAAATCCTTTATTTCATGATTGATTATTCGAGATATCGACGAGATGAAACAAAAATACCAAGTACGAGTTTTCCGTTTTCGGCAAAGTTTAGGAGCTATAGCTTCCTTAAGGTCACGAACAAAAAATATTTTTGAAAATCTGTTATTTGATGATTGATTCTTCAAGATCTCGACGAAATGAAATAAAAATACAGAGTGCGAGATTTCCGTTTTCGTCATAGTTTAGGAGCTATAGCTTCCTTAAGGTCACGAATAAAAATATTTTTGAAAATCCGTTATTTGATGATTGATTCTTCAAGATCTCGGCGAAATGAATCAAAAATACAGACTGAGCATTTTCCGTTTTCGGCAAAGTTTAGGAAGATATCCTCCTCAAGATCAGGAATAAAAAAAAATTTATTGAAAATCTATTATTTGATGATTGATTATTCATGATCTCGACGAGATGAAACGAAAAACCGAGTACGAGTTTTCCGTTTTCGACATAGCTTATAAAAAACATTTATTGAAAGTCCTTTATTTGATGATTGACTCTTCAAGATCTCGACGAAATGAAATGAAATAACTGAATGCGAGTTTTGCGTTTTCGTCATAGTTTAGGAGATATAGCCTCCTCAAGGTCAAGGATAAAAAATATTTATTGAAAATCCTTTATTTGATGATTGATTATTCAAGATCTCGACGAGATGAAACAAAAAACCGGTATGGGTTTTCCGTTTTCGGTGTTCCGAGTACGAATTTTTTGGATTCGACATAGTTTAGGAGACATAGCCTCCTAAAGGTCCCGAATAAAAAATAATTTCTGCAAATCCGTTTTGTGATGATTTATTCTTCAAGATCTCAACGAAATGAAACGAAAATACTGTGTACGAGTTTTCCTTTTTCGGCATAGTTAAGGAGATATAGCCTTCTCAAGGTGAATAATAAAAAGTATTTATTGAAAATCCATTTTTTGATGATTGATTATTTAAGATCTCGACGAGATGAAACGAAAATGCCGAGTACGAGTTTTCCGTTTTCGACATAGCTTATAAAAAATATTTATTGAAAATCATTTATTTGATGATTGATTCTTCAAGATCTCGACAAAATGAAACGAAAATACTGAGTGCGAGTTTTGCGTTTTCGTCATAGTTTAGTAGATATAAACTCCTCAAGGTCAAGAATAAAAAATATTTATTGAAAATCCTTTATTTCATGATTGATTATTCGAGATATCGACGAGATGAAACAAAAATACCAAGTACGAGTTTTCCGTTTTCGGCAAAGTTTAGGACCTATAGCTTCCTTAAGGTCACGAACAAAAAATATTTTTGAAAATCTGTTATTTGATGATTGATTCTTCAAGATCTCGACGAAATGAAATAAAAATACGGAGTGCGAGATTTCCGTTTTCGTCATAGTTTAGGAGCTATAGCTTCCTTAAGGTCACGAATAAAAATATTTTTGAAAATTCGTTATTTGATGATTGATTCTTCAAGATCTCGGCGAAATGAATCAAAAATACAGAGTGAGCATTTTCCGTTTTCGGCAAAGTTTAGGAAGATATCCTCCTCAAGATCAGGAATAAAAAAAAATTTATTGAAAATCTATTATTTGATGATTGATTATTCATGATCTCGACGAGATGAAACGAAAAACCGAGTACGAGTTTTCCGTTTTCGACATAGCTTATAAAAAACATTTATTGAAAGTCCTTTATTTGATGATTGATTCTTCAAGATCTCGACGAAATGAAATGAAATAACTGAATGCGAGTTTTGCGTTTTCGTCATAGTTTAGGAGATATAGCCTCCTCAAGGTCAAGGATAAAAAATATTTATTGAAAATCCTTTATTTGATGATTGATTATTCAAGATTTTGACGAGATGAAACGAAAATTCCAAGTACGAGTTTTCCGTTTTCGGCATAGTTTAGGAGCTATAGCTTCCTTAAGGTCACGAACAAAAAATATTTTTGAAAATCCTTTATTTGATGATTGATTCTTCAAGATCTCGACGGAATGAAACAAAAATACAGAGTGAGAGATTTCCGTTTTGGCAAAGTTTAGGAAGATATAGCCTCTCCAAGGTCAAGAATAAAAATATTTATTGAAAATCCGTTATTTTATGATTGATTCTTCAAGATCTCGACGAAATGAAACGAAAACACCGAGTACGAATTTTTTGGATTCGACATAGTTTAGGAGACATAGCCTCCTAAAGGTCCCGAATAAAAAATAATTTCTGCAAATCCGTTTTGTGATGATTTATTCTTCAAGATCTCAACGAAATGATACTTAAATACTGTGTACTAGTTTTCCGTTTTCGGCATAGTTTAGGAGATATAGCCTTCTTAAGGTCAGGAATAAAAAATATTTATTGAAAATCCATTATTTGATGATTGATTATTCAAGATCTCGACGAGGTGAAACGAAAATACAAAGTACGAGTTTTCCGTTTTTGTCATAGTTTAGGAGATATAGCTTTTCGGCATAGTTTAGGAGATATAGCCTCCTAAAGGTCAAGAATAAAAAGTACTTATTGAAAATCCATTATTTGATGATTGATTATTCAAGATTTCGACGAGATGAAACGAAAATACCAAGTACGAGTTTTCCGTTTTCGGCATAGTTTAGGAGCTATAGCTTCCTTAAGGTCACGAATAAAAATATTTTTGAAAATCCGTTATTTGATTATTGACTCTTCAAATTCTCGACGAAATGGTTCAAAATTACAGAGTGCGAGTTTTCCGTTTTCGGCAAAGTTTAGGAAGATATAGCCTCCTTAAGGTCAAGAATAAAAATATTTATTGAAAATCCGTTATTTGATTATTGATTCTTCAAGATCTCGACGAAATGAAATGAAAACACCGAGTACGAATTTTTTGGTTTCGGCAGTGTTTATGAGATATAGCCTCCTAAAGGTCCCGAATAAATCATAATTTCTGCAAATCCGTTATGTGATGATTTATTCTTCAAGATCTCAATGAAAAGAAACGAAAATACTGTGTACGAGTTTTCCGTTTTCGGCATAGTTTTGGAGATATATCCTTTTCAAGGTCACGAATTCAAATTATTTTTGCCAATCCGTTATCTGATGATTGATTCTTCAAGATCTCGACGAAAAGAAACAAAAAATACTCAGTGCGAATTTTCCGTTTTCGGCATAGTTTAGGAGCTATAGCTTCCTTAAGGTCACAAATAAAAATATTTTTGAAAATCCGTTAATTGATTATTGATTCTTCAAGATCTCGGCGAAATGAATCAAAAATACAGAGTGAGCATTTTCCGTTTTTGGCGAAGTTTAGGCAGATATAGCCTCCTCAAGGTCAGGAATAAAAAAAATTTATTGAAAATCTATTATTTGATGATTGATTATTCATGATCTCGACGAGATGAAACAAAAAACCGGTATGAGTTTTCCGTTTTCGGTGTTCCGAGTACGAATTTTTTGGATTCGACATAGTTTAGGAGACATAGCCTCCTAAAGGTCCCGAATAAAAAATAATTTCTGCAAATCCGTTTTGTGATGATTTATTCTTCAAGATCTCAACGAAATGAAACGAAAATACTGTGTACGAGTTTTCCTTTTTCGGCATAGTTAAGGAGATATATCCTTTTTAAGGTCACGATTTCAAATTATTTTTGCCAATCCGTTATGTTATGATTGATTCTTCAAGATCTCGACGAAATGAATTGAAAATACTGAGTGCGAATTTTCCGTTTTCGGCATAGTTTAGAAGCTACAGCTTCCTTAAAGTCACGAATAAAAAATATTCATTGAAAATCCGTTAGTTGATGATTGATTCTTCAAGATTTCGACTAAATGAAACGAAAATACTGAGTGCGAGTTTTCCGTTTTCGGCATAGTTTAGGAGATATAGCCTTCTCAAGGTGAATAATAAAAAGTATTTATTGAAAATCCATTTTTTGATGATTGATTATTTAAGATCTCGACGAGATGAAACGAAAATGCCGAGTACGAGTTTTCCGTTTTCGACATAGCTTATAAAAAATATTTATTGAAAATCATTTATTTGATGATTGATTCTTCAAGATCTCGACAAAATGAAACGAAAATACTGAGTACGAGTTTTGCGTTTTCGTCATAGTTTAGTAGATATAAACTCCTCAAGGTCAAGAATAAAAAATATTTATTGAAAATCCTTTATTTCATGATTGATTATTCGAGATATCGACGAGATGAAACAAAAATACCAAGTACGAGTTTTCCGTTTTCGGCAAAGTTTAGGAGCTATAGCTTCCTTAAGGTCAAGAACAAAAAATATTTTTGAAAATCTGTTATTTGATGATTGATTCTTCAAGATCTCGACGAAATGAAATAAAAATACAGAGTGCGAGATTTCCGTTTTCTTCATAGTTTAGGAGCTATAGCTTCCTTAAGGTCACGAATAAAAATATTTTTGAAAATCCGTTATTTGATGATTGATTCTTCAAGATCTCGGCGAAATGAATCAAAAATACAGAGTGAGCATTTTCCGTTTTCGGCAAAGTTTAGGAAGATATCCTCCTCAAGATCAGGAATAAAAAAAAATTTATTGAAAATCTATTTGATGATTGATTATTCATGATCTCGACGAGATGAAAGAAGAAAATACCGAGTACGAGTTTTCCGTTTTCGACATAGCTTATAAAAAACATTTATTGAAAGTCCTTTATTTGATGATTGATTCTTCAAGATCTCGACGAAATGAAATGAAATAACTGAATGCGAGTTTTGCGTTTTCGTCATAGTTTAGGAGATATAGCCTCCTCAAGGTCAAGGATAAAAAATATTTATTGAAAATCCTTTATTTGATGATTGATTATTCAAGATTTTGACGACATGAAACGAAAATACCAAGTACGAGTTTTCCGTTTTCGGCATAGTTTAGGAGCTATAGCTTCCTTAAGGTCACGAACAAAAATATTTTTTGAAAATCCTTTATTTGATGATTGATTCTTCAAGATCTCGACGGAATGAAACAAAAATACAGAGTGAGAGATTTCCGTTTTTGGCAAAGTTTAGGAAGATATAGCCTCTCCAAGGTCAAGAATAAAAAATATTTATTGAAAATCCGTTATTTTATGATTGATTCTTCAAGATCTCGACGAAATGAAACGAAAACACCGAGTACGAATTTTTTGGATTCGACATTGTTTAGGAGACATAGCCTCCTAAAGGTCCCGAATAAAAATAATTTCTGCAAATCCGTTTTGTGATGATTTATTCTTCAAGATCTCAACGAAATGATACTTAAATACTGTGTACTAGTTTTCCGTTTTCGGCATAGTTTAGGAGATATAGCCTTCTTAAGGTCAGGAATAAAAAATATTTATTGAAAATCCATTATTTGATGATTGATTATTCAAGATCTCGACGAGGTGAAACGAAAATACAAAGTACGAGTTTTCCGTTTTTGTCATAGTTTAGGAGATATAGCTTTTCGGCATAGTTTAGGAGATATAGCCTCCTAAAGGTCAAGAATAAAAAGTACTTATTGAAAATCCATTATTTGATGATTGATTATTCAAGATTTCGACGAGATGAAACGAAAATACCAAGTACGAGTTTTCCGTTTTCGGCATAGTTTAGGAGCTATAGCTTCCTTAAGGTCACGAATAAAAATATTTTTGAAAATCCGTTATTTGATTATTGACTCTTCAAATTCTCGACGAAATGGTTCAAAATTACAGAGTGCGAGTTTTCCGTTTTCGGCAAAGTTTAGGAAGATATAGCCTCCTTAAGGTCAAGAATAAAAAATATTTATTGAAAATCCGTTATTTGATTATTGATTCTTCAAGATCTCGACGAAATGAAATGAAAACACCGAGTACGAATTTTTTGGTTTCGGCAGTGTTTATGAGATATAGCCTCCTAAAGGTCCCGAATAAATCATAATTTCTGCAAATCCGTTATATGATGATTTATTCTTCAAGATCTCAATGAAAAGAAACGAAAATACTGTGTACGAGTTTTCCGTTTTCGGCATAGTTTTGGAGATATATCCTTTTCAAGGTCACGAATTCAAATTATTTTTGCCAATCCGTTATCTGATGATTGATTCTTCAAGATCTCGACGAAAAGAAACAAAAATACTCAGTGCGAATTTTCCGTTTTCGGCATAGTTTAGGAGCTATAGCTTCCTTAAGGTCACGAATAAAAATATTTTTGAAAATCCGTTAATTGATTATTGATTCTTCAAAATCTCGACGAAATGATTCAAAATTACAGAGTGAGTTTTCCGTTTTCGGCATAGTTTAGAAGATATAGCCTTCTCAAGGTCAAGAATAAAAAGTATTTATTGAAAATCCATTATTTGATGATTGATTATTCAAGATCTCGACGAGATGAAACGAAGATACCGAGTACGAGTTTTCCGTTTTCGACATAGCTTATAAAAAATATTTATTGAAAGTCCGTTATTTGATGATTGATTCGCCAAGATCTCGACAAAATTAAACGAAAATACTGAGTGCGAGTTTTCCGTTTTTGTCATAGTTTAGGATATATAGCCTCCTCAAAGTCAAGAATAAAATTATTTATAAAAACTCCTTTATTTGATGATTGATTATTCAAGATCTCGACGAGATGAAACAAAAATACCAAGTACGAGTTTTCCGTTTTCGGCATAGTTTAGGAGCTATAGCTTCCTTAAGGTCACGACCAAAAAATATTTTTAAAAATCCGTTATTTGATTTTTGATTCTTCAAGATCTCGACGAAATGAAACAAAAATACAGAGTGCGAGATTTCCGTTTTCGGCAAAGTTTAGGAAGATATAGCCTCCTGAAGGTCAATAATAAAAAATATATATTGAAAGTCCGTTATTTGATGATTGATTCTTCAAGATCTCGACGAAATGAAACGAAAACACCGAGTACGAATTTTTTGGATTCGACATAGTTTAGGAGACATAGCCTCCTAAAGGTCCCGAATAAAAAATAATTTCTGCAAATCCGTTTTGTGATGATTTATTCTTCAAGATCTCAACGAAATGATACTAAAATACTGTGTACTAGTTTTCCGTTTTCGGCATAGTTTAGAAGATATAGCCTTCTCAAGGTCAAGAATAAAAAATATTTATTGAAAATCCATTATTTGGTGATTGATTATTCAAGATCTCGACAAGATGAAACGACAATACTGTGTACGAGTTTTCCGTTTTTGTCATAGTTTTGGAGATATAGCTTTTCGGCATAGTTTAGGAGATATAGCCTCCTCAAGGTCAAGAATAAAAAGTACTTATTGAAAATCCGTTATTTGATGATTGATTATTCAAGATCTCGACGAGATGAAACGAAAATACCAAGTACGAGTTTTCCGTTTTCGGCACAGTTTAGGAGCTATAGCTTCCTTAAGGTCACGAATAAAAATATTTTTAAAAATCCGTTATTTGATTATTGATTCTTCAAATTCTCGACGAAATGATTCAAAATTACAGAGTGCGAGTTTTCCGTTTTCGGCAAAGTTTAGGAAGATTTAACCTCCTCAAGGTCAAGAATAAAAATATTTATTGAAAATCCGTTATTTGTTTATTGATTCTTCAAGATCTCGACGAAATGAAACAAAAATACTGAGTGCGAATTTTCCGTTTTCGGCATAGTTTAGGAGCTATAGCTTCCTTAAAGTCACGAATAAAAAATATTCATTGAAAATCCGTTAGGTGATGATTGATTCTTCAAGGTCTCGACTAAATGAAACGAAAATACTAAGTGCGAGCTTTCCGTTTTCAGCATAGTTTTGGAGATATAGCTTTTCGGCATAGTTTAGGAGATATAGCCTCCTCAAGGTCAAGAATAAAAAGTACTTATTGAAAATCCGTTATTTGATGATTGATTATTCAATATCTCGACGAGATGATACGAAGATACCGAGTATGAGTTTTCCGTTTTCGGCATAGTTTAGGAGCTATAGCTTCCTTAAGGTCACGAATAAAAATATTTTTGAAAATCCGTTAATTGATTATTGATTCTTCAAAATCTCGACGAAATGATTCAAAATTACAGAGTGCGAGTTTTCCGTTTTCGGCAAAGTTTATGAAGATATAGCATTCCTCAAGGTCAAAAATAAATATATTTGTTGAAAATCCGTTATTTGATTATTGATTCTTCAAGATCTCGACGAAATGAAATGAAAACACCGAGTTTGAATTTTTTGGTTTCGGCATAGTTTATGAGATATAGCCTCCTAAAGGTCCCGAATAAAACATAATTTCTGCAAATCCGTTATGTGATGACTGATTCTTCAAGATCTCAACGAAATGAATCAAAAATACATAGTGAGCATTTTCCGTTTTCGGCATAGTTTAGGAGCTATAGCTTCCTTAAGGTCATGAACAAAAAATATTTTTAAAAATCCGTTGTTTGATTATTGATTCTTCAAGATCTCGACTAAATGAAACAAAAATACAGAGTGCGAGATTTCCGTTTTCGGCAAAGTTTAGGAAGATATAGCCTCCTTAAGGTCAAGAATAAAAATATTTATTGAAAGTCCGTTATTTGATGATTGATTCTTCAAGATCTCGACGAAATGAAACGAGAACACCGAGTACGAATTTTTTGTTTTCGGCATAGTTTAGGAGCTATAGCTTCCTTAAGGTCACGAACAAAAAATATTTTTAAAAATCCTTTATTTGATTTTTGATTCTTCAAGATCTCGACGAAATGAAACAAAAATACAAAGTGCGAGATTTCCGTTTTCGGCAAAGTTTAGGAAGATGTAGCCTCCTTAAGGTCAAGAATAAAAATATTTATTGAATGTCCGTTATTTGATGATTGATTCTTCAAGATCTCGACGAAATGAAACGAAAACACCGAGTACGCATTTTTTGGTTTCGGCATAGTTTATGAGAAATAGCCTCTTAAAGGTCCCGAATAAAACATAATTTCTGCAAATCCGTAATATAATGATTTATTCTTCAAGATCTCGACGAGATGAAACGAAAATACCAAGTACGAGTTTTCCGTTTTCGGCATAGTTTAGGAGCTATAGCTTCCTTAAGGTCACGAATAAAAATATTTTTGAAAATCCGTTAATTGATTATTGATTCTTCAAAATCTCGACGAAATGATTCAAAATTACAGAGTGCGAGTTTTCCGTTTTCGGCAAAGTTTAGGAAGATATAGCCTCCTCAAGGTCAAGAATAAAACTATTTATTGAAAATCCGTTATTTGATTATTGATTCTTTAAGATCTCGACGAAATGAAATGAAAACACCGAGTTTGAAATTTTTGGTTTCGGCATAGTTTATGAGATATAGCCTCCTAAAGGTCCCGAATAAAACATAATTTCTGCAAATCCGTTATGTGATGATTTATTCTTCAAGATCTCAATGAAAAGAAACGAAAATACTGTGTACGACTTTTCAGTTTTCGGCATAGTTAAGGGGATATATCCTTTTCAAGGTCACGAATTCAAATTATTTTTGCCAATCCGTTATCTGATGATTTATTCTTCAAGATCTCGACGAAATGAATCAAAAATACAGAGTGAGCATTTTCCGTTTTCGGCATAATTTAGGAGATATAGCTTCCTTAAGGTCACGAACAAAAAATATTTTTAAAAATCCGTTGTGTGATTATTGATTCTTCAAGATCTCGACGAAATGAAACAAAAATACAGAGTGCGAGATTTCCGTTTTCGGCAAAGTTTAGTAAGATATAGCCTCCTTAAGGTCCAGAATAAAAAATATTCATTGAAAATCCGTTAGTTGATGATTGATTCTTCAAGATCTCGACTAAATGAAACGAAAATACTGAGTGCGAGTTTTCCGTTTTCGGCATAGTTTAGGAGATATAGCCTCCTCAAGGTCAAGAATAAAAGTACTTATTGAAAATCCGTTATTTGATGATTGATTATTTAAGATCTCGACGAGATGAAACGAAAATACCAAGTACGAGAATAACGTTTTCGATATAGCTTATGAAAAATATTTACTGAAAGTCCGTTATTTGATGATTGATTCTTCGAGATCTCGACGAAATGAAACGAAAATACTGAGTGCGAGTTTTCCGTTTTCGTCATAGTTTAGGAGATATAGCCTCCTCAAGGTCAAGGATAAAAAATATTTATTAAAAATCCTTTATTTGATGATAGATTCTTCAAGATCTCGGCGAAATGAAACGAAAACACCGAGTACGAATTTTTTGGATTCGGCATAGTTTAGGAGACATAGCCTCCTAAAGGTCAAAAATAAAAAATATTTATTGAAAATCCGTTATTTGATGATTGATTCTTTAAGATCTCAACGAAATGAAACGAGAACACCGAGTACGAATTTTTTGTTTTCGGCATAGTTTAGGAGCTATAGCTTCCTTAAGGTCACAAACAAAAAATATTTTTAAAAATCCGTTATTTGATTTTTGATTCTTCAAGATCTCGACGAAATGAAACAAAAATACAGAGTGCGAGATTTCCGTTTTCGGCAAAGTTTAGGAAGATGTAGCCTCCTTAAGGTCAAGAATAAAAAATATTTATTGAAAGTCCGTTATTTGATGATTGATTCTTCAAGATCTCGACGAAATGAAACGAAAACACCGAGTACGAATTTTTTGGATTCGGCATAGTTTAGGAGACATAACCTCCTAAAGGTCCCGAATAAAAAATAATTTCTGCAAATCCGTTTTGTGATGATTTATTCTTCAAGATCTCAACGAAATGAAACGAAAATACTGTGTGCGAGTTTTCCGTTTTTGGCATAGTTTAGGAGATATAGCCTCCTCAAGGTCAAGGATAAAAAATATTTATTGAAAATCCTTTATTTAATGATAGATTCTTCAAGATCTCGACGAAATGAAACGAAAACACCGAGTACGAATTTTTTGGATTCGGCATAGTTTAGGAGACATAGCCTCCTAAAGGTCCCGAATAAAAAATAATTTCTGCAAATCCGTTTTGTGATGATTTATTCTTCAAGATCTCAACGAAATGAAACGAAAATACTGTGTACGAGTTTTCCGTTTTTGGCATAGTTTAGGAGATATAGCCTTCTTAAGGTCAGGAATAAAAATTATTTATTAAAAGTCCGTTATTTGATGATTGATTCTTCAAGATCTCGACGAAATGAAACGAAATTACTGTGTACGAGTTTTCCGTTTTTGTCATAGTTTAGGAGATATAGCTTTTCGGCATAGTTTAGGAGATATAGCCTCCTCAAAGCCAAGAATAAAAGATACTTATTGAAAATCCATTATTTGATGATTGATTCTTCAAGATCTCGACGAAATGAAATGAAAACACCGAGTACGGTTTTTTTTTGTTTCGGCATAGTTTATGAGATATAGCCTCCTAAAGGTCCCGAATAAAACATAATTTCTGCAAATCCATATAATAATGATTTAGTCTTGAAGATCTCGACGAGATGAAACGAAAATACCAAGTACGAGTTTTCCGTTTTCGGCATAGTTTAGGAGCTATAGCTTCCTTAAGGTCACGAATAAAAATATTTTTGAAAATCCGTTAATTGATTATTGATTCTTCAAAATCTAGACGAAATGATTCAAAATTACAGAGTGCGAGTTTTCCGTTTTCGGCAAAGTTTAGGAAGATATAGCCTCCTCAAGGTCAAGAATAAAAATATTTATTGAAAATCCGTTATTTGATTATTGATTCTTCAAGACCGACTACGAATTTTTTGGTTTCGGCATAGTTTATGAGATATAGCCTCTTAAAGGTCCCGAATAAAACATAATTTCTGCAAATCCGTAATATAATGATTTATTCTTCAAGATCTCAATGAAAAGAAACGAAAATACTGTGTACGACTTTTCCGTTTTCGGCATAGTTTTGGAGATATATCCTTTTCAATGTCACGAATTCAAATTATTTTTGCCAATCCGTTATCTGATGATTGATTCTTCAAGATCTCGACGAAATGAATCAAAAATACATAGTGAGCATTTTCCGTTTTCGGCATAGTTTAGGAGCTATAGCTTCCTTAAGGTCATGAACTAAAAATATTTTTAAAAATCCGTTGTTTGATTATTGATTCTTCAAGATCTCGACTAAATGAAACGAAAATACAGTGTGCGAGATTTCCGTTTTCGGCAAAGTTTAGGAAGATATAGCCTCCTTAAGGTCAAGAATAAAAAATATTTATTGAAAATCCGTTATTTGATGATTGATTCTTCAAGATCTCGACGAAATGAAATGAAAACACCGAGTACGAATTTTTTGGTTTCGGCATAGTTTATGAGATAAAGCCTCCTAAAGGTCCCGAATAAAACATAGTTTCTGCAAATCCGTTATATGATGATTTATTCTTCATTAAAGTCACGAATAAAAAATATTCATTGAAAATCCGTTAGTTGATGATTGATTCTTCAAGATCTCGACTAAATGAAACGAAAATACTCAGTGCGAGTTTTTCGTTTTCGGCATAGCTTATAAAAAATATTTATTGAAAGTCTGTTATTTGATGATTGATTCTTCAAGATCTCGACAAAATTAAACGAAAATACTAAGTGCGAGTTTTCCGTTTTTGTCATAGTTTAGGAGATATGGCCTCCTCAAGGTCAAGAATAAAAATATTTATTGAAAATCCGTTATTTGATTATTGATTCTAAAGATCTCGACGAAATGAAACGAAAACACCGAGTGCGAATTTTTTGGATTCGGCATAGTTTAGGAAACAGCCTCCTAAAGGTCTCAAATAAAACATAATTTCTGCAAATCCGTTATGTGATGATTGATTCTTCAAGATCTCGACGAAATGAAACGAAAATACTGAGTGCGAGTTTTCCGTTTTCGTCAAAGTTTAGGAGCTATAGCTTCTTTAAGGTCACGAATAAAAATATTTTTGAAAATCCGTTATTTGATAATTGATTCTTCAAGATCTCGACGAAATGAATCAAAAATACAGAGTGAGCATTATCCGTTTTTGGCAAAGTTTAGGAAGATATAGCCTCCTCAAGGTCAGGAATAAAAAAAAATTTATTGAAAATCCATTATTTGATGATTGATTATTCATGATCTGGACGAGATGAAACGAAAAACCACGTACGAGTTTTCCGTTTTCAACATAGCTTATAAAAAATATTTATTGAAAGTCCATTATTTGATGATTGATTCTTCATGATCTCCACGAAATGAAACGAAAATACTGAGTGCGAGTTTTCCGTTTTCGTCATAGTTTAGGAGATATAGCCTCCTCAAGGTCAAGGATAAAATATATTTATTGAAAATCCTTTTTTTGATGATTGATTATTCAACATCTCGACGAGATGAAACGAAAATACCAAGAATGAGTTTTCCGTTTTCGGCATAGTTTAGGAGCTATAGCTTCCTTAAGGTCACAAACAAAAAATATGTTTGAAAATCCTTTATTTGACGATTGATTCTTCAAGATCTCGACGAAATGAAACAAAAATACTGAGTACGAGATTTCCGTTTTCGGCAAAGTTTAGGAAGGTCAAGAATAAAAATATTTATTGAAAATCCGTTATTTGATGATTGATTCTTCAAGATCTCGATGAAATGAAACGAAAACACCGAGTACGAATTTTTTGGATTCGGCATAGTTTAGGAGACATAGCCTCCTAAATGTCCCGAATAAAAAATAATTTCTGCAAATCCGTTTTGTGATGATTTATTCTTCAAGATCTCGACGAAATGAAACAAAAATACTGAGTGCGAGATTTCCGTTTTCGGCAAAGTTTAGGAGATATAGCATTTCGGCATAGTTTAGGAGATATAGCCTCCTCAAGGTCAAGAATAAAAAGTACTTATTGAAAATCCATTATTTGATGATTGATTATTCATGATCTGGACGAGATGAAACGAAAAACCACGTACGAGTTTTCCGTTTTCGACATAGCTTATAAAAAATATTTATTGAAAGTCCATTATTTGATGATTGATTCTTCATGATCTCCACGAAATGAAACGAAAATACTGAGTGCGAGTTTTCCGTTTTCGTCATAGTTTAGGAGATATAGCCTCCTCAAGGTCAAGGATAAAATATATTTATTGAAAATCCTTTTTTTGATGATTGATTATTCAAGATCTCGACGAGATGAAACGAAAATACCAAGTACGAGTTTTCCGTTTTCGGCATAGTTTAGGAGCTATAGCTTCCTTAGGGTCACAAACAAAAAATATTTTTGAAAATCCTTTATTTGATGATTAATTCTTCAAGATCTCGATGAAATGAAACGAAAACACCGAGTACGAATTTTTTGTATTCGGCATAGTTTATTAGATATAGCCTCCTAAGGGTCCCGAATCAAACATAATTTCTGCAAATCCGTTATATGATGATTTATGAAATGAAACGAAAACACCGAGTACGAATTTTTTGGATTCGGCATAGTTTATTAGATATAGCCTCCTAAGGGTCCCGAATAAAACATAATTTCTGCAAATCCGTTATATGATGATTTATTCTTCAAGATCTCAACGAAATGAAACGAAAATACTGTGTACGAGTTTTCCGTTTTTGGCATAGTTTAGGAGATATAGCCTTCTTAAGGTCAGGAATAAAAAATATTTATTAAAAGTCCGTTATTTGATGATTAATTCTTCAAGATCTCGACGAAATGAAACGAAAATACTGTATACGAGTTTTCCGTTTTTGTCATAGTTTAGGAGATATAGCTTTTCGGCATAGTTTATGTGATATAGCCTCCTAAAGGTCCCGAATAAAACATAATTTCTGCAAATCCGTTATGTGATGAATTATTCTTCAAGATCTCAATGAAAAGAAACGAAAATACTGTGTACGAGTTTTCCGTTTTCGGCATAGTTTAGGAGATATATCCTTTTTAAGGTCACGAATTCAAATTATTTTTGCCAATCCGTTATCTGATGATTGATTCTTCAAGATCTCGACGAAATGAAACGAAAATACTGAGAACGAATTTTTTGGATTCGGCATAGTTTATGAGATATAGCCTCCTAAGGGTCCCGAATAAAACATAATTTCTGCAAATCCGTTATATGATGATTTATTCTTCAAGATCTCAACGAAATGAAACGAAAATACTGTGTACGAGTTTTCCGTTTTTGGCATAGTTTAGGAGATATAGCCTCCTCAAGGTCAAGAATAAAAAGTACTTATTGAAAATCCGTTATTTGATGATTGATTATTCAAGATCTCGACGAGATGAAACGAAAATACCAAGTACGAGTTTTCCTTTTTCGGCATAGTTTAGGAGCTATAGCTTCCTTAGGGTCACAAACAAAAAATATTTTTTGAAAATCCTTTATTTGATGATTGATTCTTCAAGATCTCGATGAAATGAAACGAAAACACCGAGTACGAATTTTTTGGATTCGGCATAGTTTAGGAGACATAGCCTCCTAAATGTGCCGAATAAAAAATAATTTCTGCAAATCCGTTTTGTGATGATTTATTCTTCAAGACCTCAACGAAATGAAACGAAAATACTGTGTACGAGTCTTCCGTTTTCGGCATAGCTTAGGAGATATAGCCTTCTTAAGGTCAGGAATAAAAAATATTTATTGAAAATCCGATATTTGATAATTGATTCTTCAAGATCTCGACGAAATGAATCAAAAATACAGAGTGAGCATTATCCGTTTTCGGCAAAGTTTAGGAAGATATAGCCTCCTCAAGGTCAGGAATAAAAAAAAATTTATTGAAAATCCATTATTTGATGATTGATTATTCATGATCTGGACGAGATGAAACGAAAAACCAAGTACGAGTTTTCCGTTTTCGACATAGCTTATAAAAAATATTTATTGAAAGTCCATTATTTGATGATTGATTCTTCATGATCTCCACGAAATGAAACGAAAATACTGAGTGCGAGTTTTCCGTTTTCGTCATAGTTTAGGAGATATAGCCTCCTCAAGGTCAAGGATAAAATATATTTATTGAAAATCCTTTTTTGATGATTGATTATTCAAGATCTCGACGAGATGAAACGAAAATACCAAGTACGAGTTTTCCTTTTTCGGCATAGTTTAGGAGCTATAGCTTCCTTAGGGTCACAAACAAAAAATATTTTTGAAAATCCTTTATTTGATGATTGATTCTTCAAGATCTCGATGAAATGAAACGAAAACACCGAGTACGAGATTTTTGGATTCGGCATAGTTTAGGAGACATAGCCTCCTAAAGGTGCCGAATAAAAAATAATTTCTGCAAATCCGTTTTGTGATGATTTATTCTTCAAGACCTCAACGAAATGAAACGAAAATACTGTGTACGAGTTTTCCGTTTTCGGCATAGCTTAGGAGATATAGCCTTCTTAAGGTCAAGAATAAAAAGTACTTATTGAAAATCTATTTTTTGATGATTGATTATTCAAGATCTCGACGAGAGCTATAGCTTCCTTAAGGTCACGAATAAAAATATTTTTGAAAATCCGTTATTTGATTATTGATTCTTTAAAATCTCGACGAAATGATTCAAAATTACAGAGTGCGAGTTTTCCGTTTTCGGCAAAGTTTAGGAAGATATAGCCACCTCAAGGTCAAGAATAAAAATATTTATTGAAAATCCGTTATTTGATTATTGATTCTTCAAGATCTCGACAAAATGAAACGAAAACACCGAGTACGAATTTTTTTGTTTCGGCATAGTTTATGAGATATAGCCTCCTAAAGGTCCCGAATAAAAAATTATTTTCTGCAAATCCGTTATGTGATGATTTATTCTTCAAGATCTCAATGAAAAGAAACGAAAATACTGTGTACGAGTTTTCCGTTTTCGGCATAGTTTAGGAGATATATCCTTTTTAAGGTCACGAATTCAAATTATTTTTGCCAATCCGTTATCTGATTATCTCGACGAAATGAAACGAAAATACTGAGTGCGAGTTTTCCGTTTTCGTCAAAGTTTAGGAGCTATAGCTTCTTTAAGGTCACGAATAAAAATATTTTTGAAAATCCGATATTTGATAATTGATTCTTCAAGATCTCGACGAAATGAATCAAAAATACAGAGTGAGCATTATCCGTTTTCGGCAAAGTTTAGGAAGATATAGCCTCCTCAAGGTCAGGAATAAAAAAATTTATTGAAAATCCATTATTTGATGATTGATTATTCATGATCTGGACGAGATGAAACGAAAAACCAAGTACGAGTTTTCCGTTTTCGACATAGCTTATAAAAAATATTTATTGAAAGTCCATTATTTGATGATTGATTCTTCATGATCTCCACGAAATGAAACGAAAATACTGAGTGCGAGTTTTCCGTTTTCGTCATAGTTTAGGAGATATAGCCTCCTCAAGGTCAAGAATAAAATATATTTATTGAAAATCCTTTTTTTGATGCTTGATTATTCAAGATCTCGACGAGATGAAACGAAAATACCAAGTACGAGTTTTCCTTTTTCGGCATAGTTTAGGAGCTATAGCTTCCTTAGGGTCACAAACAAAAAATATTTTTGAAAATCCTTTATTTGATGATTGATTCTTCAAGATCTCGATGAAATGAAACGAAAACACCGAGTACGAATTTTTTGGATTCGGCATAGTTTAGGAGACATAGCCTCCTAAAGGTGCCGAATAAAAAATAATTTCTGCAAATCCGTTTTGTGATGATTTATTCTTCAAGACCTCAACGAAATGAAACGAAAATACTGTGTACGAGTTTTCCGTTTTCGGCATAGCTTAGGAGATATAGCCTTCTTAAGGTCAGGAATAAAAAATATTTATTGAAAATCCAATTTTTGATGATTGATTATTCAAGATCTCGACGAGTTGAAACGAAAATACTGCCTCCTCAAGGTCAGGAATAAAAAAAAATTTATTGAAAATCCATTATTTGATGATTGATTATTCATGATCTGGACGAGATGAAACGAAAAACCAAGTACGAGTTTTCCGTTTTCGACATAGCTTATAAAAAATATTTATTGAAAGTCCATTATTTGATGATTGATTCTTCATGATCTCCACGAAATGAAACGAAAATACTGAGTGCGAGTTTTCCGTTTTCGTCATAGTTTAGGAGATATAGCCTCCTCAAGGTCAAGGATAAAATATATTTATTGAAAATCCGTTATTTGATGATTGATTCTTCAAGATCTCGATGAAATGAAACGAAAACACCGAGTACGAATTTTTTGGATTCGGCATAGTTTAGGAGACATAGCCTCCTAAATGTCCCGAATAAAAAATAATTTCTGCAAATCCGTTTTGTGATGATTTATTCTTCAAGATCTCGACGAAATGAAACAAAAATACTGAGTGCGAGATTTCCGTTTTCGGCAAAGTTTAGGAGATATAGCATTTCGGCATAGTTTAGGAGATATAGCCTCCTCAAGGTCAAGAATAAAAAATTTTTTTTGAAAATCCGTTATTTGATGATTGATTCTTCAAGATCTCGATGAAATGAAACGAAAACACCGAGTACGAATTTTTTGGGACTCGGCATAGTTTATGAGATATAGCCTCCTAAGGGTCCCGAATAAAACATAATTTCTGCAAATCCGTTATATGATGATTTATTCTTCAAGATCTCAACGAAATGAAACGAAAATACTGTGTACGAGTTTTCCGTTTTTGGCATAGTTTAGGAGATATAGCCTTCTTAAGGTCAGGAATAAAAAATATTTATTAAAAGTCCGTTATTTGATGATTAATTCTTCAAGATCTCGACGAAATGAAACGAAAATACTGTATACGAGTTATCCGTTTTTGTCATAGTTTAGGAGATATAGCTTTTCGGCATAGTTTAGGAGATATAGCCTCCTAAAGGTCCCGAATAAAACATAATTTCTGCAAATCCGTTATGTGATGATTTATTCTTCAAGATCTCAATGAAAAGAAACGAAAATACTGTGTACGAGTTTTCCGTTTTCGGCATAGTTTAGGAGATATATCCTTTTTAAGGTCACGAATTCAAATTATTTTTGCCAATCCGTTATCTGGTGATTGATTCTTCAAGATCTCGACGAAATGAAACGAAAATACTGAGTACGAATTTTTTTTGGATTCGGCATAGTTTATGAGATATAGCCTCCTAAGGGTCCCGAATAAAACATAATTTCTGCAAATCCGTTATATGATGATTTATTCTTCAAGATCTCAACGAAATGAAACGAAAATACTGTGTACGAGTTTTCCGTTTTCGGCATAGTTTAGGAGATATATCCTTTTTAAGGTCACGAATTCAAATTATTTTTGCCAATCCGTTATCTGATTATCTCGACGAAATGAAACGAAAATACTGAGTGCGAGTTTTCCGTTTTCGTCAAAGTTTAGGAGCTATAGCTTCTTTAAGGTCACGAATAAAAAGATTTTTGAAAATCCGATATTTGATAATTGATTCTTCAAGATCTCGACGAAATGAATCAAAAATACAGAGTGAGCATTATCCGTTTTCGGCAAAGTTTAGGAAGATATAGCCTCCTCAAGGTCAGGAATAAAAAAAAATTTATTGAAAATCCATTATTTGATGATTGATTATTCATGATCTGGACGAGATGAAACGAAAAACCAAGTACGAGTTTTCCGTTTTCGACATAGCTTATAAAAAATATTTATTGAAAGTCCATTATTTGATGATTGATTCTTCATGATCTCCACGAAATGAAACGAAAATACTGAGTGCGAGTTTTCCGTTTTCGTCATAGTTTAGGAGATATAGCCTCCTCAAGGTCAAGGATAAAATATATTTATTGAAAATCCTTTTTTTGATGATTGATTATTCAAGATCTCGACGAGATGAAACGAAAATACCAAGTACGAGTTTTCCTTTTTCGGCATAGTTTAGGAGCTATAGCTTCCTTAGGGTCACAAACAGAAAATATTTTTGAAAATCCTTTATTTGATGATTGATTCTTCAAGATCTCGATGAAATGAAACGAAAACACCGAGTACGAATTTTTTGGATTCGGCATAGTTTAGGAGACATAGCCTCCTAAAGGTGCCGAATAAAAAATAATTTCTGCAAATCCGTTTTGTGATGATTTATTCTTCAAGACCTCAACGAAATGAAACGAAAATACTGTGTACGAGTTTTCCGTTTTCGGCATAGCTTAGGAGATATAGCCTTCTTAAGGTCAGGAATAAAAAATATTTATTGAAAATCCAATTTTTGATGATTGATTATTCAAGATCTCGACGAGTTGAAACGAAAATACTGCCTCCTCAAGGTCAGGAATAAAAAAAAATTTATTGAAAATCCATTATTTGATGATTGATTATTCATGATCTGGACGAGATGAAACGAAAAACCAAGTACGAGTTTTCCGTTTTCGACATAGCTTATAAAAAATATTTATTGAAAGTCCATTATTTGATGATATATTCTTCATGATCTCCACGAAATGAAACGAAAATACTGAGTGCGAGTTTTCCGTTATCGTCATAGTTTAGGAGATATAGCCTCCTCAAGGTCAAGGATAAAATATATTTATTGAAAATCCGTTATTTGATGATTGATTCTTCAAGATCTCGATGAAATGAAACGAAAACACCGAGTACGAATTTTTTGGATTCGGCATAGTTTAGGAGACATAGCCTCCTAAATGTCCCGAATAAAAAATAATTTCTGCAAATCCGTTTTGTGATGATTTATTCTTCAAGATCTCGACGAAATGAAACAAAAATACTGAGTGCGAGATTTCCGTTTTCGGCAAAGTTTAGGAGATATAGCATTTCGGCATAGTTTAGGAGATATAGCCTCCTCAAGGTCAAGAATAAAAAGTACTTATTGAAAATCCATTATTTGATGATTGATTATTCAAGATCTCGACGAGATGAAACGAAAATACCAAGTACGAGTTTTCCGTTTTCGGCATAGTTTAGGAGCTATAGCTTCCTTAGGGTCACAAACAAAAAATATTTTTGAAAATCCTTTATTTGATGATTAATTCTTCAAGATCTCGATGAAATGAAACGAAAACACCGAGTACGAATTTTTTGGGACTCGGCATAGTTTATGAGATATAGCCTCCTAAGGGTCCCGAATAAAACATAATTTCTGCAAATCCGTTATATGATGATTTATTCTTCAAGATCTCAACGAAATGAAACGAAAATACTGTGTACGAGTTTTCCGTTTTTGGCATAGTTTAGGAGATATAGCCTTCTTAAGGTCAGGAATAAAAAATATTTATTAAAAGTCCGTTATTTGATGATTAATTCTTCAAGATCTCGACGAAATGAAACGAAAATACTGTATACGAGTTATCCGTTTTTGTCATAGTTTAGGAGATATAGCTTTTCGGCATAGTTTAGGAGATATAGCCTCCTAAAGGTCCCGAATAAAACATAATTTCTGCAAATCCGTTATGTGATGATTTATTCTTCAAGATCTCAATGAAAAGAAACGAAAATACTGTGTACGAGTTTTCCGTTTTCGGCATAGTTTAGGAGATATATCCTTTTTAAGGTCACGAATTCAAATTATTTTTGCCAATCCGTTATCTGATGATTGATTCTTCAAGATCTCGACGAAATGAAACGAAAATACTGAGTACGAATTTTTTGGATTCGGCATAGTTTATGAGATATAGCCTCCTAAGGGTCCCGAATAAAACATAATTTCTGCAAATCCGTTATATGATGATTTATTCTTCAAGATCTCAACGAAATGAAACGAAAATACTGTGTACGAGTTTTCCGTTTTTGGCATAGTTTAGGAGATATAGCCTCCTCAAGGTCAAGAATAAAAAGTACTTATTGAAAATCCGTTATTTGATGATTGATTATTCAAGATCTCGACGAGATGAAACGAAAATACCAAGTACGAGTTTTCCTTTTTCGGCATAGTTTAGGAGCTATAGCTTCCTTAGGGTCACAAACAAAAAATATTTTTGAAAATCCTTTATTTGATGATTGATTCTTCAAGATCTCGATGAAATGAAACGAAAACACCGAGTACGAATTTTTTGGATTCGGCATAGTTTAGGAGACATAGCCTCCTAAAGGTGCCGAATAAAAAATAATTTCTGCAAATCCGTTTTGTGATGATTTATTCTTCAAGACCTCAACGAAATGAAACGAAAATACTGTGTACGAGTTTTCCGTTTTCGGCATAGCTTAGGAGATATAGCCTTCTTAAGGTCAGAAATAAAAAATATTTATTGAAAATCCAATTTTTGATGATTGATTATTCAAGATCTCGACGAGTTGAAACGAAAATACTGTGTACGAATTTTCGGTTTTTGTCATAGTTTAGGAGATATAGCTTTTCGGCATAGTTTTGGAGATATAGCCTCCTCAAGGTCAATAATAAAAAGTACTTATTGAAAATCTATTTTTTGATGATTGATTATTCAAGATCTCGACGAGATGAAACGAAAATACCAAGTACGAGTTTTCCGTTTTCGGCATAGTTTAGGAGCTATAGCTTCCTTAAGGTCACGAATAAAAATATTTTTGAAAATCCGTTATTTGATTATTGATTCTTTAAAATCTCGACGAAATGATTCAAAATTACAGAGTGCGAGTTTTCCGTTTTCGGCAAAGTTTAGGAAGATATAGCCTCCTCAAGGTCAAGAATAAAAATATTTATTGAAAATCCGTTATTTGATTATTGATTCTTCAAGATCTCGACGAAATGAAACGAAAACACCGAGTACGAATTTTTTTGTTTCGGCATAGTTTATGAGATATAGCCTCCTAAAGGTCCCGAATAAAACATAATTTCTGCAAATCCGTTATGTGATGATTTATTCTTCAAGATCTCAATGAAAAGAAACGAAAATACTGTGTACGAGTTTTCCGTTTTCGGCATAGTTTAGGAGATATATCCTTTTTAAGGTCACGAATTCAAATTATTTTTGCCAATCCGTTATCTGATGATTGATACTTCAAGATCTCGACGAAATGAAACGAAAACACCGAGTACGAATTTTTTTGTTTCGTCATAGTTTAAGAGATATAGCCTCCTCAAGGTCAAGGATAAGAAATATTTATTGAAAATCCTTTATTTGATGATTGATTATTCACTATCTCGACGAGATGAAACGAAAATACCAGGAACGAGTTTTCCGTTTTCGGCATAGTTGAGGAGCTATAGCTTTCTTAAGGTCACGAACAAAAAATATTTTTGAAAATCCTTTATTGGATGATTGATTCTTCAAGATCTCGACGAAATGAATCAAAAATACAGAGTGAGAGATTTCCGTTTTTGGCAAAGTTTAGGAAGATATAGCCTCCTCAAGGTCAAGAAGAAAAAATATTTATTGAAAATCCGTTATTTGATGATTGATTCTTCAAGATCTCGACAAAATGAAACGAAAACACCGAGTACGAATTTTTTGGATTCGACATAGTTTAGGAGACATAGCCTCCTAAAGGTCCCGAATAAAAAATAATTTCTGCAAATCCGTTTTGTGATGATTTATTCTTCAAGATCTCAACGAAATGATACTAAAATACGGTGTACTAGTTTTCCGTTTTCGGCATAGTTTAGGAGATATAGCCTTCTTAAGGTCAGGAATAAAAAATATTTATTGAAAATCCATTATTTGATGATTGATTATTCAAGATCTCGACGAGATGAAAAGAAGATACCGAGTACGAGTTTTCCGTTTTCGACATAGCTTATAAACAATATTTATTGAAAGTCCGTTATTTGTTGATTGATTCTTCAAGATCTCGACGAAATGAAACGAAAACAACGAGTACGAATTTTTTGGTTTCGGCATAGTTTATGAGATATATCCTCCTAAAGGTCCCGAATAAAATATAATTTCTGTAAATCCGTTATGTGATGATTTATTCTTCAAGATCTCAACGAAATGAAACGAAAATACTGTGTACGAGTTTTCTTTTTTCTGCATAGTTTAGAAGATATATCCTTTATAAGGTGACGATTTCAAATTATTTTTGCCAATCCGTTATCTGATGATTGATTCTTCAAGATCTCGACGAAATGAATCGAAAAAACTGAGTGCGAATTTTCCGTTTTCGGCATAGTTTAGAAGCTACAGCTTCTTTAAAGTCACGAATAAAAAATATTCATTGAAAATCCGTTAGTTGATGATTGATTCTTCAAGATTTCGACTAAATGAAACGAAAATACTGAGTGCGAGTTTTCCGTTTTCGGCATAGTTTAGGAGATATAGCCTCCTCAAGGTGAATAATAAAAAGTATTTATTGAAAATCCATTTTTTGATGATTGATTATTTTAGATCTCGACGAGATGAAACGAAAATACCGAATACGAGTTTTCCGTTTTCGACATAGCTTATAAAAAATATTTATTGAAAGTCCGTTATTTGATGATTGATTCTTCAAGAACTCGACAAAATGAAACGAAAATACTGAGTGCGAGTTTTCCGTTTTTGTCCTAGTTTAGTAGATATAAACTCCTCAAGGTCAAGAATAACAAATATTTATTGAAAATCCTTTATTTGATGATTGATTATTCAAGATCTGGACGAGATGAAACAAAAATACCAAGTACGAGTTTTCCGTTTTCGGCATAGTTTAGGAGCTATAGCTTCCTTAAGGTCACGAACAAAAAATATTTTTGAAAATCCGTTATTTGATGATTGATTCTTCAAGATCTCGACGAAATGAATCGAAAAAACTGAGTGCGAATTTTCCGTTTTCGGCATAGTTTAGAAGCTACAGCTTCCTTAAAGTCACGAATACAAAATATTCATTGAAAATCCGTTAGTTGATAATTGATTCTTCAAGATTTCGACTAAATGAAACGAAAATACTGAGTGCGAGTTTTCCGTTTTCGGCATAGTTTAGGAGATATAGCCTCCTCAAGGTGAATAATAAAAAGTATTTATTGAAAATCCATTTTTTGATGATTGATTATTTAAGATCGTTTTCGGCATAGTTTAGGAGATATAGCCTCCTCAAGGTGAATAATAAAAAGTATTTATTGAAAATCCATTTTTTGATGATTGATTATTTAAGATCTCGACGAGATGAAACGAAAATACCGAATACGAGTTTTCCGTTTTCGACATAGCTTATAAAAAAATATTTATTGAAAGTCCGTTATTTGATGATTGATTCTTCAAGAACTCGACAAAATGAAACGAAAATACTGAGTGCGAGTTTTCCGTTTTTGTCCTAGTTTAGTAGATATAAACTCCTCAAGGTCAAGAATAACAAATATTTATTGAAAATCCTTTATTTGATGATTGATTATTCAAGATCTGGACGAGATGAAACAAAAATACCAAGTACGAGTTTTCCGTTTTCGGCATAGTTTAGGAGCTATAGCTTCCTTAAGGTCACAAATAAAAATATTTTTGAAAATCCGTTATTTGATGATTGATTCTTCACGATCTCGGCGAAATGAATCAAAAATACAGAGTGAGCATTTTCCGTTTTCGGCAAAGTTTAGGAAGATATAGCCTCCTCAAGGTCAAGAATAAAAAATTTTTATTGAAAATCCGTTATTTGATGATTGATTCTTCAAGATCTCGACGAAATGAAACGAAGTCACCGAGTACGAGTTTTCCGTTTTCGACATAGCTTATAAAAAATATTTATTGAAAGTCCGTTATTTGATGATTGATTCTTCAAGATCTCGAAAAAATTAAACGAAAATACTGATTGCGAGATTTCCGTTTTTGTCATAGTTTAGGAGATATAGCCTCCTCAAGGTCAAGAATAAAAATATTTATAAAAAATCATTTATTTGATGATTGATTATTCAAGATCTCGACGAGATGAAACAAAAATACCGAGTGCGAGATTTCCGTTTTCGTCATAGTTTAGGAGCTATAGCTTCCTTAAGGTCACAAATAAAAATATTTTTGAAAATCCGTTATTTGATGATTGATTCTTCAAGATCTCGGCGAAATGAATCAAAAATACAGAGTGAGCATTTTCCGTTTTCGGCAAAGTTTAGGAAGATATAGCCTCCTCAAGGTCAGGAATAAAAAAAAATTTATTGAAAATCTGTTATTTGATGATTTATTATTCATGATCTCGACGAGATGAAACGAAAAACCGATTATGAGTTTTCCGTTTTCGACATAGCTTATAAAAAATATTTATTGAAAGTCCGTTATTTGATGATTGATTCTTCAAGAGTGCGAGTTTTGCGTTTTCGTCAAAGTTTAGGAGATATAACCTCCTCAAGGTCAAGGATAAAAAATATTTATTGAAAATCCTTTATTTGATGATTGATTATTCAAGATCTCGACGAGATGAAACGAAAATACCAAGTACGAGTTTTCCGTTTTCGGCATAGTTTAGGAGCTATAGCTTCCTTAAGGTCACAAACAAAAAATATTTTTGAAAATCCTTTATTTGATGATTGATTCTTCAAGATCTCGACGGAATGAAACAAAAATACAGAGTGAGAGATTTCCGTTTTTGGCAAAGTTTATAAGATATAGCTTCCTTAAGGTCAAGAATAAAAATATTTTTGAAAATCCGTTATTTGATGATTGATTATTCAAGATCTCGACGAGATGAAACGAAAATACCAAGTACGAGTTTAACGTTTTCGACATAGCTTATAAACAATATTTATTGAAAGTCCGTTATTTGTTGATTGATTCTTCAAGATCTCGACGAACAGAAACGAAAACACCGAGTACGAATTTTTTGGATTCGACATAGTTTAGGAGACATAGCCTCCTAAAGGTCCCGAATAAAAATAATTTCTGCAAATCCGTTTTGTGATGATTTATTCTTCAAGATCTCAACGAAATGATACTAAAATACTGTGTACTAGTTTTCCGTTTTCTGCATAGTTTAGGAGATATAGCCTTCTTAAGGCCAGGAATAAAAAATATTTATTGAAAATCCATTATTTGACGATTGATTATTCAAGATATCGACGAGATGAAAAAAAAATACTGTGTTCGAGTTTTCCGTTTTTGTCATAGTTTAGGAGATATAGCTTTTCGGCATAGTTTAGAGATATAGCCTCCTCAAGGTCAAGAATAAAAATATTTATTGAAAATCCGTTATTTGATGATTGATTCTTCAAGATCTCGACGAAATGAAACGAAAACACCGAGTACGAATTTTTTGGATTCGACATAGTTTAGGAGACATAGCCTCCTAAAGGTCCCGAATAAAAAATAATTTCTGCAAATCCGTTTTGTGATGATTTATTCTTCAAGATCTCAACGAAATGATACTAAAATACTGTGTACTAGTTTTCCGTTTTCGGCATAGTTTAGGAGATATAGCCTTCTTAAGGTCAGGAATAAAAAATATTTATTGAAAATCCATTATTTGACGATTGATTATTCAAGATCTCGACGAGATGAAAAAAAAATACTGTGTTCGAGTTTTCCGTTTTTGTCATAGTTTAGGAGATATAGCTTTTCGGCATAGTTTAGGAGATATAGCATCCTCAAAGTCAAGAATAAAAAGTACTTATTGAAAATCCATTATTTGATGATTGATTTGTCAAGATCTCGACGAGATGAAACGAAAATACTGAGTGCGAGTTTTCCGTTTTCGTCATATCTTATAAACAATATTTATTGAAAGTCCGTTATTTGTTGATTGATTCTTCAAGATCTCGACGAAATGAAACGAAAACACCGAGTACGAATTTTTTGGTTTCGGCATAGTTTATGAGATATAGCCTCCTAAAGGTCCCGAATAAAACATAATTTCTGCAAATCATTATGTGATGATTTATTCTTCAAGATCTCAATGAAAATAAACGAAAATACTGTGTACGAGTTTTCCGTTTTCGGCATAGTTTAGGATATATAGCTTCCTTAAAGTCAAGAATAATAATATTTTTGAAAATCCGTTATTTGATCATTGATTATTCAAAATCTCGACGAGATGAAACGAAAATACCAAGTACGAGTTTAACGTTTTCGACATATCTTATAAACAATATTTATTGAAAGTCCGTTATTTGTTGATTGATTCTTCAAGATCTCGACGAAATGAAACGAAAACACCGAGTACGAATTTTTTGGTTTCGGCATAGTTTATGAGATATAGCCTCCTAAAGGTCCCGAATAAAACATAATTTCTGCAAATCATTATGTGATGATTTATTCTTCAAGATCTCAATGAAAAGATACGAAAATACTGTGTACGAGTTTTCCGTTTTCGGCATAGTTTAGGAGATATAGCTTCCTTAAAGTCAAGAATAATAATATTTTTGAAAATCCGTTATTTGATGATTGATTATTCAAGATCTCGACGAGATGAAAAAAAAATACTGTGTTCGAATTTTCCGTTTTTGTCATAGTTTAGAAGATATAGCTTTTCGGCATAGTTTAGGAGATATAGCATCCTCAAAGTCAAGAATAAAAAGTACTTATTGAAAATCCATTATTTGATGATTGATTTGTCAAGATCTCCACGAGATGAAACGAAAATACTGAGTGCGAGTTTTCCGTTTTCGTCATAGTTTAGTAGCTATAGCTTCCTTAAGGTCACGAATAAAAATATTTTTGGAAATCCGTTATTTGATTATTGATTCTTGAAAATCTCGACGAAATAATTCAAAATTACAGAGTGCGAGTTTTCCGTTTTCGGCAAAGTTTAGGAAGATATAGACTCCTCAAGGTCAAGAATAAAAATACTTATTGAAAACCCGTTATTTGTTGATTGATTCTTCAAGATCTCGACGAAACGAAACGAAAACACCGAGTACGAATTTTTTGGTTTCGGCATAGTTTATGAGATATAGCCTCATAAAGGTCCCGAATAAAACATAATTTCTGCAAATCATTATGTGATGATTTATTCTTCAAGATCTCAATGAAAAGCATCGAAAATACTGTGTACGAGTTTTCCGTTTTCGGCATAGTTTAGGAGATATAGCTTCCTTAAAGTCAAGAATAATAATATTTTTGAAAATCCGTTATTTGATGATTGATTATTCAAGATCTCGACGAGATGAAAAAAAAATACTGTGTTCGAATTTTCCGTTTTTGTCATAGTTTAGAAGATATAGCTTTTCGGCATAGTTTAGGAGATATAGCATCCTCAAAGTCAAGAATAAAAAGTACTTATTGAAAATCCATTATTTGATGATTGATTTGTCAAGATCTCCACGAGATGAAACGAAAATACTGAGTGCGAGTTTTCCGTTTTCGTCATAGTTTAGTAGCTATAGCTTCCTTAAGGTCACGAATAAAAATATTTTTGGAAATCCGTTATTTGATTATTGATTCTTGAAAATCTCGACGAAATAATTCAAAATTACAGAGTGCGAGTTTTCCGTTTTCGGCAAAGTTTAGGAAGATATAGACTCCTCAAGGTCAAGAATAAAAATACTTATTGAAAACCCGTTATTTGTTGATTGATTCTTCAAGATCTCGACGAAACGAAACGAAAACACCGAGTACGAATTTTTTGGTTTCGGCATAGTTTATGAGATATAGCCTCATAAAGGTCCCGAATAAAACATAATTTCTGCAAATCATTATGTGATGATTTATTCTTCAAGATCTCAATGAAAAGCAACGAAAATACTGTGTACGAGTTTTCCGTTTTCGGCATAGTTTAGGAGATATAGCTTCCTTAAAGTCAAGAATAATAATATTTTTGAAAATCCGTTATTTGATGATTGATTATTCAAGATCTCGACGAGATGAAACGAAAATACCAAGTACGAGTTTAACGTTTTTGACACAGTTTATAAACAATATTTATTGAAAGTCCGTTATTTGTTGATTGATTCTTTAAGATCTCGACGAAATGAAACGAAAACACCGAGTACGAATTTTTTGGTTTCGGCATAGTTTATGAGAAATAGACTCCTAAACGTCCCGAATAAAATATAATTTGTGTAAATCCGTTATGTAATGATTTATTCTTCAAGATCTCAACGAAATGAAACGAAAATACTGTGTACGAGTTTTCTTTTTTCTGCATAGTTTAGAAGATATATCCTTTTTAAGGTCACGATTTCAAAATATTTTTGCCAATCCGTTATCTGATGATTGATTCTTCAAGATCTCGACGAAATGAATCGAAAAAACTGAGTGCGAATTTTCCGTTTTCGGCATAGTTTAGAAGCTACAGCTTCCTTAAAGTCACGAATAAAAAATATTCATTGAAAATCCGTTAGTTGATGATTGGTTCTTCAAGATTTCGACTAAATAAAACGAAAATACTGAGTGCGAGTTTTCCGTTTTCGGCATAGTTTAGGAGATATAGCCTCCTCAAGGTCAAGAATAACAAATATTTATTGAAAATCCTTTATTTGATGATTGATTATTCAAGATCTGGACGATATGAAACAAAAAAAATATTTATAAAAAATCATTTATTTGATGATTGATTATTCAAGATCTCGACGAGATGAAACAAAAATACCGAGTGCGAGATTTCAGTTTTCGTCATAGTTTAGGAGCTATAGCTTCCTTAAGGTCACAAATAAAAATATTTTTGAAAATCCGTTATTTGATGATTGATTCTTCAAGATCTCGGAGAAATGAATCAAAAATACAGAGTGAGCATTTTCCGTTTTCGGCAAAGTTTAGGAAGATATAGCCGCTTCAAGGTCAGGAATAAAAAAAAATTTATTGAAAATTTATTATTTGATGATTTATTATTCATGATCTCGACGAGATGAAACGAAAAACCGAGTATGAGTTTTCCGTTTTCGACATAGCTTATAAAAAATATTTATTGAAAGTCCGTTATTTGATGATTGATTCTTCAAGAGTGCGAGTTTTGCGTTTTCGTCAAAGTTTAGGAGATATAACCTCCTCAAGGTCAAGGATAAAAAATATTTATTGAAAATCCTTTATTTGATGATTGATTATTCAAGATCTCGACGAGATGAAACGAAAATACCAAGTACGAGTTTTCCGTTTTCGGCATAGTTTAGGAGCTATAGCTTCCTTAAGGTCACGAACAAAAAATATTTTTGAAAATCCTTTATTTGATGATTGATTCTTCAAGATCTCGACGGAATGAAACAAAAATACAGACTGAGAGATTTCCGTTTTTGGCAAAGTTTATGAGATATAGCTTCCTTAAGGTCAAGAATAAAAATATTTTTGAAAATCCGTTATTTGATGATTGATTATTCAAGATCTCGACGAGATGAAACGAAAATACCAAGAACGAGTTTAACGTTTTCGACATAGCTTATAAACAATATTTATTGAAAGTCCGTTATTTGTTGATTGAATCTTCAAGATCTCGACGAACAGAAACGAAAACACCGAGTACGAATTTTTTTGATTCGACATAGTTTAGGAGACATAGCCTCCTAAAGGTCCCGAATAAAAAATAATTTCTGCAAATCCGTTTTGTGATGATTTATTCTTCAAGATCTCAACGAAATGATACTAAAATACTGTGTACTAGTTTTTCGTTTTCGGCATAGTTTAGAAAATATAGCTTTTCGGCATAGTTTAGGAGATATAGCCTCCTCAAGGTCAAGAATAAAAAATTTTTATTGAAAATCCGTTATTTGATGATTGATTCTTCAAGATCTCGACGAAATGAAACGAAAACACCGAGTACGAATTTTTTGGATTCGACATAGTTTAGGAGACATAGCCTCCTAAAGGTCCCGAATAAAAAATAATTTCTGCAAATCCGTTTTGTGATAATTTATTCTTCAAGATCTCAACGAAATGATACTAAAATACTGTGTACTAGTTTTCCGTTTTCGGCATAGTTTAGGAGATATAGCCTTCTTAAGGTCAGGAATTAAAAATATTTATTGAAAATCCATTATTTGACGATTGATTATTCAAGATCTCGACGAGATGAAAAAAAAATACTGTGTTCGAGTTTTCCGTTTTTTTCGGCATAGTTTAGGAGATATAGCATCCTCAAAGTCAAGAATAAAAAGTACTTATTGAAAATCCATTATTTGATGATTGATTTGTCAAGATCTCGACGAGATGAAACGAAAATACTGAGTGCGAGTTTTCCGTTTTCGTCATAGTTTAGTAGCTATAGCTTCCTTAAGGTCACAAATAAAAATATTTTTGAAAATCCGTTATTTGATTATTGATTCTTGAAAATCTCGACGAAATAATTCAAAATTACAGTGTGCGAGTTTTCCGTTTTCGGCAAAGTTTAGGAAGATATAGACTCCTCAAGGTCAAGAATAAAAATACTTATTGAAAATCCGTTATTTGATTATTGATTCTTCAAGATCTCGACGAAATGAAACGAAAACACCGAGTACGAATTTTTTGGTTTCGGCATAGTTTATGAGATATAGCCTCCTAAATGTCCCGAATAAAACATAATTTCTGCAAATCATTATGTGATGATTTATTCTTCAAGATCTCAATGAAAAGATACGAAAATACTGTGTACGAGTTTTCCGTTTTCGGCATAGTTTAGGAGATATAGCTTCCTTTAAGTCAAGAATAATAATATTTTTGAAAATCCGTTATTTGATGATTGATTATTCAAGATCTCGACGAGATGAAACGAAAATACCAAGTACGAGTTTAACGTTTTCGACATAGTTTATAAACAATATTTATTGAAAGTCCGTTATTTGTTGATTGATTCTTTAAGATCTCGACGAAATGAAACGAAAACAACGAGTACGATTTTTTTGGTTTCGGCATAGTTTATGAGATATATACTCCTAAACGTCCCAAATAAAATATAATTTCTGTAAATCCGTTATGTAATGATTTATTCTTCAAGATCTCAACGAAATGAAACGAAAATACTGTGTACGAGTTTTCTTTTTTCTGCATAGTTTAGAAGATATATCCTTTTTAAGGTCACGATTTCAAAATATTTTTGCCAATCCGTTATCTGATGATTGATTCTTCAAGATCTCGACGAAATGAATCGAAAAAACTGAGTGCGAATTTTCCGTTTTCGGCATAGTTTAGAAGCTACAGCTTCCTTAAAGTCACGAATAAAAAATATTCATTGAAAATCCGTTAGTTGATGATTGGTTCTTCAAGATTTCGACTAAATAAAACGAAAATACTGAGTGCGAGTTTTCCGTTTTCGGCATAGTTTAGGAGATATAGCCTCCTCAAGGTCAAGAATAACAAATATTTATTGAAAATCCTTTATTTGATGATTGATTATTCAAGATCTGGACGAGATGAAACAAAAATACCAAGTACGAGTTTTCCGTTTTCGGCATAGTTTAGGAGCTATAGCTTCCTTAAGGTCACGAACAAAAAATATTTTTCAAAATCCGTTATTTGATGATTGATTCTTTAAGATCTCGACGAAATGAAACAAAAATACCGATTGCGAGATTTCCGTTTTCGTCATAGTTTAGGAGCTATAGCTTCCTTAAGGTCACGAATAAAAATATTTTTGAAAATCCGTTATTTGATGATTGATTCTTCAAGATCTCGGCGAAATGAATCAAAAATACAGAGTGAGCATTTTCCGTTTACTGCAAAGTTTAGGAAGATATAGCCTCCTCAAGGTCAGGAATAAAAAAAAATTTATTGAAAATCTATTATTTGATGATATATTATTCATGATCTCGACGAGATGAAACGAAAAACCGAGTATGAGCTTTCCGTTTTCGACATAGCCTATAAAAAATATTTATTGAAAGTCCGTTATTTGATGATTGATTCTTCAAGATCTCGACGAAATAAAATGAAAATACTGAGTGCGGGTTTTGCGTTTTCGTCAAAGTTTAGGAGATATAGCCTCCTCAAGGTCAAGGATAAAAAATATTTATTGAAAATCCTTTATTTAATGATTAATTATTCAAGATCTCGACGAGATGAAACGAAAATACCAAGTACGAGTTTTCCGTTTTCGGCATAGTTTAGGAGCTATAGCTTCCTTAAGGTCACGAACAAAAAATATTTTTGAAAATCCTTTATTTGATGATTGATTATTCAAGATCTCGACGAGATGAAACAAAAATACCAAGTACCAAGTTCCGTTTTTGGCAAACATTAGGAAGATATAGCCTCCTCAAGGTCAAGAATAAAAAATATTTATTGAAAATCCGTTATTTGATGATTGATTCTTCAAGATCTCGACGAAATGAAATGAAAACACCGATTTTTTTGGATTCGACATAGTTTAGGAGACATAGCCTCCTAAAGGTCCCGAATAAAAAATAATTTCTGCAAATCCGTTTTGTGGTGATTTATTCTTCAAGATCTCAACGAAATGATACTAAAATACTGTGTACTAGTTTTCCGTTTTCGGCATAGTTTAGGAGATATAGCCTTCTTAAGGTCAGGAATAAAAAATATTTATTGAAAATCCATTATTTGATGATTGATTATTCAACATCTCGACGAGATGAAACAAAAATACTGTGTACGAGTTTTCCGTTTTTGTCATAGTTTAGGAGATATAGCTTTTCGGCATAGTTTAGGAGATATAGCATCCACAAAGTCAAGAATAAAAAGTACTTATTGAAAATCCATTATTTGATGATTGATTATTCAAGATCTCGACGAGATGAAACGAAGATACCGAGTACGAGTTTTCCGTTTTCGACATAGCTTATAAAAAATATTTATTGAAAGTCCGTTTTGTGCTGATTGATTCTTCAAGATCTCGACAAAATTAAACGAAAATACTGATTGCGAGATTTCCGTTTTTGTCATAGTTTAGGAGATATAGCCTCCTGAAGGTCAAGAATAAAAATATTTATAAAAAATCCTTTATTTGATGATTGATTATTCAAGATCTCGACGAGATGAAACGAAGATACCGAGTACGAGTTTTCCGTTTTCGACATAGCTTATAAAAAATATTTATTGAAAGTCCGTTATTTGATGATTGATTCTTCAAGACAACCTTTCAACCAGCGAGCGGTTTAGACGTGTTTTTGTGTCGTGCTCCCTCCATTCCACTAAGTAATCACTTACACGGTCGTTGGAGCGCTGAAATAGCAATTCGTTTTCTGAATCGTGATCTCGAGGTGTCAAGGAGGCTTACTGTGCGTGACTGTCTCTATATCCGTTGCCCTGCTGGTTCTCCAGATTTTGGATCGGCGGTCCCCCCTCGGGAGGGGTAGTCGTGGTGGACGCGCGGGCCTGTTTTGGCGCCCTTTTCTTTTATTTCCTTATATATTTCCTTATTGGAATACATAAACAAACACAAGCAATTAATTCCATCGTCGCTTCTGTCTACTAAACAGCTGTTCTGCAGTGCTGCATAAGATCAGAAGTTAACCAGCGACTCAATTGGCACTGGTGCTCTGTTAAATCAACAGCGCCCATCAGCACCAATATTGCATACTTCCAGGCGGGAAGTTAATTGAGTTACAATGAGCCAAAACGAAATTAGGACACAGCGCCAGCGTGAACAAGACGAGCGGCGGCTCTCTCTACAGAGAAATAACGCTTATTTTTCTTTCAAGGCCATGGAGCCCGAACAACAACAAAAGCCAGAAACCACCATAGACGGTGATATAGTGCGGTCAAGAACCCCCGATTCAATCAAAGATTGTGATGGACTGGTAAGCGTCAAAGCGCTTTCCTGCTCTGCAACAACTGATAAAACTACCCCAAGAACAACTACCTCTGCTGTACAAGTACCAAAAACAAATTTATTGCTCACTGCGGCCGCATCAAAAAATACTGCAACTATACAGACTGGTATAGACCGATACATAAAAATAAAGCGTAAGCTAAGTCCACAAAAATCCAATATTGGCAATCAGTCTAAAATAAACTGTAACAACTCCAAGCAGAAAACTGATATGCCCAATAATCAAAATCGATTTGCCATTTTGGCCGATAAATCAGATGATCTACCTAACTCTGTAGAACCTAGAACGTATAACCCAAAGCCGCCTCCAATATTCATCAGAGAAAAGAGTTCAAACGCCCTAGTGAATAAAATACTAGACGTTATTGGAAAGGACAGCTTCCACATCATTCCACTAACCAAAGGGAAGATTCATGAGACCAAGGTTCAAGTAAAAACAGAACAAAATTACCGAGCGCTCACGCAATATCTAAATCAAGAAAAAAAATTACTATACATATCAATTGAAAAGCAGTAAAGGGCTGCAGGTAGTAATAAAGGGTATTGAGTCTGAAATAGATCCTGCCGAAGTTTTGGAAGCTCTAAGAGAACAGGGCTTTAACGTGAAATCAGCCATTAATATCTTCAACAAAGACAAAAAGCCACAACCTCTCTTCAAGATCGAACTTGAACCAGACACTTGGGCATTTAAGAAAAGTGAGGTGCATCCAATATATAACCTTCAGTTCCTTCTACATCGAAGAATCTCTGTCGAGGAACCGCATAAGCGCAAGGGACCCGTACAATGTGAAAACTGTCAAGAATACGGCCATACAAAGTCTTATTGCACACTTACTACTGTATGCGTATCTTGTGGTGAGCCCCACAGCTCTAACAAATGCCCCAAACTACAGAGGATGCCCTGTGTACAAAGATTTGAAAATTCGGCTAAGCCAAAGAGTGACCAGTGCACGTTCCAGAAGCATCCAAAATACGATCATGCCCTCCAAATTCTCGCCTGATGTAATCTTCTCCACAGACAGACCGCCCACAGGTTCTATCAGCAAAAATGTATCATTTGCTAGTGCACTCAAATCAGGCCTAACGACCACAGCTTCCACAACATCTTCCGCCCCCGCAGAAGAACTTTATCCAAAAGCTTATCAACCAATCGGACAGTCACAAAACAACATCGAATCATTGTTGCTCACTCTACAACAAAGCATGTCGGAATTCATGACATTTATGAGAACAACTATGGAAGATCTTATGCGTAATCAAAGTCTATTGATACAGATGCTTGTATCACAACAGTCGAAATAATCATGACCTCACTACGTATAACTCTATGGAACGCCAACGGCGTTTCACGACACAAGCTTGAGCTAACACAATTCCTAAACAATAATCACATCGATGTTATGTTAATATCCGAGACACATCTTACAAACAAGTACAAGTTTCAAATAAACGGTTACTTATTCTACGGCACAAATCACCCGGATGGTAAAGCACATGGTGGCACTGGAGTCCTAATAAGAAGCCGCATAAAGCACAATTTTCACAACGAGTTCGCCACCAACTACTTACAAGCTACATCGCTGATTCTACACTTTGGTCATAGGCATTTAACAGTTGCTGCCGTATATTGCCCTCCTCGCTTCACGCTATCTGAAGATCAATTTATAAATTTCTTCAATACCCTAGGCGATCGATTCGTTGCAGCTGGCGACTACAATGCCAAGCACCCATACTGGGGGTCTCGACTTGTAAATCCCAAAGGGAAACAATTGTATAACGCAATTATAAAAGCGAGCAATAAGCTCAGTTGTGTTTCCTCGGGCAGACCAACATACTGGCCAACGGATCCCAGAAAAATCCCAGACTTGATTGACTTTGCCATAACAAAAAATATTCGATAGAGACTATTATGCCAATAAAAAACCCTGCTGGTGCTTGGGTTCGTACTGATAAAGACAGAGCCAACACTTTTGCGGAGCACCTTAAAAAAGTCTTCCAACCAAACCCAGCAACGAATAGCTTTGCGCTACCGGAGCAAACAGATGACAATCTAACGGCACATGATCCCATTGAATTTAGACCAAACGAAATAGCTAAAATCCTGAAGAGTCTTAAGCCTAATAAAAGCCCAGGCTGCGATCTTATAACTCCAAAGATGATCATCGAACTTCCATACTGCGCCGTCCAAACCATCTGCAATCTCTTCAATGCTATTACTAGAACTGGCCACTTCCCAACGAGATGGAAAAAGTCGATTATCATAATGATACCTAAGCCAGGAAAAGATCATACGTCTCCATCTTCTTATAGACCCATAAGTCTAATATCATGCTTGTCGAAACTCTTCGAAAAATGCCTACTGACCCACATTATACCGTACCTACGAGTTCATAAAATAATTCCAGAGCATCAATTTGGCTTTCGAGAAAAACATGGCACAATAGAGCAAGTCAATCGAATAACATCCGAAATTCGAACTGCATTCGAACACCGAGAGTACTGCACAGGGATATTTCTGGATGTCTCCCAAGCATTTGATAGAGTCTGGTTAGATGGCCTCATGTACAAAATTAAGTCAATGCTCCCGAAATGCACCCACAAACTCCTAAAATCGTACCTCTACCACAGATCATTCTCAGTAAAATGCAACACTGATATGTCCGTCGACCATATTATAGAAGCTGGTGTTCCTCAAGGTAGTGTACTGGGCCCAACTCTATACGTGCTATACACAGCAGACTTACCGACATCAAGACTGCTAACAACATCTACATTCGCCGATGACACTGCAATCCTCAGCCGCTCGAAATGCCCGCGACAAGCAACAATGCAACTTGCCCTCCACTTGGTGACTATTGAGAAATGGCTATCTGACTGGCGAATAAAAGTGAACGAGCAGAAGAGTAAGCATGTAACGTTTACCCTGAACAGACAAGATTGCCCTCCTCTCCTACTGAACAACTCCGTAATACCGCAAGCAAATGAAGTCACATACCTTGGAATCCATCTTGATAGACGACTCACCTGGCGTAGTCACATTGAAGCTAAAAGAACACACCTAAAGCTAAGAGCTAATAGTCTTCACTGGCTTCTAAACGCCCGCTCTCCCTCAGAATGGAATATAAAGTCCTACTCTACAAATCTGTACTAAAACCAATATGGACGTATGGTTCCCAATTGTGGGGAAGCGCCAGTAACAGCAGTGTTGAAATTATACAAAGAGCCCAATCGAAAATCCTAAGAACTATCACTGGGGCACCGTGGTATGTTCGAAATGAAAACATCCAGAGGGACTTAACTGTATCGCCGGTCAGAGATGAAATTGCACAACAAATGTTAAATTACCGCACTAAACTATCCACCCATCCAAACAGCCTTGCGCGGGACCTTACACGGGTGTCCAGCCAATCTCGCCTTCGTCGAACTGACATGCCAACCCAACTTTAAATATAGTTAGGGACATATAAACCTAAATCAGTTGCCGCAGCATCTGTTAATTAAGTTAGTCTAGTAAGATTTTATAAACTTATTGTTAGTCTCGTTAAAAGAGAAGATTCAATAAATAATGCCAAGTATAAAAAAAAAAAAAAAAAAAAAAAAATTCTTCAAGATCTCGACAAAATTAAACGAAAATACTGATTGCGAGATTTCCGTTTTTGTCATAGTTTAGGAGATATAGCATCCTCAAGGTTAAGAATAAAAATATTTGTAAAAAATCCTTTATTTGATAACGAAAAACCGAGTATGAGCTTTCCGTTTTCGACATAGCTTATAAAAAATATTTATTGAAAGTCCGTTATTTGATGATTGATTCTTCAAGATCTCGGCGAAATGAATCAATAATACAGAGTGAGCATTTTCCGTTTACCGCAAAGTTTAGGAAGATATAGCCTCCTCAAGGTCAGGAATAAAAAAAATTTATTGAAAATCTATTATTTGATGATTGATTATTCATGATCTCGACGAGATGAAACGAAAAACCGAGTATGAGCTTTCCGTTTTCGACATAGCTTATAAAAAATATTTATTGAAAGTCCGTTATTTGATGATTGATTCTTCAAGATCTCGACGAAATAAAATGAAAATACTGTGTACTAGTTTTCTGTTTTCGGCATAGTTTAGGAGATATAGCCTTCTTAAGGTCAGGAATAAAAAATATTTATTGAAAATCCATTATTTGATGATTGATTATTCAACATCTCGACGAGATGAAACAAAAATACTGTGTACGAGTTTTCCGTTTTTGTCACAGTTTAGGAGATATAGCTTTTCGGCATAGTTTAGGAGATATAGCATCCTCAAAGTCAAGAATAAAAAGTACTTATTGAAAATCCATTATTTGATGACTGATTATTCAAGATCTCGACGAGATGAAACGAAGATACCGAGTACGAGTTTTCCGTTTTCGACATAGCTTATAAAAAATATTTATTGAAAGTCCGTTTTTTGATGATTGATTCTTCAAGATCTCGACCAAATTAAACGAAAATACTGATTGCGAGATTTCCGTTTTTGTCATAGTTTAGGAGATATAGCCTCCTCAAGGTCAAGAATAAAAATATATATAAAAAATCCTTTATTTGATGATTGATTATTCAAGATCTCGACGAGATGAAACGAAGATACCGAGTACGAGTTTTCCGTTTTCGACATAGCATATAAAAAATATTTATTGAAAGTCCGTTTTGTGATGATTTATTCTTCAAGATATCAACTAAAATACTGTGTACTAGTTTTCCGTTTTCGGCATAGTTCAGGAGATATAGCATCATCAAAGTCAAGAATAAAAAGTAATGATTGAAAATCTATTATTTGATGATTGATTATTCAAGATCTCGACGAGATGAAACGAAAATACTGAGTGCGAGTTTTCCGTTTTCGTCATAGTTTAGTAGCTATAGCTTCCTTAAGGTCACGAATAAAAATATTTTTGAAAATCCGTTATTTGATTATTGATTCTTCAAAATGTCGACGAAATGATTCAAAATTACAGAGTGCGAGTTTTCCGTTTTCGGCGAAGTTTAGAAAGATATAGCCTCCTCAAGATCAAAAATAAAAATATTTATTGAAAATCCGTTATTTGATTATTGATTCTTCAAGATCTGGACGAAATGTAATGAAAACACAAAGTGCGAATTTTTTGGTTTCGGCATAGTTTATGAGATATAGCCTCCTAAAGGTCCCGAATAAAATATAATTTCTGCAAATCCGTTATGTGATGATTAATTCTTCAAGATCACAACGAAATGAAACGAAAATACTGTGTACGAGTTTTCCTTTTTCAGCATAGTTTAGGAGATATATCCTTTTAAAGGTCACGATTTCAAATTATTTTTGCCAATCCGTTATCTGATGATTGATTCTTCAAGATTTCGACGAAATGAATCGAAAATACTCAGTGCGAGTTTTCCGTTTTCGGAATAGTTTAGGAGATATAGCTTCCTTAAGGTCAAGAATAAAAATATTTTTGAAAATCCGTTATTTGATGATTGATTATTCAAGATCTCGACGAGATGAAACGAAAATACTGTGTACGAGTTTTCCGTTTTCGGCATAGTTTAGGAGATATAGCCTCCTCAAGGTCAGGAGAAAAAATATTTATTGAAAATCCTTTATTTGATGATTGATTATTCAAGATCTCGACGGAATGAAACAAAAATACAGAGTGAGAGATTTCCGTTTTTGGCAAAGTTTAGGAAGATATAGCATCATCAAAGTCAAGAATAAAAAGTAATGATTGAAAATCTATTATTTGATGATTGATTATTCAAGATCTCGACGAGATGAAACGAAAATACTGAGTGCGAATTTTCCGTTTTCGGCATAGTTTAGGAGATATAGCCTCCTCAAGGTGAAGAATAAAAAGTATTTATTGAAAATCTATTTTTTGATGATTGATTATTTAAGATCTCGACGAGATGAAACGAAAATACCGAGTACGAGTTTTTCGTTTTCGACATAGCTTATAAAAAATATTTAGTGAAAGTCCGTTATTTGATGATTGATTCTTCAAGATCTGGACGAAATGTAATGAAAACACAAAGTGCGAATTTTTTGGTTTCGGCATAGTTTATGAGATATAGCCTCCTAAAGGTCCCGAATAAAATATAATTTCTGCAAATCCGTTATGTGATGATTTATTCTTCAAGATATCAACTAAAATACTGTGTACTAGTTTTCCGTTTTCGGCATAGTTTAGGAGATATAGCCTTCTTAAGGTCAGGAATAAAAAATATTTATTGAAAATCCATTATTTGACGATTGATTATTCAAGATCTCGACGAGATGAAACGAAAATACTGTGTACGAGTTTTCCGTTTTTGTCATAGTTTAGAAGATATAGCTTTTCGGCATAGTTATGAGATATAGCATCCTCAAAGTCAAGAATAAAAAGTACTTATTGAAAATCCGTTATTTGATTATTGATTCTTTAAAATCTCGACGAAATGATTCAAAATTACAGAGTGCGAGTTTTCCGTTTTCGGCAAAGTTTAGAAAGATATAGCCTCCTCAAGGTCAAGAATAAAAATATTTATTGAAAATCTGTTATTTGATGATTGATTATTCAAGATCTCGACGAGATGAAACGAAAATACCAAGTACGAGTTTAACGTTTTCGTTTATAAAAAATATTTATTAAAAGTCCGTTATTTGATGATTGATTCTTCAAGATCTCGACGAAATGAAACGAAAACACCGAGTACAAATTTTTTGGTTTGAGCATAGTTTAGGAGGCGTAGCCTCCTAAAGGTCCCGAATAAAAAATAATTTCTGCAAATCCGTTTTGTGATGATTTATTCTTCAAGATCTCAACGAAATGATACTAAGATACTGTGTACTAGTTTTCCGTTTTCGGCATAGTTTAGGAGCTATAGCTTCCTTAAGGTCACGAACAAAAGATATTTTTGAAAATCCATCATTTGATGATTGATTATTCAAGATCTCGACGAGATGAAACGAAAATACTGAGTGCAAGTTTTCCGTTTTCGTCATAGTTTAGCAGCTATAGCTTCCTTAAGGTCACGAATAAAAATATTTTTGAAAATCCGTTATTTGATTATTGATTCTTTAAGATCTCGACGAAATGAAGTGAAAACACCGACTACGAATTTTTGGTTTCGGCATAGTTTATGAGATATAGGCTCCTAAAGGTCCCGAATAAAACATAATTTCTGCAAATCCGTTATGTGATGATTTATTCTTCAAGATATCAACTAAAATACTGTGTACTAGTTTTCCGTTTTCGGCATAGTTTAGGAGATATAGCCTTCTTAAGGTCAGGAATAAAAAATATTTATTGAAAATCCATTATTTGACGATTGATTATTCAAGATCTCGACGAGATGAAACGAAAATACTGTGTACGAGTTTTCCGTTTTTGTCATAGCTTATAAAAAATATTTATTGAAAGTCCGTTATTTGATGATTGATTATTCAAGATCTCGACGAAATGAAACGAAAATACTCAGTGCGAGTTTTCCGTTTTCGGAATAGTTTAGGAGATATAGCTTCCTTAAGGTCAAGAATAAAAATATTTTTGAAAATCCGTTATTTGATGATTGATTATTCAAGATCTCGACGAGATGAAACGAAAATACTGTGTACGAGTTTTCCGTTTTCGGCATAGTTTAGGAGATATAGCCTCCTCAAGGTCAGGAGAAAAAATATTTATTGAAAATCCTTTATTTGATGATTGATTATTCAAGATCTCGACGGAATGAAACAAAAATACAGAGTGAGAGATTTCCGTTTTTGGCAAAGTTTAGGAAGATATAGCCTCCTCAAGGTCAAGAATAAGAAATATTTATTGAAAATCCGTTATTTGATGATTGATTTTTCAAGATTTCGACGAAATGAATCGAAAATACTGAGTGCGAATTTTCCGTTTTTGTCATAGTTTAGGAGATATAGCCTCCTCAAAGTCAAGAATAAAAAGTACTTATTGATAATCCATTATTTGATGATTGATTATTCAAGATCTCGACGAGATGAATCGAAAATACCAAATACGAGTTTAAGGTTTTCGACATAGCTTATAAAAAATATTTATTGAAAGTCCGTTATTTGATGATTGATTCTTCAAGATCTCGACGAAATGAAACGAAAACAACGAGTAGAAATTTTTTGGTTTGGGCATAGTTTAGGAGACATAGCCTCCTAAAGTCCCGAATAAAAAATAATTTCTGCAAATCCGTTTTGTGATGATTTATTCTTCAAGATATCAACTAAAATACTGTGTACTAGTTTTCCGTTTTCGGCATAGTTTAGAGATATAGCCTTCTTAAGGTCAGGAATAAAAAATATTTATTGAAAATCCATTATTTGACGATTGATTATTCAAGATCTCGACGAGATGAAACGAAAATACTGTGTACGAGTTTTCCGTTTTTGTCATAGTTTAGGAGATATAGCTTTTTGGCATAGTTTAGGAGATATAGCATATTTTTGAAAATCCGTTATTTGATTATTGATTCTTCAAAATCTCGACGAAATGATTCAAAATTACAGAGTGCGAGTTTTCCGTTTTCGGCAAAGTTTAGAAAGATATAGCCTCCTCAAGGTCAAGAATAAAAATATTTATTGAAAATCCGTTATTTGATTATTAATTCTACAAGATCTCGACGAAATGAAATGAAAACACCGAGTGCGAATTTTTTGGTTTCGGCATAGTTTAGGAGATATAGCCACCTCAAGGTCAAGAATAAAAAATATTTATTGATAATCCATTATTTGATGATTAATTCTTCAAGATCTCAACGAAATGAAACGAAAATACTCCTTTTTCAGCATAGTTTAGGAGATATGTGCTTTTTAAGGTCACGATTTCAAATTATTTTTGACAATCCGTTATCTGATGATTGATTCTTCAGGATCTCGACGAAATGAATCGAAAAAGCTGAGTGCGAATTTTCCGTTTTCAGCATAGTTTAGAAGCTATAGCTTCCTTAAAGTTCATTGAAAATCCGTTAGTTGATGATTGATTCTACAAGATTTCGACTAAATGAAACGAAAATACCTAGTGCGAGTTTTCCGTTTTCGGAATAGTTTAGGAGATATAGCCTCCTCAAGGTGAAGAATAAAAAGTATTTATTGAAAATCCATTTTTTGATGATTGATTATTTAAGATCTCAACGAGATGAAACGAAAATAGCGAGTACGAGTTTTCCGTTTTCGACATAGCTTATTGAAAGTCCGTTATTTGATGATTGATTCTTCAAGATCTCGACTAAATGAAACGAAAATAGTGAGTGCGAGTTTTCCGTTTTCGGCATAGTTTAGGAGATATAGCTTCCTTAAGGTCAAGAATAAAAATATTTTTGAAAATCCGTTATTTGATGATTGATTCTTCAAGATCTCGTCGAAATGAATCAAAAATACAGAGTGAGCATTTTCCGTTTTCGGCAAAGTTTAGGAAGATATAGCCTCCTCAAGGTCAGGAGAAAAAAAAAATTTATTGAAAATCTATTATTTGATGATTGATTATTCATGATCTCGACGAGATGAAACGAAAATACCAAGTACGAGTTTAACGTTTTCGACATAGCTTATAAAAAATATTTATTGAAAGTCCGTTATTTGATGATTGATTCTTCAAGATCTCGACGAAATGAAATAAAAATACAGAGTGCGAGATTTCCGTTTTCGTCATAGTTTAGGAGCTATAGCTTCCTTAAGGTCACGAATAAAAATATTTTTGAAAATCCGTTATTTGATGATTGATTCTTCAAGATCTCGTCGAAATGAATCAAAAATACAGAGTGAGCATTTTCCGTTTTCGGCAAAGTTTAGGAAGATATAGCCTCCTCAAGGTCAGGAGAAAAAAAAAATTTATTGAAAATCTATTATTTGATGATTGATTATTCATGATCTCGACGAGATGAAACAAAAAACCGGTATGAGTTTTCCGTTTTCGACATAGCTTATAAAAAATATTTATTGAAATTCCGTTATTTGATGATTGATTCTTCAAGATCTCGACGAAATGAAATGAAAATACTAAGTGCGAGTTTTGCGGGTTCGTCATAGTTTAGGAGATATAGCCTCCTCAAGGTCAAGGATAAAAAATATTTATTGAAAATCCTTTATTTGATGATTGATTATTCAAGATCTCGACGGAATGAAACAAAAATACAGAGTGAGAGATTTCCGTTTTTGGCAAAGTTTAGGAAGATATAGCCTCCTCAAGGTCAAGAATAAGAAATATTTATTGAAAATCCGTTATTTGATGATTGATTATTCAAGATTTCGACGAAATGAATCGAAAATACTGAGTGCGAATTTTCCGTTTTCGGCATAGTTTAGCAGATATAGCCTTCTCAAGGTGAAGAATAAAAAGTATTTATTGAAAATCCATTTTTTGATGATTGATTATTTAAGATCTCGACGAGATGAAACGAAAATACCGAGTACGAGTTTTCCGTTTTCGACATAGCTTAAAAAAATATTTATTGAAAGTCCGTTATTTGATGATTGATTCTTCAAGATCTCGACGAAATGAAACGAAAACACCGAGTACGAATTTTTTGGTTTCGGCATAGTTTATGAGATATAGCCTCCTAAAGGTCCCGAATAAAATATAATTTCTGCAAATCCGTTATGTGATGATTAATTCTTCAAGATCTCAACGAAATGAAACGAAAATACTCCTTTTTCAGCATAGTTTAGGAGATATATCCGTTTTAAGGTCACGATTTCAAATTATTTTTGCCAATCCGTTATCTGATGATTGATTCTTCAGGATCTCGACGAAATGAATCGAAAATGCTGTGTGCGAATTTTCCGTTTTCAGCATAGTTTAGCAGCTACGGCTTCCTTAAAGTCTCAAATAAAAAATATTTATTGAAAGTCCGTTATTTGACGATTGATTCTTCAAGATTTCGACGAAATGAAACGAAAATACTCAGTGCGAGTTTTCCGTTTTCGGAATAGTTTAGGAGATATAGCTTCCTTAAGGTCAAGAATAAAAATATTTTTGAAAATCCGTTATTTGATGATTGATTATTCAAGATCTCGACGAGATGAAACGAAAATACTGTGTACGAGTTTTCCGTTTTCGGCATAGTTTAGGAGATATAGCCTCCTCAAGGTCAGGAGAAAAAAAAAAATTTATTGAAAATCTATTATTTGATGATTGATTATTCATGATCTCGACGAGATGAAACAAAAAACCGGTATGAGTTTTCCGTTTTCGACATAGCTTATACAAAATATTTATTGAAATTCCGTTATTTGATGATTGATTCTTCAAGATCTCGACGAAATGAAATGAAAATACTGAGTGCGAGTTTTGCGTTTTCGTCATAGTTTAGGAGATATAGCCTCCTCAAGGTCAAGGATAAAAAATATTTATTGAAAATCCTTTATTTGATGATTGATTATTCAAGATCTCGACGGAATGAAACAAAAATACAGAGTGAGAGATTTCCGTTTTTGGCAAAGTTTAGGAAGATATAGCCTCCTCAAGGTCAAGAATAAGAAATATTTATTGAAAATCCGTTATTTGATGATTGATTATTCAAGATTTCGACGAAATGAATCGAAAATACTGAGTGCGAATTTTCCGTTTTTGTCATAGTTTAGGAGATATAGCCTCCTCAAAGTCAAGAATAAAAAGTACTTATTGAAAATCCATTATTTGATGATTGATTATTCAAGATCTCGACGAGATGAATCGAAAATACCAAATACGAGTTTAAGGTTTTCGACATAGCTTATAAAAAATATTTATTGAAAGTCCGTTATTTGATGATTGATTCTTCAAGATCTCGACGAAATGAAACGAAAACAACGAGTAGAAATTTTTTGGTTTGGGCATAGTTTAGGAGACATAGCCTCCTAAAGTCCCGAATAAAAAATAATTTCTGCAAATCCGTTTTGTGATGATTTATTCTTCAAGATATCAACTAAAATACTGTGTACTAGTTTTCCGTTTTCGGCATAGTTTAGGAGATATAGCCTTCTTAAGGTCAGGAATAAAAAATATTTATTGAAAATCCATTATTTGACGATTGATTATTCAAGATCTCGACGAGATGAAACGAAAATACTGTGTACGAGTTTTCCGTTTTTGTCATAGTTTAGGAGATATAGCTTTTTGGCATAGTTTAGGAGATATAGCATATTTTTGAAAATCCGTTATTTGATTATTGATTCTTCAAAATCTCGACGAAATGATTCAAAATTACAGAGTGCGAGTTTTCCGTTTTCGGCAAAGTTTAGAAAGATATAGCCTCCTCAAGGTCAAGAATAAAAATATTTATTGAAAATCCGTTATTTGATTATTAATTCTACAAGATCTCGACGAAATGAAATGAAAACACCGAGTGCGAATTTTTTGGTTTCGGCATAGTTTAGGAGATATAGCCACCTCAAGGTCAAGAATAAAAAATATTTATTGATAATCCATTATTTGATGATTAATTCTTCAAGATCTCAACGAAATGAAACGAAAATACTCCTTTTTCAGCATAGTTTAGGAGATATGTGCTTTTTAAGGTCACGATTTCAAATTATTTTTGCCAATCCGTTATCTGATTCTTCAGGATCTCGACGAAATGAATCGAAAATGCTGAGTGCGAATTTTCCGTTTTCAGCATAGTTTAGAAGCTATAGCTTCCTTAAAGTCACGAATAAAAAATATTCATTGAAAATCCGTTAGTTGATGATTGATTCTACAAGATTTCGACTAAATGAAACGAAAATACCTAGTGCGAGTTTTCCGTTTTCGGAATAGTTTAGGAGATATAGCCTCCTCAAGGTGAAGAATAAAAAGTATTTATTGAAAATCCATTTTTTGATGATTGATTATTTAAGATCTCAACGAGATGAAACGAAAATAGCGAGTACGAGTTTTCCGTTTTCGACATAGCTTATTGAAAGTTCGTTATTTGATGATTGATTCTTCAAGATCTCGACTAAATGAAACGAAAATAGTGAGTGCGAGTTTTCCGTTTTCGGCATAGTTTAGGAGATATAGCTTCCTTAAGGTCAAGAATAAAAATATTTTTGAAAATCTGTTATTTGATGATTGATTATTCAAGATCTCGACGAGATGAAACGAAAATACCAAGTACGAGTTTAACGTTTTCGACATAGCTTATAAAAAATATTTATTGAAAGTCCGTTATTTGATGATTGATTCTTCAAGATCTCGACGAAATGAAATAAAAATACAGAGTGCGAGATTTCCGTTTTCGTCATAGTTTAGGAGCTATAGCTTCCTTAAGGTCACGAATAAAAATATTTTTGAAAATCCGTTATTTGATGATTGATTCTTCAAGATCTCGTCGAAATGAATCAAAAATACAGAGTGAGCATTTTCCGTTTTCGGCAAAGTTTAGGAAGATATAGCCTCCTCAAGGTCAGGAGAAAAAAAAAATTTATTGAAAATCTATTATTTGATGATTGATTATTCATGATCTCGACGAGATGAAACAAAAAACCGGTATGAGTTTTCCGTTTTCGACATAGCTTATAAAAAATATTTATTGAAATTCCGTTATTTGATGATTGATTCTTCAAGATCTCGACGAAATGAAATGAAAATACTAAGTGCGAGTTTTGCGGGTTCGTCATAGTTTAGGAGATATAGCCTCCTCAAGGTCAAGAATAAGAAATATTTATTGAAAATCCGTTATTTGATGATTGATTATTCAAGATTTCGACGAAATGAATCGAAAATACTGAGTGCGAATTTTCCGTTTTCGGCATAGTTTAGCAGATATAGCCTTCTCAAGGTGAAGAATAAAAAGTATTTATTGAAAATCCATTTTTTGATGATTGATTATTTAAGATCTCGACGAGATGAAACGAAAATACCGAGTACGAGTTTTCCGTTTTCGACATAGCTTAAAAAAATATTTATTGAAAGTCCGTTATTTGATGATTGATTCTTCAAGATCTCGACGAAATGAAACGAAAACACCGAGTACGAATTTTTGGTTTGGGCATAGTTTATGAGATATAGCCTCCTAAAGGTCCCGAATAAAATATAATTTCTGCAAATCCGTTATGTGATGATTAATTCTTCAAGATCTCAACGAAATGAAACGAAAATACTCCTTTTTCAGCATAGTTTAGGAGATATATCCGTTTTAAGGTCACGATTTCAAATTATTTTTGCCAATCCGTTATCTGATGATTGATTCTTCAGGATCTCGACGAAATGAATCGAAAATGCTGTGTGCGAATTTTCCGTTTTCAGCATAGTTTAGCAGCTACGGCTTCCTTAAAGTCTCAAATAAAAAATATTTATTGAAAGTCCGTTATTTGATGATTGATTCTTCAAGATTTCGACTAAATGAAACCAAAATAGTGAGTGCGAGTTTTCGTTTGCGGCATAGTTTAGGAGATATAGCTTCCTTAAGGTCAAGAATAAAAATATTTTTGAAAATCTGTTATTTGATGATTGATTATTCAAGATCTCGACGAGATGAAACGAAAATACTGTGTACGAGTTTTCCGTTTTTGTCATAGTTTAGAAGATATAGCTTTTCGTCATAGTTTAGGAGATATAGCATCCTCAAAGTCAAGAATAAAAAGTACTTATTGAAAATCCATTATTTGATGATTGATTATTCAAGATCTCGACGAGATGAAACGAAAATACTGAGTGCGAGTTTTCCGTTTTTGTCATAGTTTAGTAGCTATAGCTTCCTTAAGGTCACGAATAAAAATATTTTTGAAAATCCGTTTTTTGATTATTGATTCTTCAAAATCTCGACGAAATGATTCAAAATTACAGAGTGCGAGTTTTCCGTTTTCGGCAAAGTTTAGAAAGATATAGCCTCCTCAAGGTCAAGAATAAAATTATTTATTGAAAATCCGTAATTTGATTATTAATTCTTCAAGATCTCGACGAAATGAAATGAAAACACCGAGTGCGAATTTTTTGGTTTCGGCATAGTTTATGAGATATAGCCTCCTAAAGGTCCCGAATAAAATATAATTTCTGCAAATCAGTTATGTGATGATTTATTCTTCAAGATCTCAATGAAAAGAAACGAAAATACTGTGTACGAGTTTTCCGTTTTCGGCATAGTTTAGGAGATATATCCTTTTCAAGGTCACGAATTCAAATTATTTTTGCCAATCCGTTATCTGATGATTTATTCTTCAAGATCTCGACGAAATGAAACAAAAATACTGAGTGCGAATTTTCCGTTTTGGGTATAGTTTAAGAGCTATAGCTTACTTAAAGTCACGAATAAAAAATATTCATTGAAAATCCGTTAGGTGATGATTGATTCTTCAAGGTCTCGACTAAATGAAACGAAAATACTGAGTGCGAGTTTTCCGTTTTCGGCATAGTTTAAAAGATATAGCCTCCTCAAGGTCAAGAAAAAAAATTATTTATTGAAAATCCATTATTTGATGATTGATTATTCAAGATCTCGACGAGATGAAACGAAGATACCGAGTACGAGTTTTCCGTTTTCGACATAGCTTATAAAAAATATTTATTGAAAGTCCGTTATTTGATGATTGATTCTTCAAGATCTCGACGAAATGAAACGAAAACACCGAGTACGAATTTTTTGGTTTCGGCATATTTTATGAGATATAGCCTCCTAAAGGTCCCGAATAAAATATAATTTCTGCAAATCCGTTATGTGATGATTTATTCTTCAAGATCTCAACGAAATGAAACGAAAATACTGTGTACGAGTTTTCCTTTTTCGGCATAGTTAAGGAGATATATCCTTTTTAAGGTCACGATTTCAAATTATTTTTGCCAATCCGTTATGTGATGATTGATTCTTCAAGATTTCGACTAAATGAAACGAAAATACTGAGTGCGAGTTTTCCGTTTTCGGCATAGTTTAGGAGATATAGCCTCCTCAAGGTCAAGAATAAAAAATATTTATTGAAAATCCTTTATTTGATGATTGATTATTCAAGATATCGACGAGATGAAACAAAAATACCAAGTACGAGTTTTCCGTTTTCGGCATAGTTTAGGAGCTATAGCTTCCTTAAGGTCACGAACAAAAAATATTTTTTAAAATCTGTTATTTGATGATTGATTCTTCAAGATCTCGACAAAATGAAATGAACACACTGAGTGCGAGTTTTCCGTTTTTGTCATAGTTTAGTAGATATAAACTCCTCAAGGTCAAGAATAAAAAATATTTATTGAAAATCCTTTATTTGATGATTGATTATTCAAGATATCGACGAGATGAAACAAAAATACCAAGTACGAGTTTTCCGTTTTCGGCATAGTTTAGGAGCTATAGCTTCCTTAAGGCCACGAACAAAAAATATTTTTTAAAATCTGTTATTTGATGATTGATTCTTCAAGATCTCGACGAAATGAAACAAAAATACAGAGTGCGAGATTTCCGTTTTCGTCATAGTTTAGGAGCTATAGCTTCCTTAAGGTCACGAATAAAAATATTTTTGAAAATCCGTTATTTGATGATTGATTCTTCAAGATCTCGGCGAAATGAATCAAAAATACAGAATGCGAGATTTCCGTTTTCGTCATAGTTTAGGAGCTATAGCTTCCTTAAGGTCACGAATAAAAATATTTTTGAAAATCCATTATTTGAAGATTGATTATTCAAGATCTCGACGAGATGAAACGAAGATACCGAGTACGAGTTTTCCGTTTTCGACATAGCTTATAAAAAATATTTATTGAAAGTCCGTTATCTGATGATTGATTCTTCAAGATTTCGACGAAATGAATCGAAATTACTGAGTGCGAATTTTCCGTTTTCGGCATAGTTTAGGAGATATAGCCTCCTCAAGGTGAAGAATAAAAAGTATTTATTGAAAATCCATTTTATGATGATTGATTTTTCAAGATCTCGACGAAAAAAATCGAAAATACTGAGTGCGAATTTTCCGTTTTCGGCATAGTTTAGAAGCTACAGCTTCCTTAAAGTCACGAATAAAAAATATTTATTGAAAGTCCGTTATTTGATGATTGATTCTTCAAGATCTCGACAAAATGAAACGAAAATACTGAGTGCGAGTTTTCCGTTTTTGTCCTAGTTTAGTAGATATAAACTCCTCAAGGCCAAGAATAAAAAATATTTATTGAAAGTCCTTTATTTGATGATTGATTATTCAAGATCTCGACGAGATGAAACGAAAATACCAAGTACGAGTTTAACGTTTTCGTTTATAAAAAATATTTATTGAAAGTCCGTTATTTGATGATTGATTCTTCAAGATCTCGACGAAATGATACTAAAATACTGTGTACTAGTTTTCCGTTTTCGTCATAGTTTAGGAGCTATAGCTTCCTTAAGGTCAGGAATAAAAATATTTTTGAAAATCCGTTATTTGATGATTGATTCTTCAAGATCTCGGCGAAATGAATCAAAAATACAGAGTGAGCATTTTCCGTTTTCGGCAAAGTTTGGGAAGATATCCTCCACAAGGTCAGGAATAAAAAAAAATTTATTGAAAATCTATTATTTGATGATTGATTATTCATGATCTCGACGAGATGAAACGAAAAACCGAGTGCGAGATTTCCGTTTTCGTCATAGTTTAGGAGCTATAGCTTCCTTAAGGTCACGAATAAAAATATTTATTGAAAATTCTTTATTTGATGATTGATTATTCAAGATCTCGACGAGATGAAACGAAAATACCAAGTACGAGTTTTCCGTTTTCGGCATAGTTTAGGAGCTATAGCTTCCTTAAGGTCACGAAAAAAAAATATTTTTGAAAATCCTTTATTTGATGATTGATTCTTCAAGATCTCGACGGAATGAAACAAAAATACAGAGTGTGAGATTTCCGTTTTTGGCAAAGTTTAGGAAGATATATCCTCTCCATGGTCAAGAATAAAAAATATTTATTGAAAATCCATTATTTTATGATTTATTCTTCAAGATCTCGACGAAATGAAACGAAAATACTGAGTGCCAGTTTTTTGTTTTCGGCATAGTTTAGAAGATATAGCCTCCTCAAGGTCACGAACAAAAAATATTTTTGAAAATCCTTTATTTGATGATTGATTCTTCAAGATCTGGACGGAATGAAACAAAAATACAGAGTGAGAGATTTCCGTTTTTGGCAAAGTTTAGGAAGATATATCCTCTCCATGAACAAGAACAAAAAGTATTTATTGAAAATCCATTATTTGATGATTGATTATTCAAGATCTCGACGAGATGAAACGAAGATACCGAGTACGAGTTTTCCGTTTTCGACAGAGCTTATAAAAAATATTTATTGAAAGTCCGTTATTTGATGATTGATTCTTCAAGATCTCGACGAAATGAAACGAAAACACCGAGTACGAATTTTTTGGTTTCGGCATAGTTTATGAGATATAGCCCCCTAAAGGTCCCGAATAAAATATAATTTCTGCAAATCCGTTATGTGATGATTTATTCTTCAAGATCTCAACGAAATGAAACAAAAATACTGTGTACGAGTTTTCCTTTTTCGGCATAGTTAAGGAGATATATCCTTTTTAAGGTCACGATTTCAAATTTTTTTTGCCAATCCGTTATGGGATGATTGATTCTTCAAGATCTCGACGAAATGAATCGAAAATACTGAGTGCGAATTTTCCGTTTTCCACATAGTTTAGAAGCTACAGCTTCCTTAAAGTCACGAATAAAAAATATTCATTGAAAATCCGTTAATTGATGATTGATTCTTCAAGATTTCGACTAAATGAAACGAAAATACTGAGTGCGAGTTTTCCGTTTTCGGCATAGTTTAGGAGATATAGCCTCCTCAAGGTGAATAATAAAAAGTATTTATTGAAAATCCATTATTTGATGATTGATTATTTAAGATCTCGACGAGATGAAACGAAAATGCCGAGTACGAGTTTTCCGTTTTCGACATAGCTTATAAAAAATATTTATTGAAAGTCCGTTATTTGATGATTGATTCTTCAAGATCTCGACAAAATGAAACGAAAATACTGAGTGCGAGTTTTCCGTTTTTGTCATAGTTCAGTAGATATAAACTCCTCAAGGTCAAGAATAAAAAATATTTATTGAAAATCCTTTATTTAATGATTGATTATTCAAGATATCGACGGAATGAAACAAAAATACAGAGTGAGAGATTTCCGTTTTTGGCAAAGTTTAGGAAGATATAGCCTCTCCATGGTCAAGAATAAAAAATATTTATTGAAAATCCGTTATTTTATGATTGATTCTTCAAGATCTCGACGAAATTAAACGAAAACACCGAGTACGAATTTTTTGGATTCGACATAGTTTAGGAGACATAGCCTCCTAAAGGTCCCGAATAAAAAATAATTTCTGCAAATCCGTTTTGTGATGATTTATTCTTCAAGATCTCAACGAAATGAAACGAAAATACTGTGTACGAGTTTTCCGTTTTTGGCATAGTTTAGGAGATATAGCCGTCTCAAAGTCAAGAATAAAAAGTACTTATTGAAAATCCATTATTTGATGATTGATTATTCAAGATCTCGACGAGATGAAACGAAAATACTGAGTGCAAGTTTTCCGTTTTCGTCATAGTTTAGTAGCTATAGCTTCCTTAAGGTCACAAATAAAAATATTTTTTTAAATCTGTTATTTGATTATTGATTCTTCAAGATCTCGACAAAATGAAATGAAAACACCGAGTACGAATTTTTTGGTTTCGGCATAGTTTATGAGATATAGCCTCCTAAATGTCCCGAATAAAACATAATTTCTGCAAATCCGTTATGTGATGATTTATTCTTCAAGATCTCAATGAAAAGAAACGAAAATACTGTGTACGAGTTTTCGGTTATCGGCATAGTTTAGGAGATATATCCTTTTCAAGGTCACGAATTCAAATTATTTTTGCCAATCCGTTATCTGATGATTTATTCTTCAAGATCTCGACGAAGTGAAACGAAAATACTGAGTGCGAGTTTTTTGTTTTCGGCATAGTTTAGAAGATATAGCCTCCTCAAGGTCAAGAACAAAAAGTATTTATTGAAAATCCATTATTTGATGATTGATTATTCAAGATCTCGACGAGATGAAACGAAGATACCAAGTACGAGTTTTCCGTTTTCGACATAGCTTATAAAAAATATTTATTGAAAGTCCGCTATTTGATGATTGATTCTTCAAGATCTCGACGAAATGAATCGAAAATACTGAGTGCGAATTTTCCGTTTTCGACATAGTTTAGAAGCTACAGCTTCCTTAAAGTCACGAATAAAAAATATTCATTGAAAAACCGTTTATTGATGATTGATTCTTCAAGATTTCGACTAAATGAAACGAAAATACTGAGTGCGAGTTTTCCGTTTTCGGCATAGTTTAGCAGATATAGCCTCCTCAAGGTGAATAATAAAAAGTATTTATTGAAAATCCATTATTTGATGATTGATTATTTAAGATCTCGACGAGATGAAACGAAAATGCCGAGTACGAGTTTTCCGTTTTCGACATAGCTTACAAAAAATATTTATTGAAAGTCCGCTATTTGATGATTGATTCTTCAAGATCTCGACGAAATGAATCGAAAATACTGAGTGCGAATTTTCCGTTTTCGACATAGTTTAGAAGCTACAGCTTCCTTAAAGTCACGAATAAAAAATATTCATTGAAAAACCGTTTATTGATGATTGATTCTTCAAGATTTCGACTAAATGAAACGAAAATACTGAGTGCGAGTTTTCCGTTTTCGGCATAGTTTAGGAGATATAGCCTCCTCAAGGTGAATAATAAAAAATATTTATTGAAAGTCCGTTATTTGATGATTGATTCTTCAAGATCTCGACAAAATGATACGAAAATACTGAGTGCGAGTTTTCCGTTTTCGTCATAGTTTAGGAGCTATAGCTTCCTTAAGGTCACGAATAAAAATATTTTTGAAAATCCGTTATTTGATGATTGATTCTTCAAGATCTCGGCGAAATGAATCAAAAATACAGAGTGATGATTGATTCTTCAAGATCTCGACGGAATGAAACAAAAATACAGAGTGAGAGATTTCCGTTTTTGGCAAAGTTTAGGAAGATATAGCCTCTCCATGGTCAAGAATAAAAAATATTTATTGAAAATCCGTTATTTTATGATTTATTCTTCAAGATCTCGACGAAATGAAACGAAAATACTGAGTGCGAGTTTTTTGTTTTCGCAATAGTTTAGAAGATATAGCCTCCTCAAAGTCATGAACAAAAAGTATTTATTGAAAATCCATTATTTGATGATTGATTATTCAAGATCTCGATGAGATGAAACGAAGATACCGAGTACGAGTTTTCCGTTTTCGACAGAGCTTATAAAAAATATTTATTGAAAGTCCGTTATTTGATGACTGATTCTTCAAGATCTCGACGAAATGAATCGAAAATACTGAGTGCGAATTTTCCGTTTTCGACATAGTTTAGAAGCTACAGCTTCCTTAAAGTCACGAATAAAAAATATTCATTGAAAAACCGTTTATTGATGATTGATTCTTCAAGATTTCGACTAAATGAAACGAAAATACTGAGTGCGAGTTTTCCGTTTTCGGCATAGTTTAGCAGATATAGCCTCCTCAAGGTGAATAATAAAAAGTATTTATTGAAAATCCATTATTTGATGATTGATTATTCAAGATCTCGACGAGATGAAACGAAAATACTGAGTGCAAGTTTTCCGTTTTCGTCATAGTTTAGTAGCTATAGCTTCCTTAAGGTCACAAATAAAAATATTTTTTAAATCTGTTATTTGATTATTGATTCTTCAAGATCTCGACAAAATGAAATGAAAACACCGAGTACGAATTTTTTGGTTTCGGCATAGTTTATGAGATATAGCCTCCTAAATGTCCCGAATAAAACATAATTTCTGCAAATCCGTTATGTGATGATTTATTCTTCAAGATCTCAATGAAAAGAAACGAAAATACTGTGTACGAGTTTTCGGTTATCGGCATAGTTTAGGAGATATATCCTTTTCAAGGTCACGAATTCAAATTATTTTTGCCAATCCGTTATCTGATGATTTATTCTTCAAGATCTCGACGAAGTGAAACGAAAATACTGAGTGCGAGTTTTTTGTTTTCGGCATAGTTTAGAAGATATAGCCTCCTCAAGGTCAAGAACAAAAAGTATTTATTGAAAATCCATTATTTGATGATTGATTATTCAAGATCTCGACGAGATGAAACGAAGATACCAAGTACGAGTTTTCCGTTTTCGACATAGCTTATAAAAAATATTTATTGAAAGTCCGCTATTTGATGATTGATTCTTCAAGATCTCGACGAAATGAATCGAAAATACTGAGTGCGAATTTTCCGTTTTCGACATAGTTTAGAAGCTACAGCTTCCTTAAAGTCACGAATAAAAAATATTCATTGAAAAACCGTTTATTGATGATTGATTCTTCAAGATTTCGACTAAATGAAACGAAAATACTGAGTGCGAGTTTTCCGTTTTCGGCATAGTTTAGCAGATATAGCCTCCTCAAGGTGAATAATAAAAAGTATTTATTGAAAATCCATTATTTGATGATTGATTATTTAAGATCTCGACGAGATGAAACGAAAATGCCGAGTACGAGTTTTCCGTTTTCGACAGAGCTTATAAAAAATATTTATTGAAAGTCCGCTATTTGATGATTGATTCTTCAAGATCTCGACGAAATGAATCGAAAATACTGAGTGCGAATTTTCCGTTTTCGACATAGTTTAGAAGCTACAGCTTCCTTAAAGTCACGAATAAAAAATATTCATTGAAAAACCGTTTATTGATGATTGATTCTTCAAGATTTCGACTAAATGAAACGAAAATACTGAGTGCGAGTTTTCCGTTTTCGGCATAGTTTAGGAGATATAGCCTCCTCAAGGTGAATAATAAAAAATATTTATTGAAAGTCCGTTATTTGATGATTGATTCTTCAAGATCTCGACAAAATGATACGAAAATACTGAGTGCGAGTTTTCCGTTTTCGTCATAGTTTAGGAGCTATAGCTTCCTTAAGGTCACGAATAAAAATATTTTTGAAAATCCGTTATTTGATGATTGATTCTTCAAGATCTCGGCGAAATGAATCAAAAATACAGAGTGATGATTGATTCTTCAAGATCTCGACGGAATGAAACAAAAATACAGAGTGAGAGATTTCCGTTTTTGGCAAAGTTTAGGAAGATATAGCCTCTCCATGGTCAAGAATAAAAAATATTTATTGAAAATCCGTTATTTTATGATTTATTCTTCAAGATCTCGACGAAATGAAACGAAAATACTGAGTGCGAGTTTTTTGTTTTCGCAATAGTTTAGAAGATATAGCCTCCTCAAAGTCATGAACAAAAAGTATTTATTGAAAATCCATTATTTGATGATTGATTATTCAAGATCTCGATGAGATGAAACGAAGATACCGAGTACGAGTTTTCCGTTTTCGACAGAGCTTATAAAAAATATTTATTGAAAGTCCGTTATTTGATGACTGATTCTTCAAGATCTCGACGAAATGAAACGAAAACACCGAGTACGAATTTTTTGGTTTCGGCATAGTTTATGAGATATAGCCTCCTAAAGGTCCCGAATAAAATATAATTTCTGCAAATCCGTTATGTGATGATTTATTTTTCAAGATCTCAACGAAATGAAACAAAAATACTGTTTACGAGTTTTCCTTTTTCGGCATAGTTAAGGAGATATATCCTTTTTAAGGTCACGATTTCAAATTATTTTTGCCAATCCGTTATGGGATGATTGATTCTTCAAGATCTCGACGAAATGAATCGAAAATACTGAGTGCGAATTTTCCGTTTTCGACATAGTTTAGAAGCTACAGCTTCCTTAAAGTCACGAATAAAAAATATTCATTAAAAATCCGTTAATTGATGATTGATTCTTCAAGATTTCGACTAAATGAAACGAAAATACTGAGTGCGAGTTTTCCGTTTTCGGCATAGTTTAGGAGATATAGCCTCCTCAAGGTGAATAATAAAAAGTATTTATTGAAAATCCATTATTTGATGATTGATTATTTAAGATCTCGACGAGATGAAACGAAAATGCCAAGTACGAGTTTTCCGTTTTCGACATAGCTTATAAAAAATATTTATTAAAAGTCCGTTATTTGATGATTGATTCTTCAAGATCTCGACAAAATGAAACGAAAATACTGAGTGCGAGTTTTCAGTTTTTGTCATAGTTCAGTAGATACTCGTATAAACTCCTCAAGGTCAAGAATAAAAAATATTTATTGAAAATCCTTTATTTAATGATTGATTATTCAAGATATCGACGGAATGAAACAAAAATACAGAGTGCGAGATTTCCGTTTTCGGCAAAGTTTAGGAAGATATAGCCTCCTTAAGGTCAAGAATAAAAAATATTTATTGAAAATCCGTTATTTGATGATTGATTCTTCAAGATCTCGACGAAATGAAATGAAAACACCGAGTACGAATTTTTTGGATTCGGCATAGTTTAGGAGACATAGCCTCCTAAAAGTCCCGAATAAAAAATAATTTCAGCAAATCTGTTTTGTGATGATTTATTCTTCAAGATCTCAACGAAATGAAACGAAAATACTGTGTACGAGTTTCCGTTTTTGGCATAGTTTAGGAGATATAGCTTTTCGGCATAGTTTAGGAGATATAGCCGTCTCAAAGTCAAGAATAAAAAGTACTTATTAAAAATCCACAGTTTAGTTTCGTCACTCACAAAGGCAAGACGTGTTTCTCTCAAGCTACGAATAGCAAGTTCTAAAAACTACAACAGTATAGTGAAAGTTAAACACAAAGTGTAAAGTGCAGTTTGCACAACTAACAATTATTGACTATAGTAATTATTTACTAAAATAAATAATTATTCCATATTGTTCTGGCAATTGTTATATGTGGACTAAGAACAATGAATCAAAACGACATACGTTCTCAGCGACAATGTGAACAAGACGAGCGCCGGCTCCCTTTACAACGCAACAATGCATACTTTTCTTTCGTCTCACCGCAAATCGGTGATCGAGCACCCTCACCTTCAACTAACTCGAAACTTTTGCCCTCAGAGAACGACAGACCGCGTTCTTGCTCTCCCTCTCTGCCTGCTTCGGCTCACAAGTCGTGGAGCGAAGAGACCGCCTCTCCTACCCCGCTCCTCTCGCAGCGCCAAACGACCATTCCGGGTAACTGTAACACTGCAATAACGAGTGCAGTGACCTCACTGGCAACTGTCACTGCTACCACAACAACAACTTCGTCAGCGGCCCAACTAATTATCGCTGTGCCAGCTGTAAATAATTCAGCAGCACTGACCGTTTGCAACAACAATAATGCACGCAAAGAAGAATCAAAACAAAAGCAGAAGTCGATTTCGACTGTGCAGACTGGCATGGATCGCTACATCCAAATCAAGAGAAAACTCAGCCCTCAAAACAATAAGGCGGGTAATCAACCCAAAATCAATCGAACCAACAACGGCAATGAAAACTCTGCAGTAAACAATTCAAACCGATATGCTATCTTGGCTGATTCTGCGACCGAACAACCCAACGAAAAAACGGTAGGGGAACCAAAAAAGACCAGGCCTCCACCAATTTTCATACGAGAACAAAGTACAAATGCACTTGTAAATAAACTCGTTGCTTTGATTGGTGACAGCAAATTCCACATTATCCCACTTAAAAAAGGAAATATTCATGAAATAAAACTACAGATCCAAACAGAAGCAGACCACCGTATAGTGACTAAATACCTAAATGATGCTGGTAAAAACTACTACACATACCAATTAAAAAGTTGCAAAGGGCTACAGGTAGTACTTAAGGGCATTGAAGCAACAGTGACACCAGCTGAGATAATTGAGGCTCTGAAGGTCAAAAACTTTTCTGCAAAAACAGCTATTAATATTTTAAACAAAGACAAAGTTCCGCAGCCACTATTCAAAATAGAACTCGAACCAGAGCTCCAGGCACTAAAGAAAAACGAAGTGCACCCAATATACAATTTACAGTACTTGCTACATCGGAGGATCACCGTGGAGGAGCCGCACAAACGTATCAATCCAGTTCAATGTACTAATTGCCAAGAATACGGCCACACCAAGGCATACTGCACCCTTAAGTCCGTATGTGTTGTCTGTAGCGAACCTCATACTACCACTAACTGCCCCAAAAACAAGGACGATAAGTCTGTGAAGAAATGCAGTAACTGCGGGGAAAAACATACTGCAAACTACAGAGGCTGTGTGGTGTACAAAGAATTGAAAAGCCGCCTAAACAAACGTATTGCCACAGCACATACATACAACAAAGGCAATTTCTACTCTCCGCAACCGATTTTTCAACCACCCCTAACTGTCCCAAGCACTACTCCAACAATTTCTTTCGCTAGCGCCCTAAAATCCGGACTAGAAGTGCCCGCCCCACCGACAAGAACTACTCATTCCGAACATACACCGACAAACATCCAACAAACACAACAAAGTGGCATCGAAGCTATGATGCTATCCCTACAGCAAAGCATGAAAGACTTTATGACGTTCATGCAAAATACTTTGCAAGAGCTCATGAAAAACCAAAATATCCTGATTCAACTTCTTGTATCTTCAAAATCCCCATAATGGCTACCCTACGGATATCTCTGTGGAACGCAAATGGCGTTTCACGGCATACACAAGAGCTCACACAGTTCATTTACGAAAAAAACATCGACGTAATGCTACTATCAGAAACGCACCTCACAAATAAAAACAATTTTCATATACCAGGATACTTGTTCTATGGTACAAATCATCCAGATGGTAAAGCTCATGGAGGCACTGGAATACTCATCAGAAATCGCATAAAACACCACCACTTAAACAATTTTGACAAAAACTACTTACAATCTACGTCCATAACCTTACAACTCAACAATGGTTCAACGACTCTAGCCGCAGTCTACTGCCCACCGCGCTTTCCAATCTCTGAGGATCAATTCATGGAATTCCTTAACACACTAGGTGACAGGTTCATCGCAGCGGGTGACTATAACGCCAAGCACACCCATTGGGGATCTCGACTTGTGACGCCAAAGGGTAAGCAATTGTACAATGCGCTTACGAAGCCAGAAAACAAGCTAGACTATGTATCCCCGGGTAAGCCTACATACTGGCCAGCAGACCCAAGAAAAATCCCAGACCTGATCGATTTTGCAATTACTAAACATGTCCCCCGCAACATGGTCACCGCCGAAGCACTAGCAGATTTATCATCAGATCACTCACCAGTTTTTCTAAATATGCTAACTCGCCCCCACATCGTCGACCCACCGTATAGACTCACAAATTTTAGAACAAACTGGCCAAGGTATCAAAAGTATGTCTGTTCACACATAGAACTAACGACGGCATTATCTACAAAGGAGGATATAGACAAGTCAACGGAAACTCTTGGAAATATTTTAGTTTCGGCTGCAAAGGCTTCAACCCCGCCAGTGACGTATGCAAAACCAAACTACATCAAAACTAATCGCGAAATCGAGCGGCTGGTATTAGATAAACGACGCCTACGAAGGGATTGGCAGTCTAATAGATCACCAACTACAAAGCACATGCTTAAAATAGCCACACGCAGGCTTACCAATGCTCTTAAACAAGAGGAAAAAAACAGCCAACGTTCATATATCGAGCAACTCTCTCCCACCAGCACTAAGTACCCTCTGTGGAGAGCTCACAGAAACCTAAAGACTCCAATAGCGCCAATTATGCCACTACGAAGTCCCTCTGGCACCTGGTTTCGAAGTGATGAGGAAAGAGCCAGTGCTTTCGCTGACCATTTACAAAATGTATTCCGACCAAATCCCTCTACCAACACATTTATTCTCCCTCCTTTAATAGCAGCCAATCTAGATCCTCAAGAACCCATTGAATTCCGACCATGTGAATTAGCAAAGGTTATCAAAGAGCAACTGAACCTAAGAAAATCGCCTGGCTACGACCTAATAACTCCAAGAATGCTCATTGAACTCCCAAAGTGTGCTATTCTTCACATCTGCTTGTTGTTCAACGCAATCGCCAAGCTTGGATACTTCCCTCAAAAATGGAAAAAGTCGACCATAGTAATGATTCCAAAGCCAGGAAAAGATAAAACGCAGCCATCATCATATAGACCGATAAGCTTACTAACATGTCTCTCAAAGCTGTTTGAAAAAATGCTACTCCTTCGGATTAGCCCTCATCTTAGAATAAACAACACACTTCCAACACATCAATTTGGCTTCAGAGAAAAACATGGAACCATCGAACAGGTCAATCGAATCACGTCAGAAATTCGTACGGCTTTTGAACATCGAGAATACTGCACAGCCATTTTTCTAGACGTCGCGCAGGCATTTGACAGAGTGTGGCTCGATGGACTTTTGTTTAAAATAATCAAGCTGTTGCCCCAAAACACACATAAGTTACTGAAGTCATACCTATATAACAGAGTGTTTGCAATAAGATGCGATACAAGCACCTCACGCGATTGCGCAATCGAAGCTGGAGTGCCGCAAGGCAGTGTACTGGGTCCAATCTTATACACCCTGTATACGGCGGATTTCCCCACAGACTACAATCTAACAACCTCCACGTTCGCTGATGATACCGCGATACTCAGTCGCTCCAAATGCCCAACAAAAGCCACGGCACTCCTATCCCGACACTTAACATCTGTAGAACGATGGCTTGCAGACTGGAGAATTTCAATAAATGTTCAAAAATGCAAGCAGGTTACCTTTACCTTAAACAAACAAACATGCCCACCACTGGTCTTGAATAACATATGCATTCCACAAGCCGACGAGGTAACATATCTGGGTGTTCATCTGGACAGGCGGCTCACTTGGCGCAAACATATAGAAGCCAAATCGATACATCTTAAACTTAAAGCAAGGAACCTCCACTGGCTCATAAATGCTCGCTCTCCACTTAGTCTGGAGTTCAAAGCTCTTCTATACAACTCCGTCTTAAAACCTATCTGGACTTATGGCTCCGAGCTGTGGGGCAACGCATCCAGAAGTAACATAGACATTATTCAGCGAGCACAGTCAAGAATTCTGAGAACTATCACTGGAGCGCCGTGGTACCTTCGGAACGAAGACATACACAGAGACCTAAAAATCAAATTAGTAATCGAAGTAATAGCTGAGAAAAAAATGAAATATAAAGAAAAGCTGACCACCCATACAAATCCCCTCGCAAGAAAACTAATCCGAGTATGCAGTCAAAGCCGGCTGCACCGCAACGACCTCCCAGCCCAGCAATAAAATTATTAGGGCATTAATGAAAAAACTATCACTAAGTGAAAGTTAATTAAGTTAGATTAAGATTTGAACACTTATTGTTAGTCTCTTAACACAAAGAGAAGATTCAATAAATAATAAAAAAAGCAAAAAAAAAAAAAAAAAATTTGATGATTGATTATTCAAGATCTCGACGAGATGAAACGAAAATACTGAGTGCAAGTTTTCCGTTTTCGTCATAGTTTAGTAGCTATAGCTTCCTTAAGGTCACAAATAAAAATATTTTTTAAATCTGTTATTTGATTATTGATTCTTCAAGATCTCGACGAAATGAAATGAAAACACCGAGTACGAATTTTTTGGATTCGGCATAGTTTATGAGATATAGCCTCCTAAATGTCCCGAATAAAACATAATTTCTGCAAATCCGTTATGTGATGATTTATTCTTCAAGATCTCAATGAAAAGAAACGAAAATACTGTGTACGAGTTTTCGGTTTTCGGCATAGTTTAGGAGATATATCCTTTTCAAGGTCACGAATTCAAATTATTTTTGCCAATCCGTTATCTGATGATTTATTCTTCAAGATCTCGACGAAGTGAAACGAAAATACTGAGTGCGAGTTTTTTGTTTTCTGCATAGTTTAGAAGATATAGCCTCCTCAAGGTCAAGAACAAAAAGTATTTATTGAAAATCCATTATTTGATGATTGATTATTCAAGATCTCGACGAGATGAAACGAAGATACCAAGTACGAGTTTTCCGTTTTCGACATAGCTTATAAAAAATATTTATTGAAAGTCCGCTATTTGATGATTGATTCTTCAAGATCTCGACGAAATGAATCGAAAATACTGAGTGCGAATTTTCCGTTTTCGACATAGTTTAGAAGCTACAGCTTCCTTAAAGTCACGAATAAAAAATATTCATTGAAAAACCGTTTATTGATGATTGATTCTTCAAGATTTCGACTAAATGAAACGAAAATACTGAGTGCGAGTTTTCCGTTTTCGGCATAGTTTAGCAGATATAGCCTCCTCAAGGTGAATAATAAAAAGTATTTATTGAAAATCCATTATTTGATGATTGATTATTTAAGATCTCGACGAGATGAAACGAAAATGCCGAGTACGAGTTTTCCGTTTTCGACATAGCTTATAAAAAATATTTATTGAAAGTCCGTTATTTGATGATTGATTCTTCAAGATCTCGACAAAATGATACGAAAATACTGAGTGCGAGTTTTCCGTTTTCGGCATAGTTTAGGAGCTATAGCTTCCTTAAGGTCACGAATAAAAATATTTTTGAAAATCCGTTATTTGATGATTGATTCTTCAAGATCTTGGCGAAATGAATCAAAAATACAGAGTGAGCGTTTTCCGTTTTCGGCAAAGTTTGGGAAGATGTCCTCCTCAAGGTCAGGAATAAAAAAAAATTTATTTAAAATCTATTATTTGATGATTGATTATTCATGATCTCAACGAGATGAAACGAAAAACCGAGTACGAGTTTTCCGTTTTCGACAAAGCTTATAAAAAATATTTATTGAAAGTCCGTTATTTGATGATTGACTCTTCAAGATCTCGACGAAATGAAATGAAAATACTGAGTGCGAGTTTTGCGTTTTCGTCATAGTTTAGGAGACACAGCCTCCTCAAGGTCAAGGATAAAAAATATTTATTGAAAATCCTTTATTTGATGATTGATTATTCAAGATCTCGACGAAATGAAACGAAAACACCGAGTACGAATTTCGACATAGTTTAGGAGACATAGCCTCCTAAAGGTCCCGAATAAAAAATAATTTCTGCAAATCCGTTTTGTGATGATTTATTCTTCAAGATCTCGACGAAATGAAACGAAAATACAAAGTACGAGTTTTCCGTTTTCGGCATAGTTTAGGAGCTATAGCTTCCTTAAGGTCACGAACAAAAAATATTTTTGAAAATCCTTTATTTGATGATTGATTCTTCACTTTTTGGCAAAGTTTAGGAAGATATAGCCTCTCCATGGTCAAGAATAAAAAATATTTATTGAAAATCCGTTATTTTATGATTGATTCTTCAAGATCTCGACGAAATGAAACGAAAACACCGAGTACGAATTTCGACATAGTTTAGGAGACATAGCCTCCTAAAGGTCCCGAATAAAAAATAATTTCTGCAAATCCGTTTTGTGATGATTTATTCTTCAAGATCTCGACGAAATGAAACGAAAATACAAAGTACGAGTTTTCCGTTTTTGTCATAGTTTAGGAGATATAGCTTTTCGGCATAGTTTAGGAGATATAGGCACCTCAAAGTCATGAATAAAAGGTACTTATTGAAAATCCATTATTTGATGATTGATTCTTCAAGATCTCGACGAAATGAAACGAAAACACCGAGTACGAATTTTTCGGTTTCGGCATAGTTTAGGAGACATAGGCTCCTAAAGGTCCCGAATAAAAAATAATTTCTGCAAATCCGTTTTATGATGATTTATTCTTCAAGATCTTAACGAAATGATACTTAAATACTGTGTACGAGTTTTCCGTTTTCGGCATAGTTTTGGAGATATAGCCTTCTTAAGGTCAGGAATAAAAAATATTTATTGAAAATCCTTTATTTGATGATTGATTATTCAAGATCTCGACGAGATGAAACGAAAATACCAAGTACGAGTTTTCCGTTTTCGGCATAGCTTAGGAGCTATAGCTTCCTTAAGGTCACGAACAAAAAATATTTTTGAAAATCCTTTATTTGATGATTGATTCTTCAAGATCTCGAAAAATGAAACGAAAACACCGAGTACGAATTTTTTGGATTCGACATAGTTTAGGAGACATAGCCTCCTAAAGGTCCCGAATAAAAAATAATTTCTGCAAATCCGTTTTGTGATGATTTATTCTTCAAGATCTCAACGAAATGATACTAAAATACTGTGTACGAGTTTTCCGTTTTCGGCATAGTTTTGGAGATATAGCCTTCTTAAGGTCACGAATAAAAAGTACTTATTGAAAATCCATTATTTGATGATTGATTATTCAAGATTTCGACGAGATGAAACGAAAATACCAAGTACGAGTTTTCCGTTTTCGGCATAGTTTAGTAGCTATAGCTTCCTTAAGGTCACGAATAAAAAATATTTATTGAAAGTCCGTTATTTGATGATTAATTCTTCAAGATCTCGACAAAATGAAACGAAAATACTGAATGCGAGTTTTCCGTTTTTGTCCTAGTTTAGTAGACATAAACTCCTCAAGGTCAAGAATAAAAAATATTTATTGAAAATCCTTTATTTGATGATTGATTATTCAAGATCTCGACGAGATGAAACGAAAATACCAAGTACGAGCTTAACGTTTTCGTTTATAAAAAATATTTATTGAAAGTCCGTTATTTGATGATTGATTCTTCAAGATCTCGACGAAATGAAACGAAAACACCGAGTACAAATTTTTTGGTTTGGGCATAGTTTAGGAGACATAGCCTCCTAAAGGTCCCGAATAAAAAATAATTTCTGCAAATCCGTTTTGTGATGATTTATTATTCAAGATCTCAACGAAATGATACTAAAAATACTGTGTACTAGTTTTCCGTTTTCGGCATAGTTTAGGAGCTATAGCTTCCTTAAGGTCACGAATAAAAAATATTCATTGAAAATCCGTTAGTTGATGATTGATTCTTCAAGATTTCGACTAAATGAAACGAAAATACTGAGTACGAGTTTTCCGTTTTCGGCATAGTTTTGGAGATATAGCCTTCTTAAGGTCAAGAATAAAAAGTACTTATTGAAAATCCATTATTTGATGATTGATTATTCAAGATTTCGACGAGATGAAACGAAAATACTGTGTACTAGTTTTCCGTTTTCGGCATAGTTTAGGATCTATAGCTTCCTTAAGGTCACGAACAAAAAATATTTTTGAAAATCCGTTATTTGATGATTGATTCTTCAAGATCTCGACGAAATGAAATAAAAATACAGAGTGCGAGATTTCCGTTTTCGTCATAGTTTAGGAGCTATAGCTTCCTTAAGGTCACGAATAAAAATATTTTTGAAAATCCGTTATTTGATGATTGATTCTTCAAGATCTCGGCGAAATGAATCAAAAATACAGAGTGAGCATTTTCCGTTTTTGGCGAAGTTTAGGCAGATATAGCCTCCTCAAGGTCAGGAATAAAAAAAAATTTATTGAAAATCTATTATTTGATGATTGATTATTCATGATCTCGACGAGATGAAACAAAAAAACCGGTATGAGTTTTCCGTTTTCGACATAGCTTATAAAAAATATTTATTGAAAGTCCGTTATTTGATGATTGATTCTTCAAGATCTCGACGAAATGAAATGAAAATACTGAGTGCGAGTTTTGCGTTTTCGTCATAGTTTAGGAGATACAGCCTCCTCAAGGTCAAGGATAAAAAATATATATTGAAAATCCTTTATTTGATGATTGATTATTCAAGATCTCGACGGAATGAAACAAAAATACAGAGTGAGAGATTTCCGTTTTTGGCAAAGTTAAGGAAGATATAGCCTCCTCAAGGTCAAGAATAAAAAATATTTATTGAAAATCCGTTATTTGATGATTGATTATTCAAGATCTCGACGAAATGAAACGAAAACACCGAGTACGAATTTTTTGGATTCGACATAGTTTAGGAGACATAGCCTCCAAAAGGTCCCGAATAAAAAATAATTTCTGCAAATCCGTTTTGTGATGATTTATTCTTCAAGATCTCAACGAAATGAAACGAAAATACTGTGTACGAGTTTTCCTTTTTCGGCATAGTTAAGGAGATATATCCTTTTTAAGGTCACGATTTCAAATTATTTTTGCCAATCCGTTATGTTATGATTGATTCTTCAAGATCTCGACAAAATGAATTGAAAATACTGAGTGCGAATTTTCCGTTTTCGGCATAGTTTAGAAGCTACAGCTTCCTTAAAGTCACGAATAAAAAATATTCATTGAAAATCCGTTAGTTGATGATTGATTCTTCAAGATTTCGACTAAATGAAACGAAAATACTGAGTGCGAGTTTTCCGTTTTCGGCATAGTTTAGGAGATATAGCCTTCTCAAGGTGAATAATAAAAAGTATTTATTGAAAATCCATTTTTTGATGATTGATTATTTAAGATCTCGACGAGATGAAACGAAAATGCCGAGTACGAGTTTTCCGTTTTCGACATAGCTTATAAAAAATTTTTATTGGCAATCCTTTATTTGATGATTGATTCTTTAAGATCTCGACAAAATGAAACGAAAATACTGAGTGCGAGTTTTGCGTTTTCGTCATAGTTTAGTAGATATAAACTCCTCAAGGTCAAGAATAAAAAATATTTATTGAAAATCCTTTATTTCATGATTGATTATTCGAGATATCTACGAGATGAAACAAAAATACCAAGTACGAGTTTTCCGTTTTCGGCAAAGTTTAGGAGCTATAGCTTCCTTAAGGTCACGAACAAAAAATATTTTTGAAAATCTGTTATTTGATGATTGATTCTTCAAGATCTCGACGAAATGAAATAAAAATACAGAGTGCGAGATTTCCGTTTTCGTCATAGTTTAGGAGCTATAGCTTCCTTAAGGTCACGAATAAAAAATATTTATCGAAAGTCCGTTATTTGATGATTGATTCTTCAAGATCTCGACAAAATGAAACAAAAATACTAAGTGCGAGTTTTCCGTTTTTGGCATAGTTTAGTAGACATAAACTCCTAAAGGTCAAGAATAAAAAATATTTATTGAAAATCCTTTATTTGATGATTGATTATTCAAGATCTCGACGAGATGAAACGAAAATACCAAGTACGAGTTTAACGTTTTCGTTTATAAAAAATATTTATTGAAAGTCCGTTATTTGATGATTGATTCTTCAAGATCTCGACGAAATTAAACGAAAACACCGAGTACGAATTTTTTGGATTCGACATAGTTTAGGAGACATAGCCTCCTAAAGGTCCCGAATAAAAAATAATTTCGGCAAATCCGTTTTGTGATGATTTATTCTTCAAGATCTCAACGAAATGATACTAAAATACTGTGTACTAGTTTTCCGTTTTCGGCATAGTTTAGGAGCTATAGCTTCCTTAAGGTCACGAACAAAAAATATTTTTGAAAATCCGTTATTTGATGATTGATTCTTCAAGATCTCGACGAAATGAAATAAAAATACAGAGTGCGAGATTTCCGTTTTCGTCATAGTTTAGGAGCTATAGCTTTCTTAAGGTCACGAATAAAAATAGTTTTGAAAATCCGTTATTTGATGATTGATTCTTCAAGATCTCGGCGAAATGAATCAAAAATACAGAGTGAGCATTTTCCGTTTTTGGCGAAGTTTAGGCAGATATAGCCTCCTCAAGGTCAGGAATAAAAAAAAATTTATTGAAAATCTATTATTTGATGATTGATTATTCATGATCTCGACGAGATGAAACAAAAAACCGGTATGAGTTTTCCGTTTTCGACATAGCTTATAAAAAATATTTATTGAAAGTCCGTTATTTGATGATTGATTCTTCAAGATCTCGACGAAATGAAATGAAAATACTGAGTGCGAGTTTTGCGTTTTCGTCATAGTTTAGGAGATACAGCCTCCTCAAGGTCAAGGATAAAAAATATATATTGAAAATCCTTTATTTGATGATTGATTATTCAAGATCTCGACGGAATGAAACAAAAATACAGAGTGAGAGATTTCCGTTTTTGGCAAAGTTAAGGAAGATATAGCCTCCTCAAGGTCAAGAATAAAAAATATTTATTGAAAATCCGTTATTTGATGATTGATTATTCAAGATCTCGACGAAATGAAACGAAAACACCGAGTACGAATTTTTTGGATTCGACATAGTTTAGGAGACATAGCCTCCTAAAGGTCCCGAATAAAAAATAATTTCTGCAAATCCGTTTTGTGATGATTTATTCTTCAAGATCTCAACGAAATGAAACGAAAATACTGTGTACGAGTTTTCCTTTTTCGGCATAGTTAAGGAGATATATCCTTTTTAAGGTCACGATTTCAAATTATTTTTGCCAATCCGTTATGTTATGATTGATTCTTCAAGATCTCGACGAAATGAATTGAAAATACTGAGTGCGAATTTTCCGTTTTCGGCATAGTTTAGAAGCTACAGCTTCCTTAAAGTCACGAATAAAAAATATTCATTGAAAATCCGTTAGTTGATGATTGATTCTTCAAGATTTCGACTAAATGAAACGAAAATACTGAGTGCGAGTTTTCCGTTTTCGGCATAGTTTAGGAGATATAGCCTTCTCAAGGTGAATAATAAAAAGTATTTATTGAAAATCCATTTTTTGATGATTGATTATTTAAGATCTCGACGAGATGAAACGAAAATGCCGAGTACGAGTTTTCCGTTTTCGACATAGCTTATAAAAAATATTTATTGGCAATCCTTTATTTGATGATTGATTCTTCAAGATCTCGACAAAATGAAACGAAAATACTGAGTGCGAGTTTTGCGTTTTCGTCATAGTTTAGTAGATATAAACTCCTCAAGGTCAAGAATAAAAAATATTTATTGAAAATCCTTTATTTCATGATTGATTATTCGAGATATCGACGAGATGAAACAAAAATACCAAGTACGAGTTTTCCGTTTTCGGCAAAGTTTAGGAGCTATAGCTTCCTTAAGGTCACGAACAAAAAATATTTTTGAAAATCTGTTATTTGATGATTGATTCTTCAAGATCTCGACGAAATGAAATAAAAATACAGAGTGCGAGATTTCCGTTTTCGTCATAGTTTAGGAGCTATAGCTTCCTTAAGGTCACGAATAAAAAATATTTATCGAAAGTCCGTTATTTGATGATTGATTCTTCAAGATCTCGACAAAATGAAACAAAAATACTAAGTGCGAGTTTTCCGTTTTTGGCATAGTTTAGTAGACATAAACTCCTAAAGGTCAAGAATAAAAAATATTTATTGAAAATCCTTTATTTGACGATTGATTATTCAAGATCTCGACGAGATGAAACGAAAATACCAAGTACGAGTTTAACGTTTTCGTTTATAAAAAATATTTATTGAAAGTCCGTTATTTGATGATTGATTCTTCAAGATCTCGATGAAATGAAACGAAAACACCGAGTACAAATTTTTTGGTTTGGGCATAGTTTAGGAGACATAGCCTCCCAAAGGTCCCGAATAAAAAATAATTTCTGCAAATCCGTTTTGTGATGATTTATTCTTCAAGATCTCAACGAAATGATACTGTGTACTAGTTTTCCGTTTTCGGCATAGTTTAGGATCTATAGCTTCCTTAAGGTCACGAACAAAAAATATTTTTGAAAATCCGTTATTTGATGATTGATTCTTCAAGATCTCGACGAAATGAAATAAAAATACAGAGTGCGAGATTTCCGTTTTCGTCATAGTTTAGGAGCTATAGCTTCCTTAAGGTCACGAATAAAAATATTTTTGAAAATCCGTTATTTGATGATTGATTCTTCAAGATCTCGGCGAAATGAATCAAAAATACAGAGTGAGCATTTTCCGTTTTTGGCGAAGTTTAGGCAGATATAGCCTCCTCAAGGTCAGGAATAAAAAAATTTATTGAAAATCTATTATTTGATGATTGATTATTCATGATCTCGACGAGATGAAACAAAAAACCGGTATGAGTTTTCCGTTTTCGACATAGCTTATAAAAAATATTTATTGAAAGTCCGTTATTTGATGATTGATTCTTCAAGATCTCGACGAAATGAAATGAAAATACTGAGTGCGAGTTTTGCGTTTTCGTCATAGTTTAGGAGATACAGCCTCCTCAAGGTCAAGGATAAAAAATATATATTGAAAATCCTTTATTTGATGATTGATTATTCAAGATCTCGACGGAATGAAACAAAAATACAGAGTGAGAGATTTCCGTTTTTGGCAAAGTTAAGGAAGATATAGCCTCCTCAAGGTCAAGAATAAAAAATATTTATTGAAAATCCGTTATTTGATGATTGATTATTCAAGATCTCGACGAGATGAAACAAAAAACCGGTATGAGTTTTCCGTTTTCGGTGTTCCGAGTACGAATTTTTTGGATTCGACATAGTTTAGGAGACATAGCCTCCTAAAGGTCCCGAATAAAAAATAATTTCTGCAAATCCGTTTTGTGATGATTTATTCTTCAAGATCTCAACGAAATGAAACGAAAATACTGTGTACGAGTTTTCCTTTTTCGGCATAGTTAAGGAGATATATCCTTTTTAAGGTCACGATTTCAAATTATTTTTGCCAATCCGTTATGTTATGATTGATTCTTCAAGATCTCGACGAAATGAATTGAAAATACTGAGTGCGAATTTTCCGTTTTCGGCATAGTTTAGAAGCTACAGCTTCCTTAAAGTCACGAATAAAAAATATTCATTGAAAATCCGTTAGTTGATGATTGATTCTTCAAGATTTCGACTAAATGAAACGAAAATACTGAGTACGAGTTTTCCGTTTTCGGCATAGTTTAGGAGATATAGCCTTCTCAAGGTGAATAATAAAAAGTATTTATTGAAAATCCATTTTTTGATGATTGATTATTTAAGATCTCGACGAGATGAAACGAAAATGCCGAGTACGAGTTTTCCGTTTTCGACATAGCTTATAAAAAATATTTATTGGCAATCCTTTATTTGATGATTGATTCTTCAAGATCTCGACAAAATGAAACGAAAATACTGAGTGCGAGTTTTGCGTTTTCGTCATAGTTTAGTAGATATAAACTCCTCAAGGTCAAGAATAAAAAATATTTATTGAAAATCCTTTATTTCATGATTGATTATTCGAGATATCGACGAGATGAAACAAAAATACCAAGTACGAGTTTTCCGTTTTCGGCAAAGTTTAGGAGCTATAGCTTCCTTAAGGTCACGAACAAAAAATATTTTTGAAAATCTGTTATTTGATGATTGATTCTTCAAGATCTCGACGAAATGAAATAAAAATACAGAGTGCGAGATTTCCGTTTTCGTCATAGTTTAGGAGCTATAGCTTCCTTAAGGTCACGAATAAAAAATATTTATCGAAAGTCCGTTATTTGATGATTGATTCTTCAAGATCTCGACAAAATGAAACAAAAATACTAAGTGCGAGTTTTCCGTTTTTGGCATAGTTTAGTAGACATAAACTCCTAAAGGTCAAGAATAAAAAATATTTATTGAAAATCCTTTATTTGACGATTGATTATGCAAGATCTCGACGAGATGAAACGAAAATACCAAGTACGAGTTTAACGTTTTCGTTTATAAAAAATATTTATTGAAAGTCCGTTATTTGATGATTGATTCTTCAAGATCTCGATGAAATGAAACGAAAACACCGAGTACAAATTTTTTGGTTTGGGCATAGTTTAGGAGACATAGCCTCCCAAAGGTCCCGAATAAAAAATAATTTCTGCAAATCCGTTTTGTGATGATTTATTCTTCAAGATCTCAACGAAATGATACTAAAATACTGTGTACTAGTTTTCCGTTTTCGGCATAGTTTAGGATCTATAGCTTCCTTAAGGTCACGAACAAAAAATATTTTTGAAAATCCGTTATTTGATGATTGATTCTTCAAGATCTCGACGAAATGAAATAAAAATACAGAGTGCGAGATTTCCGTTTTCGTCATAGTTTAGGAGCTATAGCTTCCTTAAGGTCACGAATAAAAATATTTTTGAAAATCCGTTATTTGATGATTGATTCTTCAAGATCTCGGCGAAATGAATCAAAAATACAGAGTGAGCATTTTCCGTTTTTGGCGAAGTTTAGGCAGATATAGCCTCCTCAAGGTCAGGAATAAAAAAAATTTATTGAAAATCTATTATTTGATGATTGATTATTCATGATCTCGACGAGATGAAACAAAAAACCGGTATGAGTTTTCCGTTTTCGACATAGCTTATAAAAAATATTTATTGAAAGTCCGTTATTTGATGATTGATTCTTCAAGATCTCGACGAAATGAAATGAAAATACTGAGTGCGAGTTTTGCGTTTTCGTCATAGTTTAGGAGATACAGCCTCCTCAAGGTCAAGGATAAAAAATATATATTGAAAATCCTTTATTTGATGATTGATTATTCAAGATCTCGACGGAATGAAACAAAAATACAGAGTGAGAGATTTCCGTTTTTGGCAAAGTTAAGGAAGATATAGCCTCCTCAAGGTCAAGAATAAAAAATATTTATTGAAAATCCGTTATTTGATGATTGATTATTCAAGATCTCGACGAGATGAAACAAAAAACCGGTATGAGTTTTCCGTTTTCGGTGTTCCGAGTACGAATTTTTTGGATTCGACATAGTTTAGGAGACATAGCCTCCTAAAGGTCCCGAATAAAAAATAATTTCTGCAAATCCGTTTTGTGATGATTTATTCTTCAAGATCTCAACGAAATGAAACGAAAATACTGTGTACGAGTTTTCCTTTTTCGGCATAGTTAAGGAGATATATCCTTTTTAAGGTCACGATTTCAAATTATTTTTGCCAATCCGTTATGTTATGATTGATTCTTCAAGATCTCGACGAAATGAATTGAAAATACTGAGTGCGAATTTTCCGTTTTCGGCATAGTTTAGAAGCTACAGCTTCCTTAAAGTCACGAATAAAAAATATTCATTGAAAATCCGTTAGTTGATGATTGATTCTTCAAGATTTCGACTAAATGAAACGAAAATACTGAGTACGAGTTTTCCGTTTTCGGCATAGTTTAGGAGATATAGCCTTCTCAAGGTGAATAATAAAAAGTATTTATTGAAAATCCATTTTTTGATGATTGATTATTTAAGATCTCGACGAGATGAAACGAAAATGCCGAGTACGAGTTTTCCGTTTTCGACATAGCTTATAAAAAATATTTATTGGCAATCCTTTATTTGATGATTGATTCTTCAAGATCTCGACAAAATGAAACGAAAATACTGAGTGCGAGTTTTGCGTTTTCGTCATAGTTTAGTAGATATAAACTCCTCAAGGTCAAGAATAAAAAATATTTATTGAAAATCCTTTATTTCATGATTGATTATTCGAGATATCGACGAGATGAAACAAAAATACCAAGTACGAGTTTTCCGTTTTCGGCAAAGTTTAGGAGCTATAGCTTCCTTAAGGTCACGAACAAAAAATATTTTTGAAAATCTGTTATTTGATGATTGATTCTTCAAGATCTCGACGAAATGAAATAAAAATACAGAGTGCGAGATTTCCGTTTTCGTCATAGTTTAGGAGCTATAGCTTCCTTAAGGTCACGAATAAAAAATATTTATCGAAAGTCCGTTATTTGATGATTGATTCTTCAAGATCTCGACAAAATGAAACAAAAATACTAAGTGCGAGTTTTCCGTTTTTGGCATAGTTTAGTAGACATAAACTCCTAAAGGTCAAGAATAAAAAATATTTATTGAAAATCCTTTATTTGACGATTGATTATGCAAGATCTCGACGAGATGAAACGAAAATACCAAGTACGAGTTTAACGTTTTCGTTTATAAAAAATATTTATTGAAAGTCCGTTATTTGATGATTGATTCTTCAAGATCTCGATGAAATGAAACGAAAACACCGAGTACAATTTTTTGGTTTGGGCATAGTTTAGGAGACATAGCCTCCCAAAGGTCCCGAATAAAAAATAATTTCTGCAAATCCGTTTTGTGATGATTTATTCTTCAAGATCTCAACGAAATGATACTAAAATACTGTGTACTAGTTTTCCGTTTTCGGCATAGTTTAGGATCTATAGCTTCCTTAAGGTCACGAACAAAAAATATTTTTGAAAATCCGTTATTTGATGATTGATTCTTCAAGATCTCGACGAAATGAAATAAAAATACAGAGTGCGAGATTTCCGTTTTCGTCATAGTTTAGGAGCTATAGCTTCCTTAAGGTCACGAATAAAAATATTTTTGAAAATCCGTTATTTGATGATTGATTCTTCAAGATCTCGGCGAAATGAATCAAAAATACAGAGTGAGCATTTTCCGTTTTTGGCGAAGTTTAGGCAGATATAGCCTCCTCAAGGTCAGGAATAAAAAAATTTATTGAAAATCTATTATTTGATGATTGATTATTCATGATCTCGACGAGATGAAACAAAAAACCGGTATGAGTTTTCCGTTTTCGACATAGCTTATAAAAAATATTTATTGAAAGTCCGTTATTTGATGATTGATTCTTCAAGATCTCGACGAAATGAAATGAAAATACTGAGTGCGAGTTTTGCGTTTTCGTCATAGTTTAGGAGATACAGCCTCCTCAAGGTCAAGGATAAAAATATATATTGAAAATCCTTTATTTGATGATTGATTATTCAAGATCTCGACGGAATGAAACAAAAATACAGAGTGAGAGATTTCCGTTTTTGGCAAAGTTAAGGAAGATATAGCCTCCTCAAGGTCAAGAATAAAAAATATTTATTGAAAATCCGTTATTTGATGATTGATTATTCAAGATCTCGACGAGATGAAACAAAAAACCGGTATGAGTTTTCCGTTTTCGGTGTTCCGAGTACGAATTTTTTGGATTCGACATAGTTTAGGAGACATAGCCTCCTAAAGGTCCCGAATAAAAAATAATTTCTGCAAATCCGTTTTGTGATGATTTATTCTTCAAGATCTCAACGAAATGAAACGAAAATACTGTGTACGAGTTTTCCTTTTTCGGCATAGTTAAGGAGATATATCCTTTTTAAGGTCACGATTTCAAATTATTTTTGCCAATCCGTTATGTTATGATTGATTCTTCAAGATCTCGACGAAATGAATTGAAAATACTGAGTGCGAATTTTCCGTTTTCGGCATAGTTTAGAAGCTACAGCTTCCTTAAAGTCACGAATAAAAAATATTCATTGAAAATCCGTTAGTTGATGATTGATTCTTCATTTCGACTAAATGAAACGAAAATACTGAGTGCGAGTTTTCCGTTTTCGGCATAGTATAGGAGATATAGCCTTCTCAAGGTGAATAATAAAAAGTATTTATTGAAAATCCATTTTTTGATGATTGATTATTTAAGATCTCGACGAGATGAAACGAAAATGCCGAGTACGAGTTTTCCGTTTTCGACATAGCTTATAAAAAATATTTATTGAAAATCATTTATTTGATGATTGATTCTTTAAGATCTCGACAAAATGAAACGAAAATACTGAGTGCGAGTTTTGCGTTTTCGTCATAGTTTAGTAGATATAAACTCCTCAAGGTCAAGAATAAAAATATTTATTGAAAATCCTTTATTTCATGATTGATTATTCGAGATATCGACGAGATGAAACAAAAATACCAAGTACGAGTTTTCCGTTTTCGGCAAAGTTTAGGAGCTATAGCTTCCTTAAGGTCACGAACAAAAAATATTTTTGAAAATCTGTTATTTGATGATTGATTCTTCAAGATCTCGACGAAATGAAATAAAAATACAGAGTGCGAGATTTCCGTTTTCGTCATAGTTTAGGAGCTATAGCTTCCTTAAGGTCACGAATAAAAATATTTTTGAAAATCCGTTATTTGATGATTGATTCTTCAAGATCTCGGCGAAATGAATCAAAAATACAGAGTGAGCATTTTCCGTTTTCGGCAAAGTTTAGGAAGATATCCTCCTCAAGATCAGGAATAAAAAACAATTTATTGAAAATCTATTATTTGATGATTGATTATTCATGATCTCGACGAGATGAAACGAAAAACCGAGTACGAGTTTTCCGTTTTCGACATAGCTTATAAAAAACATTTATTGAAAGTCCTTTATTTGATGATTGATTCTTCAAGATCTCGACGAAATGAAATGAAATAACTGAATGCGAGTTTTGCGTTTTCGTCATAGTTTAGGAGATATAGCCTCCTCAAGGTCAAGGATAAAAAATATTTATTGAAAATCCTTTATTTGATGATTGATTATTCAAGATTTTGACGAGATGAAACGAAAATACCAAGTACGAGTTTTCCGTTTTCGGCATAGTTTAGGAGCTATAGCTTCCTTAAGGTCACGAACAAAAAATATTTTTGAAAATCCTTTATTTGATGATTGATTATTCAAGATCTCGACGGAATGAAACAAAAATACAGAGTGAGAGATTTCCGTTTTCGGCAAAGTTTAGGAAGATATCCTCCTCAAGATCAGGAATAAAAAACAATTTATTGAAAATCTATTATTTGATGATTGATTATTCATGATCTCGACGAGATGAAACAAAAAACCGGTATGAGTTTTCCGTTTTCGGTGTTCCGAGTACGAATTTTTTGGATTCGACATAGTTTAGGAGACATAGCCTCCTAAAGGTCCCGAATAAAAAATAATTTCTGCAAATCCGTTTTGTGATGATTTATTCTTCAAGATCTCAACGAAATGAAACGAAAATACTGTGTACGAGTTTTCCTTTTTCGGCATAGTTAAGGAGATATATCCTTTTTAAGGTCACGATTTCAAATTATTTTTGCCAATCCGTTATGTTATGATTGATTCTTCAAGATCTCGACGAAATGAATTGAAAATACTGAGTGCGAATTTTCCGTTTTCGGCATAGTTTAGAAGCTACAGCTTCCTTAAAGTCACGAATAAAAAATATTCATTGAAAATCCGTTAGTTGATGATTGATTCTTCATTTCGACTAAATGAAACGAAAATACTGAGTGCGAGTTTTCCGTTTTCGGCATAGTATAGGAGATATAGCCTTCTCAAGGTGAATAATAAAAAGTATTTATTGAAAATCCATTTTTTGATGATTGATTATTTAAGATCTCGACGAGATGAAACGAAAATGCCGAGTACGAGTTTTCCGTTTTCGACATAGCTTATAAAAAATATTTATTGAAAATCATTTATTTGATGATTGATTCTTTAAGATCTCGACAAAATGAAACGAAAATACTGAGTGCGAGTTTTGCGTTTTCGTCATAGTTTAGTAGATATAAACTCCTCAAGGTCAAGAATAAAAAATATTTATTGAAAATCCTTTATTTCATGATTGATTATTCGAGATATCGACGAGATGAAACAAAAATACCAAGTACGAGTTTTCCGTTTTCGGCAAAGTTTAGGAGCTATAGCTTCCTTAAGGTCACGAACAAAAAATATTTTTGAAAATCTGTTATTTGATGATTGATTCTTCAAGATCTCGACGAAATGAAATAAAAATACAGAGTGCGAGATTTCCGTTTTCGTCATAGTTTAGGAGCTATAGCTTCCTTAAGGTCACGAATAAAAATATTTTTGAAAATCCGTTATTTGATGATTGATTCTTCAAGATCTCGGCGAAATGAATCAAAAATACAGAGTGAGCATTTTCCGTTTTCGGCAAAGTTTAGGAAGATATCCTCCTCAAGATCAGGAATAAAAAAAAATTTATTGAAAATCCATTATTTGATGATTGATTATTCATGATCTCAACGAGATGAAACGAAAAGCCGAGTACGAGTTTTCCGTTTTCGACATAGCTTATAAAAAACATTTATTGAAAGTCCTTTATTTGATGATTGATTCTTCAAGATCTCGACGAAATGAAATGAAATAACTGAATGCGAGTTTTGCGTTTTCGTCATAGTTTAGGAGATATAGCCTCCTCAAGGTCAAGGATAAAAAATATTTATTGAAAATCCTTTATTTGATGATTGATTATTCAAGATTTTGACGAGATGAAACGAAAATACCAAGTACGAGTTTTCCGTTTTCGGCATAGTTTAGGAGCTATAGCTTCCTTAAGGTCACGAACAAAAAATATTTTTGAAAATCCTTTATTTGATGATTGATTCTTCAAGATCTCGACGAAATGGTTCAAAATTACAGAGTGCGAGTTTTCCGTTTTCGGCAAAGTTTAGGAAGATATAGCCTCCTTAAGGTCAAGAATAAAAATATTTATTGAAAATCCGTTATTTGATTATTGATTCTTCAAGATCTCGACGAAATGAAATGAAAACACCGAGTACGATTTTTTTGGTTTCGGCAGTGTTTATGAGATATAGCCTCCTAAAGGTCCCGAATAAATCATAATTTCTGCAAATCCGTTATGTGATGATTTATTCTTCAAGATCTCAATGAAAAGAAACGAAAATACTGTGTACGAGTTTTCCGTTTTCGGCATAGTTTTGGAGATATATCCTTTTCAAGGTCACGAATTCAAATTATTTTTGCCAATCCGTTATCTGATGATTGATTCTTCAAGATCTCGACGAAAAGAAACAAAAATACTCAGTGCGAATTTTCCGTTTTCGGCATAGTTTAGGAGCTATAGCTTCCTTAAGGTCACGAATAAAAATATTTTTGAAAATCCGTTAATTGATTATTGATTCTTCAAGATCTCGGCGAAATGAATCAAAAATACAGAGTGAGCATTTTCCGTTTTTGGCGAAGTTTAGGCAGATATAGCCTCCTCAAGGTCAGGAATAAAAAAAAATTTATTGAAAATCTATTATTTGATGATTGATTATTCATGATCTCGACGAGATGAAACAAAAAACCGGTATGAGTTTTCCGTTTTCGACATAGCTTATAAAAAATATTTATTGAAAGTCCGTTATTTGATGATTGATTCTTCAAGATCTCGACGAAATGAAATGAAAATACTGAGTGCGAGCTTTGCGTTTTCGTCATAGTTTAGGAGATACAGCCTCCTCAAGGTCAAGGATAAAAAATATATATTGAAAATCCTTTATTTGATGATTGATTATTCAAGATCTCGACGGAATGAAACAAAAATACAGAGTGAGAGATTTCCGTTTTTGGCAAAGTTAAGGAAGATATAGCCTCCTCAAGGTCTAGAATAAAAAATATTTATTGAAAATCCGTTATTTGATGATTGATTATTCAAGATCTCGACGAGATGAAACAAAAAACCGGTATGAGTTTTCCGTTTTCGGTGTTCCGAGTACGAATTTTTTGGATTCGACATAGTTTAGGAGACATAGCCTCCTAAAGGTCCCGAATAAAAAATAATTTCTGCAAATCCGTTTTGTGATGATTTATTCTTCAAGATCTCAACGAAATGAAACGAAAACACTGTGTACGAGTTTTCCTTTTTCGGCATAGTTAAGGAGATATATCCTTTTTAAGGTCACGATTTCAAATTATTTTTGCCAATCCGTTATGTTATGATTGATTCTTCAAGATCTCGACGAAATGAATTAAAAATACTGAGTGCGAATTTTCCGTTTTCGGCATAGTTTAGAAGCTACAGCTTCCTTAAAGTCACGAATAAAAAATATTCATTGAAAATCCGTTAGTTGATGATTGATTCTTCAAGATTTCGACTAAATGAAACGAAAATACTGAGTGCGAGTTTTCCGTTTTCGGCATAGTTTAGGAGATATAGCCTTCTCAAGGTGAATAATAAAAAGTATTTATTGAAAATCCATTTTTTGATGATTGATTATTTAAGATCTCGACGAGATGAAACGAAAATGCCGAGTACGAGTTTTCCGTTTTCGACATAGCTTATAAAAAATATTTATTGAAAATCATTTATTTGATGATTGATTCTTCAAGATCTCGACAAAATGAAACGAAAATACTGAGTGCGAGTTTTGCGTTTTCGTCATAGTTTAGTAGATATAAACTCCTCAAGGTCAAGAATAAAAAATATTTATTGAAAATCCTTTATTTCATGATTGATTATTCGAGATATCGACGAGATGAAACAAAAATACCAAGTACGAGTTTTCCGTTTTCGGCAAAGTTTAGGACCTATAGCTTCCTTAAGGTCACGAACAAAAAATATTTTTGAAAATCTGTTATTTGATGATTGATTCTTCAAGATCTCGACGAAATGAAATAAAAATACAGAGTGCGAGATTTCCGTTTTCGTCATAGTTTAGGAGCTATAGCTTCCTTAAGGTCACGAATAAAAATATTTTTGAAAATCCGTTATTTGATGATTGATTCTTCAAGATCTCGGCGAAATGAATCAAAAATACAGAGTGAGCATTTTCCGTTTTCGGCAAAGTTTAGGAAGATATCCTCCTCAAGATCAGGAATAAAAAAAAATTTATTGAAAATCTATTATTTGATGATTGATTATTCATGATCTCGACGAGATGAAACGAAAAACCGAGTACGAGTTTTCCGTTTTCGACATAGCTTATAAAAAACATTTATTGAAAGTCCTTTATTTGATGATTGATTCTTCAAGATCTCGACGAAATGAAATGAAATAACTGAATGCGAGTTTTGCGTTTTCGTCATAGTTTAGGAGATATAGCCTCCTCAAGGTCAAGGATAAAAAATATTTATTGAAAATCCTTTATTTGATGATTGATTATTCAAGATTTTGACGAGATGAAACGAAAATACCAAGTACGAGTTTTCCGTTTTCGGCATAGTTTAGGAGCTATAGCTTCCTTAAGGTCACGAACAAAAAATATTTTTGAAAATCCTTTTTTTGATGATTGATTCTTCAAGACCTCGACGGAATGAAACAAAAATACAGAGTGAGAGATTTCCGTTTTTGGCAAAGTTTAGGAAGATATAGCCTCTCCAAGGTCAAGAATAAAAAATATTTATTGAAAATCCGTTATTTTATGATTGATTCTTCAAGATCTCGACGAAATGAAACGAAAACACCGAGTACGAATTTTTTGGATTCGACATAGTTTAGGAGACATAGCCTCCTAAAGGTCCCGAATAAAAAATAATTTCTGCAAATCCGTTTTGTGATGATTTATTCTTCAAGATCTCAACGAAATGATACTTAAATACTGTGTACTAGTTTTCCGTTTTCGGCATAGTTTAGGAGATATAGCCTTCTTAAGGTCAGGAATAAAAAATATTTATTGAAAATCCATTATTTGATGATTGATTATTCAAGATCTCGACGATGTGAAACGAAAATACAAAGTACGAGTTTTCCGTTTTTGTCATAGTTTAGGAGATATAGCTTTTCGGCATAGTTTAGGAGATATAGCCTCCTAAAGATCAAGAATAAAAAGTACTTATTGAAAATCCATTATTTGATGATTGATTATTCAAGATTTCGACGAGATGAAACGAAAATACCAAGTACGAGTTTTCCGTTTTCGGCATAGTTTAGGAGCTATAGCTTCCTTAAGGTCACGAATAAAAATATTTTTGAAAATCCGTTATTTGATTATTGACTCTTCAAATTCTCGACGAAATGGTTCAAAATTACAGAGTGCGAGTTTTCCGTTTTCGGCAAAGTTTAGGAAGATATAGCCTCCTTAAGGTCAAGAATAAAAATATTTATTGAAAATCCGTTATTTGATTATTGATTCTTCAATATCTCGACGAAATGAAATGAAAACACCGAGTACGAATTTTTTGGTTTCGGCAGTGTTTATGAGATATAGCCTCCTAAAGGTCCCGAATAAATCATAATTTCTGCAAATCCGTTATGTGATGATTTATTCTTCAAGATCTCAATGAAAAGAAACGAAAATACTGTGTACGAGTTTTCCGTTTTCGGCATAGTTTTGGAGATATATCCTTTTCAAGGTCACGAATTCAAATTATTTTTGCCAATCCGTTATCTGATGATTGATTCTTCAAGATCTCGACGAAAAGAAACAAAAATACTCAGTGCGAATTTTCCGTTTTCGGCATAGTTTAGGAGCTATAGCTTCCTTAAGGTCACGAATAAAAATATTTTTGAAAATCCGTTAATTGATTATTGATTCTTCAAGATCTCGGCGAAATGAATCAAAAATACAGAGTGAGCATTTTCCGTTTTTGGCGAAGTTTAGGCAGATATAGCCTCCTCAAGGTCAGGAATAAAAAAAATTTATTGAAAATCTATTATTTGATGATTGATTATTCATGATCTCGACGAGATGAAACAAAAAACCGGTATGAGTTTTCCGTTTTCGACATAGCTTATAAAAAATATTTATTGAAAGTCCGTTATTTGATGATTGATTCTTCAAGATCTCGACGAAATGAAATGAAAATACTGAGTGCGAGTTTTGCGTTTTCGTCATAGTTTAGGAGATACAGCCTCCTCAAGGTCAAGGATAAAAAATATATATTGAAAATCCTTTATTTGATGATTGATTATTCAAGATCTCGACGGAATGAAACAAAAATACAGAGTGAGAGATTTCCGTTTTTGGCAAAGTTAAGGAAGATATAGCCTCCTCAAGGTCAAGAATAAAAAATATTTATTGAAAATCCGTTATTTGATGATTGATTATTCAAGATCTCGACGAGATGAAACAAAAAAACCGGTATGAGTTTTCCGTTTTCGGTGTTCCGAGTACGAATTTTTTGGGTTCGACATAGTTTAGGAGACATAGCCTCCTAAAGGTCCCGAATAAAAAATAATTTCTGCAAATCCGTTTTGTGATGATTTATTCTTCAAGATCTCAACGAAATGAAACGAAAATACTGTGTACGAGTTTTCCTTTTTCGGCATAGTTAAGGAGATATATCCTTTTAAGGTCACGATTTCAAATTATTTTTGCCAATCCGTTATGTTATGATTGATTCTTCAAGATCTCGACGAAATGAATTGAAAATACTGAGTGCGAATTTTCCGTTTTCGGCATAGTTTAGAAGCTACAGCTTCCTTAAAGTCACGAATAAAAAATATTCATTGAAAATCCGTTAGTTGATGATTGATTCTTCAAGATTTCGACTAAATGAAACGAAAATACTGAGTGCGAGTTTTCCGTTTTCGGCATAGTTTAGGAGATATAGCCTTCTCAAGGTGAATAATAAAAAGTATTTATTGAAAATCCATTTTTTGATGATTGATTATTTAAGATCTCGACGAGTTTTCCGTTTTCGACATAGCTTATAAAAAATATTTATTGAAAATCATTTATTTGATGATTGATTCTTCAAGATCTCGACAAAATGAAACGAAAATACTGAGTGCGAGTTTTGCGTTTTCGTCATAGTTTAGTAGATATAAACTCCTCAAGGTCAAGAATAAAAAATATTTATTGAAAATCCTTTATTTCATGATTGATTATTCGAGATATCGACGAGATGAAACAAAAATACCAAGTACGAGTTTTCCGTTTTCGGCAAAGTTTAGGAGCTATAGCTTCCTTAAGGTCACGAACAAAAAATATTTTTGAAAATCTGTTATTTGATGATTGATTCTTCAAGATTTCGACGAAATGAAATAAAAATACAGAGTGCGAGATTTCCGTTTTCGTCATAGTTTAGGAGCTATAGCTTCCTTAAGGTCACGAATAAAAATATTTTTGAAAATCCGTTATTTGATGATTGATTCTTCAAGATCTCGGCGAAATGAATCAAAAATACAGAGTGAGCATTTTCCGTTTTCGGCAAAGTTTAGGAAGATATCCTCCTCAAGATCAGGAATAAAAAAAAATTTATTGAAAATCTATTTGATGATTGATTATTCATGATCTCGACGAGATGAAAAGAAAAACCGAGTACGAGTTTTCCGTTTTCGACATAGCTTATAAAAAACATTTATTGAAAGTCCTTTATTTGATGATTGATTCTTCAAGATCTCGACGAAATGAAATGAAATAACTGAATGCGAGTTTTGCGTTTTCGTCATAGTTTAGGAGATATAGCCTCCTCAAGGTCAAGGATAAAAAATATTTATTGAAAATCCTTTATTTGATGATTGATTATTCAAGATTTTGACGACATGAAACGAAAATACCAAGTACGAGATTTCCGTTTTCGGCATAGTTTAGGAGCTATAGCTTCTTTAAGGTCACGAACAAAAAATATTTTTGAAAATCCTTTATTTGATGATTGATTCTTCAAGATCTCGACGGAATGAAACAAAAATACAGAGTGAGAGATTTCCGTTTTTGGCAAAGTTTAGGAAGATATAGCCTCTCCAAGGTCAAGAATAAAAAATATTTATTGAAAATCCGTTATTTTATGATTGATTCTTCAAGATCTCGACGAAATGAAACGAAAACACCGAGTACGAATTTTTTGGATTCGACATTGTTTAGGAGACATAGCCTCCTAAAGGTCCCGAATAAAAATTAATTTCTGCAAATCCGTTTTGTGATGATTTATTCTTCAAGATCTCAACGAAGTGATACTTAAATACTGTGTACTAGTTTTCCGTTTTCGGCATAGTTTAGGAGATATAGCCTTCTTAAGGTCAGGAATAAAAAATATTTATTGAAAATCCATTATTTGATGATTGATTATTCAAGATCTCGACGAGGTGAAACGAAAATACAAAGTACGAGTTTTCCGTTTTTGTCATAGTTTAGGAGATATAGCTTTTCGGCATAGTTTAGGAGATATAGCCTCCTAAAGGTCAAGAATAAAAAGTACTTATTGAAAATCCATTATTTGATGATTGATTATTCAAGATTTCGACGAGATGAAACGAAAATACCAAGTACGAGTTTTCCGTTTTCGGCATAGTTTAGGAGCTATAGCTTCCTTAAGGTCACGAATAAAAATATTTTTGAAAATCCGTTATTTGATTATTGACTCTTCAAATTCTCGACGAAATGGTTCAAAATTACAGAGTGCGAGTTTTCCGTTTTCGGCAAAGTTTAGGAAGATATAGCCTCCTTAAGGTCAAGAATAAAAATATTTATTGAAAATCCGTTATTTGATTATTGATTCTTCAAGATCTCGACGAAATGAAATGAAAACACCGAGTACGAATTTTTTGGTTTCGGCAGTGTTTATGAGATATAGCCTCCTAAAGGTCCCGAATAAATCATAATTTCTGCAAATCCGTTATATGATGATTTATTCTTCAAGATCTCAATGAAAAGAAACGAAAATACTGTGTACGAGTTTTCCGTTTTCGGCATAGTTTTGGAGATATATCCTTTTCAAGGTCACGAATTCAAATTATTTTTGCCAATCCGTTATCTGATGATTGATTCTTCAAGATCTCGACGAAAAGAAACAAAAATACTCAGTGCGAATTTTCCGTTTTCGGCATAGTTTAGGAGCTATAGCTTCCTTAAGGTCACGAATAAAAATATTTTTGAAAATCCGTTAATTGATTATTGATTCTTCAAAATCTCGACGAAATGATTCAAAATTACAGAGTGAGTTTTCCGTTTTCGGCATAGTTTAGAAGATATAGCCTTCTCAAGGTCAAGAATAAAAAGTATTTATTGAAAATCCATTATTTGATGATTGATTATTCAAGATCTCGACGAGATGAAACGAAGATACCGAGTACGAGTTTTCCGTTTTCGACATAGCTTATAAAAAATATTTATTGAAAGTCCGTTATTTGATGATTGATTCGCCAAGATCTCGACAAAATTAAACGAAAATACTGAGTGCGAGTTTTCCGTTTCTGTCATAGTTTAGGATATATAGCCTCCTCAAAGTCAAGAATAAAATTATTTATAAAAACTCCTTTATTTGATGATTGATTATTCAAGATCTCGACGAGATGAAACAAAAATACCAAGTACGAGTTTTCCGTTTTCGGCATAGTTTAGGAGCTATAGCTTCCTTAAGGTCACGACCAAAAAATATTTTTAAAAATCCGTTATTTGATTTTTGATTCTTCAAGATCTCGACGAAATGAAACAAAAATACAGAGTGCGAGATTTCCGTTTTCGGCAAAGTTTAGGAAGATATAGCCTCCTGAAGGTCAAGAATAAAAAATATATATTGAAAGTCCGTTATTTGATGATTGATTCTTCAAGATCTCGACGAAATGAAACGAAAACACCAAGTACGAATTTTTTGGATTCGACATAGTTTAGGAGACATAGCCTCCTAAAGGTCCCGAATAAAAAATAATTTCTGCAAATCTGTTTTGTGATGATTTATTCTTCAAGATCTCAACGAAATGATACTAAAATACTGTGTACTAGTTTTCCGTTTTCGGCATAGTTTAGAAGATATAGCCTTCTCAAGGTCAAGAATAAAAAATATTTATTGAAAATCCATTATTTGGTGATTGATTATTCAAGATCTCGACAAGATGAAACGACAATACTGTGTACGAGTTTTCCGTTTTTGTCATAGTTTAGGAGATATAGCTTTTCGGCATAGTTTAGGAGATATAGCCTCCTCAAGGTCAAGAATAAAAAGTACTTATTGAAAATCCGTTATTTGATGATTGATTATTCAAGATCTCGACGAGATGAAACGAAAATACCAAGTACGAGTTTTCCGTTTTCGGCATAGTTTAGGAGCTATAGCTTCCTTAAGGTCACGAATAAAAATATTTTTAAAAATCCGTTATTTGATTATTGATTCTTCAAATTCTCGACGAAATGATTCAAAATTACAGAGTGCGAGTTTTCCGTTTTCGGCAAAGTTTAGGAAGATTTAACCTCCTCAAGGTCAAGAATAAAAATATTTATTGAAAATCCGTTATTTGATTATTGATTCTTCAAGATCTCGACGAAATGAAACAAAAATACTGAGTGCGAATTTTCCGTTTTCGGCATAATTTAGGAGCTATAGCTTCCTTAAAGTCACGAATAAAAAATATTCATTGAAAATCCGTTAGGTGATGATTGATTCTTCAAGGTCTCGACTAAATGAAACGAAAATACTAAGTGCGAGCTTTCCGTTTTCAGCATAGTTTAGAAGATATAGCCTCCTCAAGGTCAAGAATAAAAAGTATTTATTGAAAATCCATTATTTGATGATTGATTATTCAAGATCTCGACGAGATGAAACGAAGATACCGAGTATGAGTTTTCCGTTTTCGGCATAGTTTAGGAGCTATAGCTTCCTTAAGGTCACGAATAAAAATATTTTTGAAAATCCGTTAATTGATTATTGATTCTTCAAAATCTCGACGAAATGATTCAAAATTACAGAGTGCGAGTTTTCCGTTTTCGGCAAAGTTTATGAAGATATAGCCTCCTCAAGGTCAAAAATAAATATATTTGTTGAAAATCCGTTATTTGATTATTGATTCTTCAAGATCTCGACGAAATGAAATGAAAACACCGAGTTTGAATTTTTTGGTTTCGGCATAGTTTATGAGATATAGCCTCCTAAAGGTCCCGAATAAAACATAATTTCTGCAAATCCGTTATGTGATGACTGATTCTTCAAGATCTTGACGAAATGAATCAAAAATACATAGTGAGCATTTTCCGTTTTCGGCATAGTTTAGGAGCTATAGCTTCCTTAAGGTCATGAACAAAAAATATTTTTAAAAATCCGTTGTTTGATTATTGATTCTTCAAGATCTCGACTAAATGAAACGAAAATACAGAGTGCGAGATTTCCGTTTTCGGCAAAGTTTAGGAAGATATAGCCTCCTTAAGGTCAAGAATAAAAATATTTATTGAAAGTCCGTTATTTGATGATTGATTCTTCAAGATCTCGACAAAATGAAACGAGAACACCGAGTACGAATTTTTTGTTTTCGGCATAGTTTAGGAGCTATAGCTTCCTTAAGGTCAAGAACAAAAAATATTTTTAAAAATCCGTTATTTGATTTTTGATTCTTCAAGATCTCGACGAAATGAAACAAAAATACAAAGTGCGAGATTTCCGTTTTCGGCAAAGTTTAGGAAGATATAGCCTCCTTAAGGTCAAGAATAAAAATATTTATTGAAAGTCCGTTATTTGATGATTGATTCTTCAAGATCTCGACGAAATGAAAAGAAAACACCGAGTACGCATTTTTTGGTTTCGGCATAGTTTATGAGAAATAGCCTCTTAAAGGTCCCGAATAAAACATAATTTCTGCAAATCCGTAATATAATGATTTATTCTTCAAGATCTCGACGAGATGAAACGAAAATACCAAGTACGAGTTTTCTGTTTTCGGCATAGTTTAGGAGCTATAGCTTCCTTAAGGTCACAAACAAAAAATATTTTTAAAAATCCGTTATTTGATTTTTGATTCTTCAAGATCTCGACGAAATGAAACAAAAATACAGAGTGCGAGATTTCCGTTTTCGGCAAAGTTTAGGAAGATGTAGCCTCCTTAAGGTCAAGAATAAAAAATATTTATTGAAAGTCCGTTATTTGATGATTGATTTTTCAAGATCTCGACGAAATGAAACGAAAACACCGAGTACGCATTTTTTGGTTTCGGCATAGTTTATGAGATATAGCCTCCTAAAGGTCCCGAATAAAAAATAATTTCTGCAAATCCGTTTTGTGATGATTTATTCTTCAAGATCTCAACGAAATGAAACGAAAATACTGTGTACGAGTTTTCCGTTTTTGGCATAGTTTAGGAGATATAGCCTTCTTAAGGTCAGGAATAAAAATTATTTATTAAAAGTCTGTTATTTGATGATTGATTCTTCAAGATCTCGACGAAATGAAACGAAATTACTGTGTACGAGTTTTCCGTTTTTGTCATAGTTTAGGAGATATAGCTTTTCGGCATAGTTTAGGAGATATAGCCTCCTCAAAGCCAAGAATAAAAGATACTTATTGAAAATCCATTATTTGATGATTGATTCTTCAAGATCTCGACGAAATGAAATGAAAACACCGAGTACGGTTTTTTTTGTTTCGGCATAGTTTATGAGATATAGCCTCCTAAAGGTCCCGAATAAAACATAATTTCTGCAAATCCATATAATAATGATTTAGTCTTCAAGATCTCGACGAGATGAAACGAAAATACCAAGTACGAGTTTTCCGTTTTCGGCATAGTTTAGGAGCTATAGCTTCCTTAAGGTCACGAATAAAAATATTTTTGAAAATCCGTTAATTGATTATTGATTCTTCAAAATCTAGACGAAATGATTCAAAATTACAGAGTGCGAGTTTTCCGTTTTCGGCAAAGTTTAGGAAGATATAGCCTCCTCAAGGTCAAGAATAAAAATATTTATTGAAAATCCGTTATTTGATTATTGATTCTTCAAGACCGACTACGAATTTTTTGGTTTCGGCATAGTTTATGAGATATAGCCTCTTAAAGGTCCCGAATAAAACATAATTTCTGCAAATCCGTAATATAATGATTTATTCTTCAAGATCTCAATGAAAAGAAACGAAAATACTGTGTACGACTTTTCCGTTTTCGGCATAGTTTTGGAGATATATCCTTTTCAATGTCACGAATTCAAATTATTTTTGACAATCCGTTCTCTAATGATTGATTCTTCAAGATCTCGACGAAATGAATCAAAAATACATAGTGAGCATTTTCCGTTTTCGGCATAGTTTAGGAGCTATAGCTTCCTTAAGGTCATGAACAAAAAATATTTTTAAAAATCCGTTGTTTGATTATTGATTCTTCAAGATCTCGACTAAATGAAACGAAAATACAGAGTGCGAGATTTCCGTTTTCGGCAAAGTTTAGGAAGATATAGCCTCCTTAAGGTCAAGAATAAAAAATATTTATTGAAAATCCGTTATTTGATGATTGATTCTTCAAGATCTCGACGAAATGAAATGAAAACACCGAGTACGAATTTTTTGGTTTCGGCATAGTTTATGAGATAAAGCCTCCTAAAGGTCCCGAATAAAACATAATTTCTGCAAATCCGTTATATGATGATTTATTCTTCATTAAAGTCACGAATAAAAAATATTCATTGAAAATCCGTTAGTTGATGATTGATTCTTCAAGATCTCGACTAAATGAAACGAAAATACTCAGTGCGAGTTTTTCGTTTTCGGCATAGCTTATAAAAAATATTTATTGAAAGTCCGTTATTTGATGATTGATTCTTCAAGATCTCGACAAAATTAAACGAAAATACTAAGTGCGAGTTTTCCGTTTTTGTCATAGTTTAGGAGATATGGCCTCCTCAAGGTCAAGAATAAAAATATTTATTGAAAATCCGTTATTTGATTATTGATTCTAAAGATCTCGACGAAATGATACGAAAACACCGAGTGCGAATTTTTTGGATTCGGCATTGTTTAGGAAACAGCCTCCTAAAGGTCTCAAATAAAACATAATTTCTGCAAATCCGTTATGAGATGATTGATTCTTCAAGATCTCGACGAAATGAAACGAAAATACTGAGTGCGAGTTTTCCGTTTTCGTCAAAGTTTAGGAGCTATAGCTTCTTTAAGGTCACGAATAAAAATATTTTTGAAAATCCGTTATTTGATAATTGATTCTTCAAGATCTCGACGAAATGAATCAAAAATACAGAGTGAGCAATATCCGTTTTCGGCAAAGTTTAGGAAGATATAGCCTCCTCAAGGTCAGGAATAAAAAAAAATTTATTGAAAATCCATTATTTGATGATTGATTATTCATGATCTGGACGAGATGAAACGAAAAACCACGTACGAGTTTTCCGTTTTCGACATAGCTTATAAAAAATATTTATTGAAAGTCCATTATTTGATGATTGATTCTTCATGATCTCCACGAAATGAAACGAAAATACTGAGTGCGAGTTTTCCGTTTTCGTCATAGTTTAGGAGATATAGCCTCCTCAAGGTCAAGGATAAAATATATTTATTGAAAATCCTTTTTTTGATGATTGATTATTCAACATCTCGACGAGATGAAACGAAAATATCAAGAATGAGTTTTCCGTTTTCGGCATAGTTTAGGAGCTATAGCTTCCTTAAGGTCACAAACAAAAAATATGTTTGAAAATCCTTTATTTGACGATTGATTCTTCAAGATCTCGACGAAATGAAACAAAAATACTGAGTACGAGATTTCCGTTTTCGGCAAAGTTTAGGAAGGTCAAGAATAAAAAATATTTATTGAAAATCCGTTATTTGATGATTGATTCTTCAAGATCTCGATGAAATGAAACGAAAACACCGAGTACGAATTTTTTGGATTCGGCATAGTTTAGGAGACATAGCCTCCTAAATGTCCCGAATAAAAAATAATTTTGGCAAATCCGTTTTGTGATGATTTATTCTTCAAGATCTCGACGAAATGAAACAAAAATACTGAGTGCGAGATTTCCGTTTTCGGCAAAGTTTAGGAGATATAACATTTCGGCATAGTTTAGGAGATATAGCCTCCTCAAGGTCAAGAATAAAAAGTACTTATTGAAAATCCATTATTTGATGATTGATTATTCAAGATCTCGACGAGATGAAACGAAAATACCAAGTACGAGTTTTCCGTTGTCGGCATAGTTTAGGAGCTATAGCTTCCTTAGGGTCACAAACAAAAAATATTTTTGAAAATCCTTTATTTGATGATTGATTCTTCAAGATCTCAATGAAATGAAACGAAAACACCTAGTACGAATTTTTTGGATTCGGCATAGTTTATTAGATATAGCCTCCTAAGGGTCCCGAATAAAACATAATTTCTGCAAATCCGTTATATGATGATTTATTCTTCAAGATCTCAACGAAATGAAACGAAAATACTGTGTACGAGTTTTCAGTTTTTGGCATAGTTTAGGAGATATAGCCTCCTCAAGGTCCCGAATAAAACATAATTTCTGCAAATCCGTTATGTGATGATTTATTCTTCAAGATCTCAATGAAAAGAAACGAAAATACTGTGTACGAGTTTTCCGTTTTCGGCATAGTTTAGGAGATATATCCTTTTTAAGGTCACGAATTCAAATTATTTTTGCCAATCCGTTATCTGATGATTGATTCTTCAAGATCTCGACGAAATGAAACGAAAATACTGAGTACGAATTTTTTGGATTCGGCATAGTTTATGAGATATAGCCTCCTAAGGGTCCCGAATAAAACATAATTTCTGCAAATCCGTTATATGATGATTTATTCTTCAAGATCTCAACGAAATGAAACGAAAATACTGTGTACGAGTTTTCAGTTTTTGGCATAGTTTAGGAGATATAGCCTCCTCAAGGTCAAGAATAAAAAGTACTTATTGAAAATCCGTTATTTGATGATTGATTATTCAAGATCTCGACGAGATGAAACGAAAATACCAAGTACGAGTTTTCCTTTTTCGGCATAGTTTAGGAGCTATAGCTTCCTTAGGGTCACAAACAAAAAATATTTTTGAAAATCCTTTATTTGATGATTGATTCTTCAAGATCTCGATGAAATGAAACGAAAACACCTAGTACGATTTTTTGGATTCGGCATAGTTTAGGAGACATAGCCTCCTAAAGGTGCCGAATAAAAAATAATTTCTGCAAATCCGTTTTGTGATGATTTATTCTTCAAGACCTCAACGAAATGAAACGAAAATACTGTGTACGAGTTTTCCGTTTTCGGCATAGCTTAGGAGATATAGCCTTCTTAAGGTCAGGAATAAAAAATATTTATTGAAAATCCAATTTTTGATGATTGATTATTCAAGATCTCGACGAGTTGAAACGAAAATACTGTGTACGAATTTTCGGTTTTTGTCATAGTTTAGGAGATATAGCTTTTCGGCATAGTTTTGGAGATATAGCCTCCTCAAGATCAAGAATAAAAAGTACTTATTGAAAATCTATTTTTTGATGATTGATTATTCAAGATCTCGACGAGATGAAACGAAAATACCAAGTACGAGTTTTCCGTTTTCGGCATAGTTTAGGAGCTATAGCTTCCTTAAGGTCACGAATAAAAATATTTTTGAAAATCCGTTATTTGATTATTGATTCTTTAAAATCTCGACGAAATGATTCAAAATTACAGAGTGCGAGTTTTCCGTTTTCGGCAAAGTTTAGGAAGATATAGCCACCTCAAGGTCAAGAATAAAAATATTTATTGAAAATCCGTTATTTGATTATTGATTCTTCAAGATCTCGACAAAATGAAACGAAAACACCGAGTACGAATTTTTTTGTTTCGGCATAGTTTATGAGATATAGCCTCCTAAAGGTCCCGAATAAAACATAATTTCTGCAAATCCGTTATGTGATGATTTATTCTTCAAGATCTCAATGAAAAGAAACGAAAATACTGTGTACGAGTTTTCCGTTTTCGGCATAGTTTAGGAGATATATCCTTTTTAAGGTCACGAATTCAAATTATTTTTGCCAATCCGTTATCTGATGATCTCGACGAAATGAAACGAAAATACTGAGTGCGAGTTTTCCGTTTTCGTCAAAGTTTAGGAGCTATAGCTTCTTTAAGGTCACGAATAAAAATATTTTTGAAAATCCGATATTTGATAATTGATTCTTCAAGATCTCGACGAAATGAATCAAAAATACAGAGTGAGCATTATCCGTTTTCGGCAAAGTTTAGGAAGATATAGCCTCCTCAAGGTCAGGAATAAAAAAAAATTTATTGAAAATCCATTATTTGATGATTGATTATTCATGATCTGGACGAGATGAAACGAAAAACCAAGTACGAGTTTTCCGTTTTCGACATAGCTTATAAAAAATATTTATTGAAAGTCCATTATTTGATGATTGATTCTTCATGATCTCCACGAAATGAAACGAAAATACTGAGTGCGAGTTTTCCGTTTTCGTCATAGTTTAGGAGATATAGCCTCCTCAAGGTCAAGGATAAAATATATTTATTGAAAATCCTTTTTTTGATGATTGATTATTCAAGATCTCGACGAGATGAAACGAAAATACCAAGTACGAATTTTTTGGATTCGGCATAGTTTAGGAGACATAGCCTCCTAAATGTCCCGAATAAAAAATAATTTCTGCAAATCCGTTTTGTGATGATTTATTCTTCAAGATCTCGACGAAATGAAACAAAAATACTGAGTGCGAGATTTCCGTTTTCGGCAAAGTTTTGGAGATATAGCATTTCGGCATAGTTTAGGAGATATAGCCTCCTCAAGGTCAAGAATAAAAAGTACTTATTGAAAATCCATTATTTGATGATTGATTATTCAAGATCTCGACGAGATGAAACGAAAATACCAAGTACGAGTTTTCCGTTTTCGGCATAGTTTAGGAGCTATAGCTTCCTTAGGGTCACAAACAAAAAATATTTTTGAAAATCCTTTATTTGATGATTAATTCTTCAAGATCTCGATAAAATGAAACGAAAACACCGAGTACTAATTTTTTGGGATTCGGCATAGTTTATGAGATATAGCCTCCTAAGGGTCCCGAATAAAACATAATTTCTGCAAATCAGTTATATGATGATTTATTCTTCAAGATCTCAACGAAATGAAACGAAAATACTGTGTACGAGTTTTCCGTTTTTGGCATAGTTTAGGAGATATAGCCTTCTTAAGGTCAGGAATAAAAAATATTTATTAAAAGTCCGTTATTTGATGATTAATTCTTCAAGATCTCGACGAAATGAAACGAAAATACTGTATACGAGTTTTCCGTTTTTGTCATAGTTTAGGAGATATAGCTTTTCGGCATAGTTTAGGAGATATAGCCTCCTAAAGGTCCCGAATAAAACATAATTTCTGCAAATCCGTTATGTGATGATTTATTCTTCAAGATCTCAATGAAAAGAAACGAAAATAGTTTAGGAGATATATCCTTTTTAAGGTCACGAATTCAAATTATTTTTGCCAATCCGTTATCTGATGATTGATTCTTCAAGATCTCGACGAAATGAAACGAAAATACTGAGTACGAATTTTTTGGATTCGGCATAGTTTATGAGATATAGCCTCCTAAGGGTCCCGAATAAAACATAATTTCTGCAAATCCGTTATATGATGATTTATTCTTCAAGATCTCAACGAAATGAAACGAAAATACTGTGTACGAGTTTTCCGTTTTTGGCATAGTTTAGGAGATATAGCCTCCTCAAGGTCAAGAATAAAAAGTACTTATTGAAAATCCGTTATTTGATGATTGATTATTCAAGATCTCGACGAGATGAAACGAAAATACCAAGTACGAGTTTTCCTTTTTCGGCATAGTTTAGGAGCTATAGCTTCCTTAGGGTCACAAACAAAAAATATTTTTGAAAATCCTTTATTTGATGATTGATTCTTCAAGATCTCGATGAAATGAAACGAAAACACCGAGTACGAATTTTTTGGATTCGGCATAGTTTAGGAGACATAGCCTCCTAAAGGTGCCGAATAAAAAATAATTTCTGCAAATCCGTTTTGTGATGATTTATTCTTCAAGACCTCAACGAAATGAAACGAAAATACTGTGTACGAGTTTTCCGTTTTCGGCATAGCTTAGGAGATATAGCCTTCTTAAGGTCAGAAATAAAAAATATTTATTGAAAATCCAATTTTTGATGATTGATTATTCAAGATCTCGACGAGTTGAAACGAAAATACTGTGTACGAATTTTCGGTTTTTGTCATAGTTTAGGAGATATAGCTTTTCGGCATAGTTTTGGAGATATAGCCTCCTCAAGGTCAAGAATAAAAAGTACTTATTGAAAATCTATTTTTTGATGATTGATTATTCAAGATCTCGACGAGATGAAACGAAAATACCAAGTACGAGTTTTCCGTTTTCGGCATAGTTTAGGAGCTATAGCTTCCTTAAGGTCACGAATAAAAATATTTTTGAAAATCCGTTATTTGATTATTGATTCTTTAAAATCTCGACGAAATGATTCAAAATTACAGAGTGCGAGTTTTCCGTTTTCGGCAAAGTTTAGGAAGATATAGCCACCTCAAGGTCAAGAATAAAAATATTTATTGAAAATCCGTTATTTGATTATTGATTCTTCAAGATCTCGACAAAATGAAACGAAAACACCGAGTACGAATTTTTTTTGTTTCGGCTTAGTTTATGAGATATAGCCTCCTAAAGGTCCCGAATAAAACATAATTTCTGCAAATCCGTTATGTGATGATTTATTCTTCAAGATCTCAATGAAAAGAAACGAAAATACTGTGTACGAGTTTTCCGTTTTCGGCATAGTTTAGGAGATATATCCTTTTTAAGGTCACGAATTCAAATTATTTTTGCCAATCCGTTATCTGATGATTGATACTTCAAGATCTCGACGAAATGAAACGAAAATACTGAGTACGAGCTTTCCGTTTTTGTCATAGTTTAGGAGCTATAGCTTCCTCAAGGTCAAGAATAAAAATATTTATTGAAAATCCGTTATTTGATTATTGATTCTTCAAGATCTCGACGAAATGAAACGAAAACACCGAGTACGAATTTTTTTGTTTCGTCATAGTTTAGGAGATATAGCCTCCTCAAGGTCAAGGATAAGAAATATTTATTGAAAATCCTTTATTTGATGATTGATTATTCACTATCTCGACGAGATGAAACGAAAATACCAGGAACGAGTTTTCCGTTTTCGGCATAGTTGAGGAGCTATAACTTTCTTAAGGTCACGAACAAAAAATATTTTTGAAAATCCTTTATTGGATGATTGATTCTTCAAGATCTCGACGAAATGAAACAAAAATACGGAGTGCGAGATTTCTGTTTCCGGCAAAGTTTAGGAAGATATAGCCTCCTCAAGGTCAAGAATAAAAAATATTTATTGAAAATCCGTTATTTGATGATTGATTCTTCAAGATCTCGACGAAATGAAACGAAAACACCGAGTACGAATTTTTTGGATTCGGCATAGTTTAGGAGACATAGCCTCCTAAAGGTCCCGAATAAAAAATAATTTCTGCAAATCCGTTTTGTGATGATTTATTCTTCAAGATCTCAACGAAATGAAACGAAAATACTGTGTACGAGTTTTCCGTTTTCGGCATAGTTTAGGAGATATAGCCTTCTTAAGGTCAGGAATAAAAAATATTTATTGAAAATCCATTATTTGATGATTGATTATTCAAGATCTCGACGAGATGAAACGAAAATACTGTGTACGAGTTTTCCGTTTTTGTCATAGTTTAGGAGATATAGCTTTTCGGCATAGTTTAGGAGATATAGCCTCCTCAAGGTCAAGAATAAAAAGTACTTATTGAAAATCCATTATTTGATGATTGATTATTCAAGATCTCGACGAGATGAAACGAAAATACTGAGTGCGAATTTTCCGTTTTCGGCAAAGTTTAGGAGCTATAGCTTCCTTAAAGTCACGAATAAAAAATATTCATTGAAAATCCGTTAGGTGATGATTGATTCTTTAAGGTCTCGACTAAATGAAACGAAAATACTGAGTGCGAGTTTTTCGTTTTCGTCATAGTTTAGGAGATATAGCATCCTCAAGGTCAAGGATAAAAAATATTTATTGTAAATCCTTTATTTGATGGTAGATTCTTCAAGATCTCGACGAAATGAAACGAAAACACCAGGAACGAGTTTTCCGTTTTCGGCATAGTTTAGGAGCTATAGCTTTCTTAAGGTCACGAATCAAAAATATTTTTGAAAATCCTTTATTTGATGATTGATTCTTCAAGATCTCGACGAAATGAAACAAAAAATACAGAGTGCGAGATTTCCGTTTCCGGCAAAGTTTAGGAAGCTTTACAAAAATAAAAATATTTATTGAAAACCCGGTTTTTGATGATTGATTCTTCAAGATCTCGACGAAACGAAACGAAAATACTGAGTGCGAGTTTTCCGTTTTCGTCATAGTTTAGGAGATATAGCCTCCTCAAGGTCAAGGATAAAAAATATTTATTGAAAATCCTTTATTTGATGAATGATTATCCAAGATCTCGACGAGATGAAACGAAAATACCAGGAACGAGTTTTCCGTTTTCGGCATAGTTTAGGAGCTATAGCTTCCTTAAGGTCACGAACAAAAAATATTTTTGAAAATCCTTTATTTGATGATTGATTCTTCAAGATCTCGACGAAATGAAACAAAAATACGGAGTGCGAGATTTCTGTTTCCGGCAAAGTTTAGGAAGATATAGCCTCCTCAAGGTCAAGAATAAAAAATATTTATTGAAAATCCGTTATTTGATGATTGATTCTTCAAGATCTCGATGAAATGAAACGAAAACACCGAGTACGAATTTTTTGGATTCGGCATAGTTTAGGAGACATTGCCTCCTAAAGGTCCCGAATAAAAAATAATTTCTGCAAATCCGTTTTGTGATGATTGATTCTTCAAGATCTCAACGAAATGAAAGTAAAATACTGTGTACAAGTTTTCCGTTTTCGGCATAGTTTAGGAGATATAGCCTTCTTAAGGTCAGGAATAAAAAATATTTATTGAAAATCCATTATTTGATGATTGATTATTCAAGATCTCGACGAGATGAAACAAAAATACTGTGTACGAGTTTTCCGTTTTTGTCATAGTTTAGGAGATATAGCTTTTCGGCACAGTTTAGGAGATATAGCCTCCTCAAGGTCAAGAATAAAAAGTACTTATTGAAAATCTATTATTTGATGATTGATTCTTCAAGATCTCGACGAAATGAAATGAAAACACCGAGTACGAATTTTTTGGTTTCGGCATAGTTTAAAAGATATAGCCTCCTAAAGGTCCCGAATAAAGCATAATTTCTGCAAATCCGTAATATAATGATTTATTATTCAAGATCTCAATGAAAAGAAACGAAAATACTGTGTACGAGTTTTCCGTTTTCGGCATAGTTTAGGAAATATAGCCTTCTTAAGGTCAGAAATAAAAAATATTTATTGAAAATCCATTATTTGATGAATGATTATTCAAGATCTCGACGAGATGAAACGAAAATACCAGGAACGAGTTTTCCGTTTTCGGCATAGTTTAGGAGCTATAGCTTCCTTAAGGTCACGAACAAAAAATATTTTTGAAAATCCTTTATTGGATGATTGATTCTTCAAGATCTCGACGAAATGAAACAAAAATACGGAGTGCGAGATTTCTGTTTCCGGCAAAGTTTAGGAAGATATAGCCTCCTCAAGGTCAAGAATAAAAAATATTTATTGAAAATCCGTTATTTGATGATTGATTCTTCAAGATCTCGATGAAATGAAACGAAAACACCGAGTACGAATTTTTTGGATTCGGCATAGTTTAGGAGACATAGCCTCCTAAAGGTCCCGAATAAAAAATAATTTCTGCAAATCCGTTTTGTGATGATTGATTCTTCAAGATCTCAACGAAATGAAAGTAAAATACTGTGTACAAGTTTTCCGTTTTCGGCATAGTTTAGGAGATATAGCCTTCTTAAGGTCACGAACAAAAAATATTTTTGAAAATCCTTTATTGGATGATTGATTCTTCAAGATCTCGACGAAATGAAACAAAAATACGGAGTGCGAGATTTCTGTTTCCGGCAAAGTTTAGGAAGATATAGCCTCCTCAAGGTCAAGAATAAAAAATATTTATTGAAAATCCGTTATTTGATGATTGATTCTTCAAGATCTCGATGAAATGAAACGAAAACACCGAGTACGAATTTTTTGGATTCGGCATAGTTTAGGAGACATAGCCTCCTAAAGGTCCCGAATAAAAAATAATTTCTGCAAATCCGTTTTGTGATGATTGATTCTTCAAGATCTCAACGAAATGAAAGTAAAATACTGTGTACAAGTTTTCCGTTTTCGGCATAGTTTAGGAGATATAGCCTTCTTAAGGTCAGGAATAAAAAATATTTATTGAAAATCCATTATTTGATGATTGATTATTCAAGATCTCGACGAGATGAAACAAAAATACTGTGTACGAGTTTTCCGTTTTTGTCATAGTTTAGGAGATATAGCTTTTCGGCACAGTTTAGGAGATATAGCCTCCTCAAGGTCAAGAATAAAAAGTATTTATTGAAAATCTATTATTTGATGATTGATTCTTCAAGATCTCGACGAAATGAAATGAAAACACCGAGTACGAATTTTTTGGTTTCGGCATAGTTTAAAAGATATAGCCTCCTAAAGGTCCCGAATAAAGCATAATTTCTGCAAATCCGTAATATAATGATTTATTATTCAAGATCTCAATGAAAAGAAACGAAAATACTGTGTACGAGTTTTCCGTTTTCGGCATAGTTTAGGAAATATAGCCTTCTTAAGGTCAGAAATAAAAAATATTTATTGAAAATCCATTATTTGATGATTGATTATTCAAGATCTCGACGAGATGAAACAAAAATACTGTGTACGAGTTTTCCGTTTTTGTCATAGCTTAGGAGATATAGCCTCCTCAAGGTCAAGAATAAAAAGTACTTATTGAAAATCCATTTTTTGATGATTGATTATTCAAGATCTCGACGAAATGAAACGAAAATACTGAGTGCGAATTTTCCGTTTTCGGCAAAGTTTAGGAGCTATAGCTTCCTTAAAGTCACGAATAAAAAATATTCATTGAAAATCCGTTAGGTGATGATTGATTCTTCAAGGTCTCGACTAAATGAAACGAAAATACTGAGTGCGAGTTTTCCGTTTTCGTCATAGTTTAGGAGATATAGCCTCCTCAAGGTCAAGGATAAAAAATATTTATTGTAAATCCTTTATTTGATGGTAGATTCTTCAAGATCTCGACGAAATGAAACGAAAACACCAGGAACGAGTTTTCCGTTTTCGGCATAGTTTAGGAGCTATAGCTTCCTTAAGGTCACGAACAAAAAATATTTTTGAAAATCCTTTATTTGATTGATGCTTCAAGATCTCGACGAAATGAAACAAAAATACAGAGTGCGAGATTTCCGTTTTCGGCAAAGTTTAGGAAGCTTATAAAAAATATTTATTGAAAATCCATTCTTCAAGGTCTCGACGAAATGAAACGAAAATACTGAGTGCGAGTTTTCCGTTTTCGTCATAGTTTAGGAGATATAGCCTCCTCAAGGTCAAGGATAAAAAATATTTATTGAAAATCCTTTATTTGATGATTGATTATTCAAGATCTCGACGAGATGAAACGAAAATACCAAGAACGAGTTTTCCGTTTTCGGCATAGTTTAGGAGCTATAGCTTCCTTAAGGTCAAGAACAAAAAATATTTTTGAAAATCCTTTATTTGATGATTGATTCTTCAAGATCTCGACGAAATGAAACAAAAATACAGAGTGCGAGATTTCCGTTTCCGGCAAAGTTTAGGAAGCTTATAAAAAAAATTTATTGAAAATCCGTTATTTGATTATTTATTCTTCAAGATCTCGACGAAATGAAACGAAAATACTGAGTGCGAGTTTTCCGTTTTCGTTATAGTTTAGGAGATATAGCCTCCTCAAGGTCAAGAATAAAAAATATTTATTGAAAATCCGTTATTTGATTATTTATTCTTCAAGATCTCGACGAAATGAAACGAAAATACTGAGTGCGAGTTTTTCGTTTTCGTCATAGTTTAGGAGATATAGCATCCTCAAGGTCAAGGATAAAAAATATTTATTGTAAATCCTTTATTTGATGGTAGATTCTTCAAGATCTCGACGAAATGAAACGAAAACACCAGGAACGAGTTTTCCGTTTTCGGCATAGTTTAGGAGCTATAGCTTTCTTAAGGTCACGAACAAAAAATATTTTTGAAAATCCTTTATTTGATGATTGATTCTTCAAGATCTCGACGAAATGAAACAAAAATACAGAGTGCGAGATTTCCGTTTCCGGCAAAGTTTAGGAAGCTTATAAAAATATTTATTGAAAACCCGGTTTTTGATGATTGATTCTTCAAGATCTCGACGAAACGAAACGAAAATACTGAGTGCGAGTTTTCCGTTTTCGTCATAGTTTAGGAGATATAGCCTCCTCAAGGTCAAGGATAAAAAATATTTATTGAAAATCCTTTATTTGATGAATGATTATCCAAGATCTCGACGAGATGAAACGAAAATACCAGGAACGAGTTTTCCGTTTTCGGCATAGTTTAGGAGCTATAGCTTCCTTAAGGTCACGAACAAAAAATATTTTTGAAAATCCTTTATTGGATGATTGATTCTTCAAGATCTCGACGAAATGAAACAAAAATACGGAGTGCGAGATTTCTGTTTCCGGCAAAGTTTAGGAAGATATAGCCTCCTCAAGGTCAAGAATAAAAAATATTTATTGAAAATCCGTTATTTGATGATTGATTCTTCAAGATCTCGATGAAATGAAACGAAAACACCGAGTACGAATTTTTTGGATTCGGCATAGTTTAGGAGACATTGCCTCCTAAAGGTCCCGAATAAAAAATAATTTCTGCAAATCCGTTTTGTGATGATTGATTCTTCAAGATCTCAACGAAATGAAAGTAAAATACTGTGTACAAGTTTTCCGTTTTCGGCATAGTTTAGGAGATATAGCCTCCTCAAGGTCAAGGATAAAAAATATTTATTGAAAATCCTTTATTTGATGAATGATTATTCAAGATCTCGACGAGATGAAACGAAAATACCAGGAACGAGTTTTCCGCTTTCGGCATAGTTTAGGAGCTATAGCTTCCTTAAGGTCACGAACAAAAAATATTTTTGAAAATCCTTTATTTGATGATTGATTCTTCAAGATCTCGACGAAATGACACAAAAATACAGAGTGCGAGATTTCCGTTTCCGGCAAAGTTTAGGAAGCTTATAAAAAAAATTTATTGAAAATCCGTTATTTGATTATTTATTCTTCAAGATCTCGACGAAATGAAACGAAAATACTGAGTGCGAGTTTTCCGTTTTCGTTATAGTTTAGGAGATATAGCCTCCTCAAGGTCAAGAATAAAAAATATTTATTGAAAATCCGTTATTTGATTATTTATTCTTCAAGATCTCGACGAAATGAAACGAAAATACTGAGTGCGAGTTTTTCGTTTTCGTCATAGTTTAGGAGATATAGCATCCTCAAGGTCAAGGATAAAAAATATTTATTGTAAATCCTTTATTTGATGGTAGATTCTTCAAGATCTCGACGAAATGAAACGAAAACACCAGGAACGAGTTTTCCGTTTTCGGCATAGTTTAGGAGCTATAGCTTTCTTAAGGTCACGAACAAAAAATATTTTTGAAAATCCTTTATTTGATGATTGATTCTTCAAGATCTCGACGAAATGAAACAAAAATACAGAGTGCGAGATTTCCGTTTCCGGCAAAGTTTAGGAAGCTTATAAAAATATTTATTGAAAACCCGGTTTTTGATGATTGATTCTTCAAGATCTCGACGAAACGAAACGAAAATACTGAGTGCGAGTTTTCCGTTTTCGTCATAGTTTAGGAGATATAGCCTCCTCAAGGTCAAGGATAAAAAATATTTATTGAAAATCCTTTATTTGATGAATGATTATCCAAGATCTCGACGAGATGAAACGAAAATACCAGGAACGAGTTTTCCGTTTTCGGCATAGTTTAGGAGCTATAGCTTCCTTAAGGTCACGAACAAAAAATATTTTTTGAAAATCCTTTATTGGATGATTGATTCTTCAAGATCTCGACGAAATGAAACAAAAATACGGAGTGCGAGATTTCTGTTTCCGGCAAAGTTTAGGAAGATATAGCCTCCTCAAGGTCAAGAATAAAAAATATTTATTGAAAATCCGTTATTTGATGATTGATTCTTCAAGATCTCGATGAAATGAAACGAAAACACCGAGTACGAATTTTTTGGATTCGGCATAGTTTAGGAGACATTGCCTCCTAAAGGTCCCGAATAAAAAATAATTTCTGCAAATCCGTTTTGTGATGATTGATTCTTCAAGATCTCAACGAAATGAAAGTAAAATACTGTGTACAAGTTTTCCGTTTTCGGCATAGTTTAGGAGATATAGCCTTCTTAAGGTCAGGAATAAAAAATATTTATTGAAAATCCATTATTTGATGATTGATTATTCAAGATCTCGACGAGATGAAACAAAAATACTGTGTACGAGTTTTCCGTTTTTGTCATAGTTTAGAGATATAGCTTTTCGGCACAGTTTAGGAGATATAGCCTCCTCAAGGTCAAGAATAAAAAGTACTTATTGAAAATCTATTATTTGATGATTGATTCTTCAAGATCTCGACGAAATGAAATGAAAACACCGAGTACGAATTTTTTGGTTTCGGCATAGTTTAAAAGATATAGCCTCCTAAAGGTCCCGAATAAAGCATAATTTCTGCAAATCCGTAATATAATGATTTATTATTCAAGATCTCAATGAAAAGAAACGAAAATACTGTGTACGAGTTTTCCGTTTTCGGCATAGTTTAGGAAATATAGCCTTCTTAAGGTCAGAAATAAAAAATATTTATTGAAAATCCATTATTTGATGAATGATTATTCAAGATCTCGACGAGATGAAACGAAAATACCAGGAACGAGTTTTCCGTTTTCGGCATAGTTTAGGAGCTATAGCTTCCTTAAGGTCACGAACAAAAAATATTTTTGAAAATCCTTTATTGGATGATTGATTCTTCAAGATCTCGACGAAATGAAACAAAAATACTGAGTGCGAGATTTCCGTTTTCGGCAAAGTTTAGGAAGATATAGCCTCCTCAAGGTCAAGAATAAAAAATATTTATTGAAAATCCGTTATTTGATGATTGATTCTTCAAGATCTCGATGAAATGAAACGAAAACACCGAGTACGAATTTTTTGGATTCGGCATAGTTTAGGAGACATAGCCTCCTAAAGGTCCCGAATAAAAAATAATTTCTGCAAATCCGTTTTGTGATGATTGATTCTTCAAGATCTCAACGAAATGAAAGTAAAATACTGTGTACAAGTTTTCCGTTTTCGGCATAGTTTAGGAGATATAGCCTTCTTAAGGTCAGGAATAAAAAATATTTATTGAAAATCCATTATTTGATGATTGATTATTCAAGATCTCGACGAGATGAAACAAAAATACTGTGTACGAGTTTTCCGTTTTTGTCATAGTTTAGGAGATATAGCTTTTCGGCACAGTTTAGGAGATATAGCCTCCTCAAGGTCAAGAATAAAAAGTACTTATTGAAAATCTATTATTTGATGATTGATTCTTCAAGATCTCGACGAAATGAAATGAAAACACCGAGTACGAATTTTTTGGTTTCGGCATAGTTTAAAAGATATAGCCTCCTAAAGGTCCCGAATAAAGCATAATTTCTGCAAATCCGTAATATAATGATTTATTATTCAAGATCTCAATGAAAAGAAACGAAAATACTGTGTACGAGTTTTCCGTTTTCGGCATAGTTTAGGAAATATAGCCTTCTTAAGGTCAGAAATAAAAAATATTTATTGAAAATCCATTATTTGATGATTGATTATTCAAGATCTCGACGAGATGAAACAAAAATACTGTGTACGAGTTTTCCGTTTTTGTCATAGCTTAGGAGATATAGCTTTTCGGCATAGTTTAGGAGGTATAGCCTCCTCAAGGTCAAGAATAAAAAGTACTTATTGAAAATCCATTTTTTGATGATTGATTATTCAAGATCTCGACGAAATGAAACGAAAATACTGAGTGCGAATTTTCCGTTTTCGGCAAAGTTTAGGAGCTATAGCTTCCTTAAAGTCACGAATAAAAAATATTCATTGAAAATCCGTTAGGTGATGATTGATTCTTTAAGGTCTCGACTAAATGAAACGAAAATACTGAGTGCGAGTTTTTCGTTTTCGTCATAGTTTAGGAGATATAGCATCCTCAAGGTCAAGGATAAAAAATATTTATTGTAAATCCTTTATTTGATGGTAGATTCTTCAAGATCTCGACGAAATGAAACGAAAACACCAGGAACGAGTTTTCCGTTTTCGGCATAGTTTAGGAGCTATAGCTTTCTTAAGGTCACGAACAAAAAATATTTTTGAAAATCCTTTATTTGATGATTGATTCTTCAAGATCTCGACGAAATGACACAAAAATACAGAGTGCGAGATTTCCGTTTCCGGCAAAGTTTAGGAAGCTTATAAAAAAAATTTATTGAAAATCCGTTATTTGATTATTTATTCTTCAAGATCTCGACGAAATGAAACGAAAATACTGAGTGCGAGTTTTCCGTTTTCGTTATAGTTTAGGAGATATAGCCTCCTCAAGGTCAAGAATAAAAAATATTTATTGAAAATCCGTTATTTGATGATTGATTCTTCAAGATCTCGACGAAATGAAACGAAAACACCGAGTACGAATTTTTTGGATTCGGCATAGTTTAGGAGACAGCCTCCTAAAGGTCCCGAATAAAAAATAATTTCTGCAAATCCGTTTTGTGATGATTTATTCTTCAAGACCTCAACGAAATGAAACGAAAATACTGTGTACGAGCTATAGCTTCCTTAAAGTCACGAATAAAAAATATTCATTGAAAATCCGTTAGGTGATGATTGATTCTTTAAGGTCTCGACTAAATGAAACGAAAATACTGAGTGCGAGTTTTTCGTTTTCGTCATAGTTTAGGAGATATAGCCTCCTCAAAGTCAAGGATAAAAAATATTTATTGAAAACCCGTTATTTGATGATTGATTCTTCAAGATCTCGATGAAACGAAACGAAAATACTGAGTGCGAGTTTTCCGTTTTCGTCATAGTTTAGGAGATATAGCCTCCTCAAGGTCAAGGATAAAAAATATTTATTGAAAATCCTTTATTTGATGAATGATTATTCAAGATCTCGACGAGATGAAACGAAAATACCAGGAACGAGTTTTCCGTTTTCGGCATAGTTTAGGAGCTATAACTTCCTTAAGGTCACGAACAAAAAATATTTTTGAAAATCCTTTATTTGATGATTGATTCTTCAAGATCTCGACGAAATGACACAAAAATACAGAGTGCGAGATTTCCGTTTCCGGCAAAGTTTAGGAAGCTTATAAAAAAAATTTATTGAAAATCCGTTATTTGATGATTTATTCTTCAAGATCTCGACGAAATGAAACGAAAATACTGAGTGCGAGTTTTCCGTTTTCGTTATAGTTTAGGAGATATAGCCTCCTCAAGGTCAAGAATAAAAAATATTTATTGAAAATCCGTTATTTGATGATTGATTCTTCAAGATCTCGACGAAATGAAACGAAAACACCGAGTACGAATTTTTTGGATTCGGCATAGTTTAGGAGACAGCCTCCTAAAGGTCCCGAATAAAAAATAATTTCTGCAAATCCGTTTTGTGATGATTTATTCTTCAAGACCTCAACGAAATGAAACGAAAATACTGTGTACGAGTTTTCCGTTTTCGGCATAGTTTAGGAGATATAGCCTTCTTAAGGTCAGGAATAAAAAATATTTATTGAAAATCCATTATTTGATGACTGATTATTCAAGATCTCGACGAGATGAAACGAAAATACTGTGTACGAGTTTTCCGTTTTTTTCATAGCTTAGGAGATATAGCTTTTCGGCATAGTTTAGGAGATATAGCCTCCTCAAGGTCAAGAATAAAAAGTACTTATTGAAAATCCATTTTTTGATGATTGATTATTCAAGATCTCGACGAGATGAAACGAAAATACCAAGTACGAGTTTTCCGTTTTCGGCATAGTTTAGGAGCTATAGCTTCCTTAAGGTCACAAACAAAAAATATTTTTGAAAATCCTTTATTTGATGATTGATTCTTCAAGATCTCGACGAAATGAAACAAAAATACTGAGTGCAAGATTTCCGTTTTCGGCAAAGTTTAGGAAGATATAGTCTCCTCAAGGTCAAGAATAAAAAATATTTATTGAAAATCCGTTATTTGATGATTGATTCTTCAAGATCTCGATGAAAAGAAACGAAAACACCGAGTACGAATTTTTTGGATTCGGCATAGTTTAGGAGACATAGCCTCCTAAAGGTGCCGAATAAAAAATAATTTCTGCAAATCCGTTTTGTGATGATTTATTCTTCAAGACCTCAACGAAATGAAACGAAAATACTGTGTACGAGTTTTCCGTTTTCGACATAGTTTAGGAGATATAGCCTTCTTAAGGTCACGAATAAAAAATTTATTTATTCTTCAAGATCTCGACGAAATGAAACGAAAATACTGAGTGCGAGTTTTCCGTTTTCGTTATAGTTTAGGAGATATAGCCTCCTCAAGGTCAAGAATAAAAAATATTTATTGAAAATCCGTTATTTGATGATTGATTCTTCAAGATCTCGACGAAATGAAACGAAAACACCGAGTACGAATTTTTTGGATTCGGCATAGTTTAGGAGACAGCCTCCTAAAGGTCCCGAATAAAAAATAATTTCTGCAAATCCGTTTTGTGATGATTTATTCTTCAAGACCTCAACGAAATGAAACGAAAATACTGTGTACGAGCTATAGCTTCCTTAAAGTCACGAATAAAAAATATTCATTGAAAATCCGTTAGGTGATGATTGATTCTTTAAGGTCTCGACTAAATGAAACGAAAATACTGAGTGCGAGTTTTTCGTTTTCGTCATAGTTTAGGAGATATAGCCTCCTCAAAGTCAAGGATAAAAAATATTTATTGAAAACCCGTTATTTGATGATTGATTCTTCAAGATCTCGACGAAACGAAACGAAAATACTGAGTGCGAGTTTTCCGTTTTCGTCATAGTTTAGGAGATATAGCCTCCTCAAGGTCAAGGATAAAAAATATTTATTGAAAATCCTTTATTTGATGAATGATTATTCAAGATCTCGACGAGATGAAACGAAAATACCAGGAACGAGTTTTCCGTTTTCGGCATAGTTTAGGAGCTATAACTTCCTTAAGGTCACGAACAAAAAATATTTTTGAAAATCCTTTATTTGATGATTGATTCTTCAAGATCTCGACGAAATGACACAAAAATACAGAGTGCGAGATTTCCGTTTCCGGCAAAGTTTAGGAAGCTTAGTCAAAAAAAAATTTATTGAAAATCCGTTATTTGATGATTTATTCTTCAAGATCTCGACGAAATGAAACGAAAATACTGAGTGCGAGTTTTCCGTTTTCGTTATAGTTTAGGAGATATAGCCTCCTCAAGGTCAAGAATAAAAAATATTTATTGAAAATCCGTTATTTGATGATTGATTCTTCAAGATCTCGACGAAATGAAACGAAAACACCGAGTACGAATTTTTTGGATTCGGCATAGTTTAGGAGGCTGTCTCCTAAAGGTCCCGAATAAAAAATAATTTCTGCAAATCCGTTTTGTGATGATTTATTCTTTAAGACCTCAACGAAATGAAACGAAAATACTGTGTACGAGTTTTCCGTTTTTGGCATAGTTTAGGAGATATAGCCTTCTTAAGGTCAGGAATAAAAAATATTTATTGAAAATCCATTATTTGATGATTGATTATTCAAGATCTCGACGAGATGAAACGAAAATACTGTGTACGAGTTTTCCGTTTTTTGTCATAGTTTAGGAGATATAGCTTTTCGGCATAGTTTAGGAGATATAGCCTCCTCAAGGTCAAGAATAAAAAGTACATATTGAAAATCCATTTTTTGATGATTGATTATTCAAGATCTCGACGAGATGAAACGAAAATACCAAGTACGAGTTTTCCGTTTTCGGCATAGTTTAGGAGCTATAGCTTCCTTAAGGTCACAAACAAAAAATATTTTTGAAAATCCTTTATTTGATGATTGATTCTTCAAGATCTCGACGAAATGAAACAAAAATACTGAGTGCGAGATTTCCGTTTTCGGAAAAGTTTAGGAAGATATAGTCTCCTCAAGGTCAAGAATAAAAAAAAATTTTTTTTGAAAATCCGTTATTTGATGATTGATTCTTCAAGATCTCGACGAAATGAAACGAAAACACCGAGTACGAATTTTTTGGATTCGGCATAGTTTAGGAGACATAGCCTCCTAAAGGTGCCGAATAAAAAATAATTTCTGCAAATCCGTTTTGTGATGATTTATTCTTCAAGACCTCAACGAAATGAAACGAAAATACTGTGTACGAGTTTTCCGTTTTCGACATAGTTTAGGAGATATAGCCTTCTTAAGGTCACGAATAAAAAATATTTATTTAAAATCCATTATTTGATGACTGATTATTCAAGATCTCGACGAGATGAAACGAAAATACTGTGTACGAGTTTTCCGTTTTTGTCATAGCTTAGGAGATATAGCTTTTCGGCATAGTTTAGGAGATATAGCCTCCTCAAGGTCAAGAATAAAAAGTACTTATTGAAAATCCATTTTTTGATGATTGATTATTCAAGATCTCGACGAGATGAAACGAAAATACCAAGTACGAGTTTTCCGTTTTCGGCATAGTTTAGGAGCTATAGCTTCCTTAAAGTCACGAATAAAAATATTTTTGAAAATCCGTTATTTGATTATTGATTCTTTAAAATCTCGACGAAATGATTCAAAATTACAGAGTGCGAATTTTCCGTTTTCGGCAAAGTTTAGGAAGATATAGCCACCTCAAGGTCAAGTATAAATATATTTCTTGAAAATCCGTTATTTGACGATTGATTCTTCAAGATCTCGACGAAATGAAACGAAAACACCGAGTACGAATTTTTTTGTTTCGGCATAGTTTATGAGATATAGCCTCCTAAAGGTCCCGAATAAAACATAATTTCTGCAAATCCGTTATGTGATGATTTATTCTTCAAGATCTCAATGAAAAGAAACGAAAATACTGTGTACGAGTTTTCCGTTTTCGGCATAGTTTAGGAGATATATCCTTTTTAAGGTCACGAATTCAAATTATTTTTGCCAATCCGTTATCTGATGATTGATTCTTCAAGATCTCGACAAAATGAAACGAAAATACTGAGTGCGAATTTTCCGTTTTCGGCAAAGTTTAGGAGCTATAGCTTCCTTAAAGTCACGAATAAAATATATTCATTGAAAATCCGTTAGGTGATGATTGATTCTTTAAGGTCTCGACGAATTGAAACGAAAATACTGAGTGCGAGTTTTCCGTTTTCGTCATAGTTTAGGAGATATAGCCTCCTCAAGGTCAAGGATAAAAAATATTTATTGAAAATCCTTTATTTGATGAATGTTTATTCAAGATCTCGACGAGATGAAATGAAAACACCGAGTACGAATTTTTTGGTTTCGGCATAGTTTATGAGATATAGTCTCCTAAAGGTCCCGAATAAAACATAATTTCTGCAAATCCGTTATGTGATGATTTATTCTTCAAGATCTCAATGAAAAGAAACGAAAATACTGTGTACGAGTTTTCCGTTTTCGGCATAGTTTAGGAAATATAGCTTTCTTAAGGTCAGGAATAAAAAATATTTATTGAAAATCCATTATTTGATGACTGATTATTCAAGATCTCGATGAGATGAAACGAAAATACTGTGTACGAGTTTTCCGTTTTTGTCATAGCTTTTCGGCATAGTTTAGGAGATATAGCCTCCTCAAGGTCAAGAATAAAAAGTACTTATTGAAAATCCATTTTTTGATGATTGATTATTCAAGATCTCGACGAAATGAAACGAAAATACTGAGTGCGAATTTTCCGTTTTCGGCAAAGTTTAGGAGCTATAGCTTCCTTAAAGTCACGAATAAAAATATTCATTGAAAATCCGTTAGGTGATGATAGATTCTTCAAGATCTCGACGAAATGAAACGAAAACACCAGGAACGAGTTTTCCGTTTTCGGCATAGTTTAGGAGCTATAGCTTTCTTAAGGTCACGAACAAAAAATATTTTTGAAAATCCTTTATTTGATGATTGATTCTTCAAGATCTCGACGAAATGAAACAAAAATACAGAGTGCGAGATTTCCGTTTCCGGCAAAGTTTAGGAAGCTTATAAAAATATTTATTGAAAACCCGTTATTTGATGATTGATTCTTCAAGATCTCGACGAAACGAAACGAAAATACTGAGTGCGAGTTTTCCGTTTTCGTCATAGTTTAGGAGATATAGCCTCCTCAAGGTCAAGGATAAAAAATATTTATTGAAAATCCTTTATTTGATGAATGATTATTCAAGATCTCGACGAGATGAAACGAAAATACCAGGAACGAGTTTTCCGTTTTCGGCATAGTTTAGGAGCTATAGCTTCCTTAAGGTCACGAACAAAAAATATTTTTGAAAATCCTTTATTTGATGATTGATTCTTCAAGATCTCGACGAAATGACACAAAAAAACAGAGTGCGAGATTTCCGTTTCCGGCAAAGTTTAGGAAGCTTATAAAAAAAATTTATTGAAAAACCGTTATTTGATGAATGATTCTTCAAGATCTCGACGAAATGAAACGAAAATACTGAGTGCGAGTTTTCCGTTTTCGTCATAGTTTAGGAGATATAGCCTCCTCAAGGTCAAGGATAAAAAATATTTATTGAAAATCCTTTATTTGATGAATGATTATTCAAGATCTCGACGAGATGAAACGAAAATACCAGGAACGAGTTTTCCGTTTTCGGCATAGTTTAGGAGCTATAGCTTCCTTAAGGTCACGAACAAAAAATATTTTTGAAAATCCTTTATTTGATGATTGATTCTTCAAGATCTCGACGAAATGACACAAAAATACAGAGTGCGAGATTTCCGTTTCCGGCAAAGTTTAGGAAGCTTCAATAAAAAAATTTATTGAAAATCCGTTATTTGATGATTTATTCTTCAAGATCTCGACGAAATGAAACGAAAATACTGAGTGCGAGTTTTCTGTTTTCGTTATAGTTTAGGAGATATAGCCTCCTCAAGGTCAAGAATAAAAATATTTATTGAAAATCCGTTATTTGATGATTGATTCTTCAAGATCTCGACGAAATGAAACGAAAACACCGAGTACGAATTTTTTGGATTCGGCATAGTTTAGGAGACAGCCTCCTAAAGGTCCCGAATAAAAAATAATTTCTGCAAATCCGTTTTGTGATGATTTATTCTTCAAGACCTCAACGAAATGAAACGAAAATACTGTGTACGAGTTTTCCGTTTTCGGCATAGTTTAGGAGATATAGCCTTCTTAAGGTCAGGAATAAAAAATATTTATTGAAAATCCATTATTTGATGACTGATTATTCAAGATCTCGACGAGATGAAACGAAAATACCAAGTACGAGTTTTCCGTTTTCGGCATAGTTTAGGAGCTATAGCTTCCTTAAGGTCACAAACAAAAAATATTTTTTAAAATCCTTTATTTGATTATTGATTCTTCAAGATCTCGACGAAATGAAACAAAAATACTGAGTGCAAGATTTCCGTTTTCGGCAAAGTTTAGGAAGATATAGCCTCCTCAAGGTCAAGAATAAAAAATATTTATTGAAAATCCGTTATTTGATGATTGATTCTTCAAGATCTCGATGAAAAGAAACGAAAACACCGAGAACGAATTTTTTGGATTCGGCATAGTTTAGGAGACAGCCTCCTAAAGGTGCCGAATAAAAAATAATTTCTGCAAATCCGTTTTGTGATGATTTATTCTTCAAGACCTCAACGAAATGAAACGAAAATACTGTGTACGAGTTTTCCGTTTTCGACATAGTTTAGGAGATATAGCCTTCTTAAGGTCAGGAATAAAAAATATTTATTGAAAATCCATTATTTGATGACTGATTATTCAAGATCTCGACGAGATGAAACGAAAATACTGTGTACGAGTTTTCCGTTTTTGTCATAGCTTAGGAGATATAGCTTTTCGGCATAGTTTAGGAGATATAGCCTCCTCAAGGTCAAGAATAAAAAGTACTTATTGAAAATCCATTTTTTGATGATTGATTATTCAAGATCTCGACGAGATGAAACGAAAATACCAAGTACGAGTTTTCCGTTTTCGGCATAGTTTAGGAGCTATAGCTTCCTTATTATTCGTGACCTAATAAAAATATTTTTGAAAATCCGTTATTTGATTATTGATTCTTTAAAATCTCGACGAAATGATTCAAAATTACAGAGTGCGAGTTTTCCGTTTTCGGCAAAGTTTAGGAAGATATAGCCACCTCAAGGTCAAGTATAAATATATTTCTTGAAAATCCGTTATTTGATTATTGATTCTTCAAGATCTCGACGAAATGAAACGAAAACACCGAGTACGAATTTTTTTGTTTCGGCATAGTTTATGAGATATAGCCTCCTAAAGGTCCCGAATAAAACATAATTTCTGCAAATCCGTTATGTGATGATTTATTCTTCAAGATCTCAATGAAAAGAAACGAAAATACTGTGTACGAGTTTTCCGTTTTCGGCATAGTTTAGGAGATATATCCTTTTTAAGGTCACGAATTCAAATTATTTTTGCCAATCCGTTATCTGATGATTGATTCTTCAAGATCTCGACAAAATGAAACGAAAATACTGAGTGCGAATTTTCCGTTTTCGGCAAAGTTTAGGAGCTATAGCTTCCTTAAAGTCACGAATAAAATATATTCATTGAAAATCCGTTAGGTGATGATTGATTCTTTAAGGTCTCGACGAAATGAAACGAAAATACTGAGTGCGAGTTTTCCGTTTTCGTCATAGTTTAGGAGATATAGCCTCCTCAAGGTCAAGGATAAAAAATATTAAGGTCACGAACAAAAAATATTTTTGAAAATCCTTTATTTGATGATTGATTCTTCAAGATCCCGACGAAATGAAACAAAAATACAGAGTGCGAGATTTCCGTTTCCGGCAAAGTTTAGGAAGCTTATAAAAAATATTTATTGAAAAACCGTTATTTGATGAATGATTCTTCAAGATCTCGACGAAACGAAACGAAAACACCGAGTACGAATTTTCCGTTTTTGTCATAGTTTAGGAGATATAGCTTTTCGGCATAGTTTAGGAGATATAGCCTCAAGATCAAGAATAAAAAGTACTTATTGAAAATCCATTATTTGATGATTGATTATTCAAGATCACGACGAGATGAAACGAAAATACAGAGCTTTCCGTTTTTGTCATAGTTTAGGAGCTATAGCTTCCTTAAGGTCAAGAATAAAAATAAGTATTGAAAATCCTTTTTTGATTATTGATTCTTCAAGATCTCGACGAAATGAAACGAAAACACCGAGTAGGAATTTTTTGGTTTCGGCATAGTTTATGATATATAGCCTCCTAAAGGTCCCGAATAAAACATAATTTCTGCAAATCCGTTATGTGATGATTTATTCTCAAGATCTCAATGAAAAGAAACGAAAATACTGTGTACGAGTTTTCCGTTTTCGGCATAGTTTAGGAGATATATCCTATATCAAGAATTCAAATTATTTTTGCCAATCCGTTTTCTGATGGTTGATTATTCAAGATCTCGACGAAATGAAACGAAAATACTGAGTGCGAATTTTCCGTTTTCGGCAAAGTTTAGGAGCTGTAGCTTCCTTAAAGTCACGAATAAAAAATATTCATTGAAAATCCGTTAGGTGATGATTGATTCTTTAAGGTCTCGACTAAATGAAACGAAAATACTGAGTGCGAGTTTTCCTTTTTCGGAGATATAGCTTAGATATAGTTTAGGAGATATAGCCTCCCCAAAGTCAAGGATAAAAAATATTTATTGAAAATCCTTTATTTGATGATTGATTATTCAAGATCTCGACGAGATGAAACGAAAATACCAAGTACGAGTTTTCCGATTTCGGCATAGTTTAGGAGCTATAGCTTCCTTAAGGTCACGAACAAAAAATATTTTTGAAAATCTTTTATTTGATGATTGATTCTTTCTCGAAGAAATGAAACAAAAATACAGAGTGCGAGATTTCCGTTTCCGGCAAAGTTTAGGAAGCTTATAAAAAATATTTATTGAAAATCCGTTATTTGATAATTGATTCTTCAAGATCTCGACGAAACGAAACGAAAATGCTGAGTGCGAGTTTTTCGTTTTCGTCATAGTTTAGGAGATATAGCCTCCTCAAAGTCAAGGATAAAAAATATTTATTGAAAATCCTTTATTTGATGATTGATAATGGAAGATCTCGACGAGATGAAACGAAAATACCAGGAACGAGTTTTCCGTTTTCGGCATAGTTTAGGAGCTATAGCTTCCTTAAGGTCACGAACAAAAAATATTTTTGAAAATCCTTTATTTGATGATTGATTCTTCAAGATCTCGACGAAATGAAACAAAAATACAAAGTGCGAGATTTCCGTTTCCGGCAAAGTTTAGGAAGCTTATAAAAAATATTTACTGAAAATCCGTTATTTGATAATTGATTCTTCAAGATCTCGACGAAACGAAATGAAAATACTGAGTGCGAGTTTTCCGTTTTCGTCATAGTTTAGGAGATATAGCCTCCTCAAGGTCAAGCATAAAAAATATTTATTGAAAATCCTTTATTTGATGATTGATTATTCAAGATCTTGACGAGATGAAACGAAAATACCAGGAACGAGTTTTTTGTTTTCGGCATAGTTTAGGAGATTTAGCCTTCTTAAGGTCAGGAATAAAAAAATATTTATTGAAAATCCGTTATTTGATTATTGATTCTTCAAGATCTCGACGAAATGAAACGAAAACACCGAGTACGAATTTTTTGGTTTCGGCATAGTTTATGAGATATAGCCTCCTAAAAGTCCCGAATAAAACATAATTTCTGCAAATCCGTTATGTGATGATTTATTCTTTAAGATCTCAATGAAAAGAAACGAAAATACTGTGTACGAGTTTTCCATTTTCGGCATAGTTTAGGAGATAAATCCTTTTTAAGGTCACGAATTCAAATTATTTTTGCCAATCCGTTAGGTGATGATTGATTCTTCAAGATCTCGACGAAATGAAACAAAAATACTGAGTGCGAATTTTCCGTTTTTGGCATAGTTTAGGAGCTATAGCTTCCTTAAAGTCACGAATAAAAAATATTCATTGAAAATCCGTTAGGTGATGATTGATTCTTCAAGGTCTCGACTAAATGAAACGAAAATACTCAGTGCGAGTTTTTCGTTTTCGGCATAGTTTAGGAGATATAGCCTGCTCAAGGTCAAGAATAAAAAGTATTTATTGAAAATCCATTATTTGATGATTGATTATTCAAGATCTCGACGAGATGAAACGAAGATACCGTGTACGAGTTTTCCGTTTTCGGCATAGTTTAGGAGCTATAGCTTCCTTAAGGTCACGAACAAAAAATATTTTTGAAAATCCTTAATTTAATGATTGATTCTTCAAGATCTCGTCGAAATGAAACAAAAATACAGAGTGCGAGATTTCCGTTTTCGGCAAAGTTTAGGAGATATAGCCTCCTCAAGGTCAAGAATAAAAAATATTTATTGAAAATCCGTTATTTGATGATTGATTCTTCAAGATCTCGACGAAATGAAACGAAAACACCGAGTACGAATTTTTTGGTTTCGGCATAGTTTATGAGATATAGCCTCCTAAAGGTCCCGAATAAAACATAATTTCTGCAAATCCGTTATGTGATGATTTATTCTTCAAGATATCAATGAAAAGAAACGAAAATACTGTGTACGAGTTTTCCGTTTTCGGCATAGTTTAGGAGATATATCCTTTTTAAGGTCACGAATTCAAATTATTTTTTCCAATCCGTTATCTGATGATTGATTCTTCAAGATCTCGACGAAATGAAACAAAAATACCACTTACGAGTTTCCCGTTTTCGGCATAGTTTAGGAGCTATATGAACATCCTTTATTTGATGATTGATTATTCAAGATCTCGACGAGATGAAACAAAAATTCCAAGTACGAGTTTTCCGTTTTCGGCATAGTTTAGGAGCTATAGCTTCCTTTAGGTCACAAACAAAAAATATTTTTAAAAATCCGTTATTTGATGATTGATTCTTCAAGATCTCGACGAAATGAAACAAAAATACAGAGTGCGAGATTTCCGTTTTCGGCAAAGTTTAGGAAGATATAGCCTCCTCAGGGTCAAGAATAAAAAATATTTATTGAAAATCCGTTATTTGATGATTGATTCTTCAAGATCTCGACGAGATGAAACAAAAATACCAAGTACGAGTTTTCCGTTTTCGGCATAGTTTAGGAGCTATAGCTTCCTTAAGGTCACGAACAAAAAATATTTTTGAAAATCCTTTATTTGATGATTGATTCTTCAAGATTTCGACGAAATGAAACAAAAATACAGAGTGCGAGATTTCCGTTTTCGGCAAAGTTTAGAAGCTATAGCGTCCTTTAGGTCACAAACAAAAAATATTTTTAAAAATCCGTTATTTGATGATTGATTCTTCAAGATCTCGACGAGATGAAACAAAAATAACAAGTACGAGTTTTTCGTTTTCGGCATAGTTTAGGAGCTATAGCCTCCTCAAGGTCAAGAATAAAAAATACTTATTGAAAATCCGTTATTTGATGATTGATTCTTCAAGATCTCGACGAAATGAAACGAAAACACCGAGTACGAATTTTTTGGTTTCGGCATAGTTTATTAGATATAGCCTCCTAAAGGTCCCGAATAAAACATAATTTCTGCAAATCCGTTATGTGATGATTTATACTTCAAGATATCAATGAAAAGAAACGAAAATACTGTGTATGAGTTTTCCGTTTTCGGCATAGTTTAGGAGATATAGCTTTTCGGCATAGTTTAGGAGATATAGCCTCCTCAAGGTCAAGAATAAAAAGTACTTATTTAAAATCCATTATTTGATGATTGATTATTCAAGATCTCGAAGAGATGAAACGAAAATACCAAGTACGAGTTTTCCGTTTTCGGCATAGTTTAGGAGCTATAGCTTCCTTAATGTCACGAACAAAAAATATTGAACATCCTTTATTTGATGATTGATTATTCAAGATCTCGACGAGATGAAACAAAAATTCCAAGTACGAGTTTTCCGTTTTCGGCATAGTTTAGGAGATATATCCTTTTTAAGGTCACGAATTCAAATTATTTTTCCCAATCCGTTATCTGATGATTGATTCTTCAAGATCTCGACGAAATGAAACGAAAACACCGAGTACGAACTTTTTGGTTTCGGCATAGTTTATGAGATATAGCCTCCTAAAGGTCCCGAATAAAACATAATTTCTGCAAATCCGTTATGTGATGATTTATACTTCAAGATATCAATGAAAAGAAACGAAAATACCAAGTACGAGTTTTCCGTTTTCGGCATAGTTTAGGAGCTATAGCTTCCTTTAGGTCACAAACAAAAAATATTTTTAAAAATCCGTTATTTGATGATTGATTCTTCAAGATCTCGACGAAATGAAACAAAAATACGGAGTGCGAGATTTCCGTTTTCGGCAAAGTTTAGGAAGATATAGCCTCCCCAAGGTCAAGAATAAAAAATATTTATTGAAAATCCGTTATTTGATGATTGATTCTTCAAGATCTCGACGAGATGAAACAAAAATACCAAGTACGAGTTTTCCGTTTTCGGCATAGTTTAGGAGCTATAGCTTCCTTAAGGTCACGAACAAAAAATATTTTTGAAAATCCTTTATTTGATGATTGATTCTTCAAGATCTCGACGAAATGAAACAAAAATACAGAGTGCGAGATTTCCGTTTTCGGCAAAGTTTAGGACGATATAGCCTCCTCAAGGTCAAGAATAAAAAATACTTATTGAAAATCCGTTATTTGATGATTGATTCTTCAAGATCTCGACGAAATGAAACGAAAACACCGAGTACGAATTTTTTGGTTTCGGCATAGTTTATTAGATATAGCCTCCTAAAGGTCCCGAATAAAACATAATTTCTGGAAATCCGTTATCTGATGATTTATTCTTCAAGATCACGACGAAATGAAACGAAAATACGGAGTGCGAGTTTTCCGTTTTCGGCAAAGTTTAGGACGATATAGCCTCCTCAAGGTCAAGAATAAAAAATACTTATTGAAAATCCGTTATTTGATGATTGATTCTTCAAGATCTCGACGAAATGAAACGAAAACACCGAGTACGAATTTTTTGGTTTCGGCATAGTTTATTAGATATAGCCTCCTAAAGGTCCCGAATAAAACATAATTTCTGCAAATCCGTTATGTGATGATTTATACTTCAAGATATCAATGAAAAGAAACGAAAATACTGTGTATGAGTTTTCCGTTTTCGGCATAGTTTAGGAGATATAGCTTTTCGGCATAGTTTAGGAGATATAGCCTCCTCAAGGTCAAGAATAAAAAGTACTTATTTAAAATCCATTATTTGATGATTGATTATTCAAGATCTCGACGAGATGAAACGAAAATACCAAGTACGAGTTTTCCGTTTTCGGCATAGTTTAGGAGCTATAGCTTCCTTAATGTCACGAACAAAAAATATTATTGAAAATCCTTTATTTGATGATTGATTATTCAAGATCTCGACGAGATGAAACAAAAATTCCAAGTACGAGTTTTCCGTTTTCGGCATAGTTTAGGAGATATATACTTTTTAAGGTCACGAATTCAAATTATTTTTCCCAATCCGTTATCTGATGATTGATTCTTCAAGATCTCGACGAAATGAAACGAAAACACCGAGTACGAACTTTTTGGTTTCGGCATAGTTTATGAGATATAGCCTCCTAAAGGTCCCGAATAAAACATAATTTCTGCAAATCCGTTATGTGATGATTTATACTTCAAGATATCAATGAAAAGAAACGAAAATACCAAGTACGAGTTTTCCGTTTTCGGCATAGTTTAGGAGCTATAGCTTCCTTTAGGTCACAAACAAAAAATATTTTTAAAAATCCGTTATTTGATGATTGATTCTTCAAGATCTCGACGAAATGAAACAAAAATACGGAGTGCGAGATTTCCGTTTTCGGCAAAGTTTAGGAAGATATAGCCTCAAGGTCAAGAATAAAAAATATTTATTGAAAATCCGTTATTTGATGATTGATTCTTCAAGATCTCGACGAGATGAAACAAAAATACCAAGTACGAGTTTTCCGTTTTCGGCATAGTTTAGGAGCTATAGCTTCCTTAAGGTCACGAACAAAAAATATTTTTGAAAATCCTTTATTTGATGATTGATTCTTCAAGATCTCGACGAAATGAAACAAAAATACAGAGTGCGAGATTTCCGTTTTCGGCATAGTTTAGGAGCTATAGCCTCCTCAAGGTCAAGAATAAAAAATACTTATTGAAAATCCGTTATTTGATGATTGATTCTTCAAGATCTCGACGAAATGAAACGAAAACACCGAGTACGAATTTTTTGGTTTCGGCATAGTTTATTAGATATAGCCTCCTAAAGGTCCCGAATAAAACATAATTTCTGCAAATCCGTTATGTGATGATTTATACTTCAAGATATCAATGAAAAGAAACGAAAATACTGTGTATGAGTTTTCCGTTTTCGGCATAGTTTAGGAGATATAGCTTTTCGGCATAGTTTAGGAGATATAGCCTCCTCAAGGTCAAGAATAAAAAGTACTTATTTAAAATCCATTATTTGATGATTGATTATTCAAGATCTCGACGAGATGAAACGAAAATACCAAGTACGAGTTTTCCGTTTTCGGCATAGTTTAGGAGCTATAGCTTCTTTAAGGTCACGAATAAAATATTTTTGAAAATTTGATTATTGATTCTTCTCGAAAACACCGAGTACGAATTTTTTGGTTTCGGCATAGTTTATGAGATATAGCCTCTTAAAGGTCCCGAATAAAACATAATTTCTGCAAATCCGTTATGTGATGATTTATTCTTCAAGATATCAATGAAAAGAAACGAAAATACTGTGTACGAGTTTTCCGTTTTCGGCATAGTTTAGGAGATATATCCTTTTTAAGGTCACGAATTCAAATTATTTTTGCCAATCCGTTATCTGATGATTGATTCTTCAAGATCTCGACGAAATGAAACGAAAATACTGAGTGCGAGTTTTCCGTTTTCGTCATAGTTTAGGAGCTATAGCTTCCTTAAGGTCACAAATAAAAATATTTTTGAAAATCCTTTATTTGATGATTGATTCTTCAAGATCTCGACGAAATGAATCAAAAATATAGATTGGGAGATTTCCGTTTTCGGCAAAGTTTAGGAAGATATAGCCTCCTCAAGGTCAGGAATAAAAAAAAATTTATTGAAAATCATTTATTTGATGATGATGATCTATTCATGATCTCGACGAGATAAAACGAAAAACCGAGTACGAGTTTTCCGTTTTCGACATAGGTTAGGTTATATCGGCAGGCCCCCTAATGGGGGCCTCACATAGATCAGTATGATCCTTAGTGCGGCCGATAAGTGATGGAGGCTGTTAATTTCTTAGTTTAATTATCCCAGTCTGGTATGCTGGTAAGTTTGGCGAAAGCCAGGAGTTTTTGGGGTGCCAGGCCCGCTGCTTCTTCTAGTGATGCAAGCAGGGGGCGTCCCAGGTACTTCGCTCTCGAGGTCATGAGAGCGGGGCAGTCGCAGATGAGGTGCTCCAGAGTTTCTCTTACATCTGGTTCCTTGCATTTCCTGCATTCGTCATTGTCGGTGATGCCCAGCTTTTTAGCATGAGTTGCGGTCAGGCAGTGGCTCATGAGTATGCCCATCATTGTTCTACAGTCTCTTCTCGGGAGCTGAATGACATAATGGGCTAATTTCGCATTTGCGTTGTTGCACATAGTGCGGGTTATTTTGCAGTTTTTTGTATTGTGCCATCTTCTTCCTGCTATTACCGCAGCGCTTTGTTCTAGGCTGTGGCTTATTGATCGCAGAGGTGGCTTCAGGTCTTCAACTGTCAGCTGTCTAGATTCGGCACCCTCTTTCGCTAGCCTGTCTGCCATCTCGTTTCCGTCAATGCCCTGGTGGCTGGGAACCCGGAAGATGCGCACCTTCGATCGGATGCTTAATGCATCTAATGCTTCCCTGCTTGCCAGTACACTTTCGGAGCTGATGACATAGGATTGCAAAGATTTGATAGCCGCCTGACTGTAGACTAGGATGTTGACCCGATTTTTGTTGAGTGTTGTCGCAAGTTCTGCCGCCTTCCTTATAGCAAAGACCTCCGCCTGGAAGATGCTACAGTAATCCGGCAAATTGTACGACACTTGAATGAGCGGATCCTCACAGTAGACCGCGGCGCCCACGCCGGCTTCCATTTTAGATCCGTCCGTAAATAGCTTTGTTGCGTTTTAGTCCATGCCGATTTTCCAATCTTCATGACCCATTAGAGTGGGCGTTCTGGAGAAGTTGTTTATTGGGGTCATATAGTCCGTGCTATTGAATGACTCTCCTCCCACTTCGCTATGCCCATAGTTTGCGAAGGCCATATGTCCCGTAGCACGAAGACGTTGCGCGGTCTTCTGTGCTAGTAGTTTGGCCTGTATGTCAATTGGGAGAACTCCGAGTATCACTTCCAAGGCCTTTGTTGGAGTAGATCTCAGTGCCCCAGTAATGCACATCAATGCACGTCTTTGTACCCTTTCCATTGTTAGGAGGTATGTGGATTTCTTAGTGGCCCTCCTAGGATACTAGGGATACCGTAGAGTAGTATTGGACGAACAATTGAGATGAAGATCCAGTGCATTAGTCTGGGAGACAAGCCCCACGTGCTACTTAGCATCTTTTGCGATGCATAAAGTGCATTTGTGGCTTTCTTAACCCTTTCCTCGACATTGGGTTTCCAGCTCAGTTTGCTGTCCAGTACTATTCCTAGATATTTTACGCTCTTTTTGGCTCGAGCATGGCACCGTTTATAGATGGCGGAGTCCATTGCGGTATCTTGTATCTCTTGGTAAAGAGAATTAGATCCGTCTTGTCCGCATTGATACTGAGTCCGACCTCCATCGCCCACTTCAGTATTTCTTTTAGTGTATTGTCCATGACAGAGCTGATTGTCATTGGACATTTGCCCACGATAATTATGGCTATGTCGTCTTCATAGGCGGTTATCTTGGGGGCTTTCCGTTTAAATTTCCTTAAGACGTCGTTTACCACTAAATTCCACAACAGCGGCGACCACACTCCGCCTTGTGGCGTGCCTCTGTGTGCTGCTTTAGTTATGGTCGTGGTTCCCCATTCGGCTCTTACTCTTCTGCAGCTCAATAGATTGCATATCCAAGAGTTTACAGCTTCGTGGGTTTCTGCGGCTCTCAGCCTCCGCAAGATCGCTTCCGTAGATACATTGTTGAATGCACCCGAGATATCCAGGAACGCTCCTAAGGCAAATTCCTTGTGGTGTAGGGCTTTTTCGATGGTGGCTACTAGGGAGTGTAGCGCTGTTTCCACCGATTTCCCTTTTGTGTAAGCGTGTTGGTTGGATTCTACGAGTCGGTCCATGCCTCCTCTTATGTGTACATCCAGAAGTTTCTCGAAGGATTTTAGCAGGAAGGAGGTGAGACTTATCGGTCTGTAATCTTTCGGCTGCATGTGACTGCATTTTCCTGCTTTTGGCAGGAACACAACACGTGCTGTCCTCCAGGGTACCGGTACATATCCCTGCCTCAGACATGCTTTGAATATCGATTCCAGCCATGGAGTGACCTTTTCTTTGGTCTTCTGTAGCATGGCTGGTATTACGCCATCCAAGCCAGGGGATTTATAACTTTCAAACGAGTCTATGGCCCACTGGATTTTATGTGGTGTGATTATGTTCCCAGGTACGTCGGACACTGGGTTCGTGTGCATTTGTTGTTGCGGATCGAGTACATCTGTGCATCCGGGGAAGTGCTCGCTTAGAAGGGCATTAGTCGCTTCCCTGCTGCTACTCGTCCATTGGCCATCGCTGGTTCTTAGTTGGCTCTGGATTGCCGGTTGGCTCGACAGAAGCTTCCTAAGCCTAGCGGTTTCTGTGACCTTCTCTATGCCGGAGCAGAAAGATCTCCAGGAGTTCCTTTTGGCTGTCTGGACCTTTTTCTTAAAGTCGCGGAGCCTTATTCTGTATTCGTCCCATACAAGATCTTCATCCGCTTGTTTGGCCAGTTTGAAGATTTCTTGTAGGTCTGTGCGTTGTGCCTTCAATTCTGGATTCCACCAGGGTGGCCTGTGCTTCCTTCTTGAATTGAGGTTTTGCACGCTGCGTTGAAGGCCGAGGTTAGGTGGTGACAGAGAGTCTTCACGGACTTCTCAGTGTCTGCCGTTGATATGATCGGTGATGGTGCTGGGAGTGTCCTTGTCACTTTGGTCTTATACATATCCTAGTTGGTATTCCGGGGATTCTTGTAAAGACTTTTTGTCACTTTGCACTCGAGTTGAACTTTGAACTGGATATACCTGTGATCAGAGAAGGAGGGTTTGCTGAGAACCCTCCACTCAGTGTCTTCGGTATTTGTTCCAGACGCGAGTGTTAAATCTATAACGCTTGATGAGGTGGGACCCACGTAGGTGGGTTCCTCCCCCCTGTTTGCGATCTTAAGATTATATTTAAGAATAAAGTCTAGAAGCGACTCACCCCTATTGTTTACGTCCTTGCAGCCCCAAAGGGTGTGATGGGCGTTGGCGTCGGCGCCTATCACCAGGGGTTGCCTCTTCTGGCTCACCTCCTGTATCAGACGCTCCGTCTCCTCCGTCGGTGATTCCCTGTCTTGCGCTAGATAGCAGGACGCCATTAGGAGTGGTTCGTCCCTGCAACCCTCTAGCGCTATCACCGTGATGTCGTCAGTGCTGTAATTGGACATAAGATAAGCGTAGATGCCTTTTCTTACAAGAATTGCAATTCTAGCTCTACTTACGGTGGTCGGGTAGAAGATGGAATAGTTGCTAGACCCTAGCCCAGCGATCTTGTTGCCCGACGCGATCCAGGGCTCCTGGACTAGGGCCACGTCGACGGACTCCTCCTCCAGGGTTAGAAGGAGCTCCGCCGACGCCAACTTGCTCTTATGGAGGTTTAGCTGAAGGATCTGTAGCTTCATGGCTATTTTCAGATTCCTTCTGCTTAGATGGGTTGGATATGATAGTCAGGTCACCATCCTCCTCCGTTTCATCGTCAATATCGAGGCTGTTGGCCGCGTCGGTCAAGGCTTCAAGGTCCTTTTCCACCTCGCCGGCCTCCAGCGTGTTGGCGTTGGCATCGTTCGGGTGGTTCTTCTTGAGTCGTAGGTATACATTGCCTACTCCCCACGCCATCTTCCCGAACCTTGGGTACAGCAGATCCTCGGCCTCCTTACTGATCTGGAGGACCATCTGTTGGCCGTTGCCTTCCGGCTTGCCAACGTGTAGTACCGTCCAGTCAGCGGTAGGCACGTCCGGATTCTGCCATAGGAGCAGTTTGAGCGCCTGTTCCTTAGGTACGACCCTTGGGAAGAGTACCTTCGCTTTTGGTACTGACGGAATACAGGTTCTGTCAACTACCTCCAGCTTAGCACCTTCCCAGGGAGCGTCCATCTTGGATACAGTCTCGGTGACCCACTTCAGGGTGAGGTCATCCTTGCAGCTCAGTATCTTTACCCCGTTGAGCCACCCCGCTCCGTCAAAGGTGGTAGGCTGAGACTCTGGCTCCTCCATTCTTTTGAATAGGGCGTCCAACAGGCTCAGCTCTACCATCTTCCACTTCTCGGGTGTCATTTTGCCGTTGGGGTTACTGCGGTCGACGAGCGCGACGACTAGGTGCCGTCGTGCCACATCGCTAGCTGTCTCCCTTTTCGGCAGTGGCTTCCTGGGGGCTTTCTCCACCTTTTGGCGCGGCCGCTTGCTTGCGGGCACATCCGCCTTGTCTTGGTCTTCAGACCGCTGCCTTTTAGTGAGCAGCAACTCCTCGACCTTGTTGGCATATTGGCTTGAAGTTGCCTTCATCGCCGATTTGCCCTCGAAGTGTTTTCGTCCCTCTTCGGCCCACTCCAGCTTTTTCCTTTCTCCTCAGGGGTGAGTTTGTTGCTGCTAGCGAGCCGAGATTTGATTTTTAGGGCCGCTTTATACTGAGCTTTGGCTCTCAAGCCCTCTTTTGTCTTTTTGGGCAACTCCCCTAGTAGGAGTTGGAACCCTTGACAGGGAAGCGCAGGAGGCTTTCTTCCATCTCAGCGCTGATCTCGTTGCCTTGAGGGTCGCTGTCCGAGTCTGCATGGACTCTGGTACTGCGCCGCATCCTGGCGTTCTTTGATGTTGTTGTTGTTGTTGTGGCAGTCGTAGTGCAACTGTCCTGGCCTGCTCCCACCAGTACAGAGGTGTGACCGCTGGCGACACGTAGAGGGGTTTTCACCCCCCCGTGCCCGCCGGTGGTAGCAGTCACGCCTTCCACCGACGTTTGGGCTGACATCCCAGCCCGAGTTGACCCAGTTGTTGGCTCCATCTACTTCCTCAAATTTTTGGTTAATTTTGTTCTTGGGAACCACCCCATAGCATTTTAGGCCTATCTGCCAGGCACCTCTGACCATGGCTCCGGACACAGCAGCACCAGACTTTGATTGTCCGCATGTTGTTGCGTCCTTGCCTTAGCTGGACCGTGTATTGGCCCAAGCAACAGGACAGTGCCTGACTCTGAAGTTTGAGTCAATACACAGCCCATTGCCCAGCCGGCACCCTCGTGGAGGGTTCAGTTAGAGGATTTGTGCCAGCCGTTTTCGACATAGCTTATAAAAAATATTTATTGAAAGTCCGTTATTTGATGATTGATTATTCAAGATCTCGACGAGATGAAACAAAAACTCCAAGTACGTGTTTTCCGTTTTCGGCATAGTTTAGGAGCTATAGCTTCCTTTAGGTCACAAACAAAAAATATTTTTAAAAATCCGTTATTTGATGATTGATTCTTCAAGATCTCGACGAAATGAAACAAAAATACAGAGTGCGAGATTTTCGTTTTCGGAAAAGTTTAGGAAGATAATGCCTCCTTAAGGTCAAGAATAAAAAAAATTTATTGAAAATCCGTTATTTGATGATTGATTCTTCAAGATCTCGACGAAATGAAACGAAAACACCGAATACGAACTTTTTGGTTTCGGCATAGTTTATGAGATATAGCCTCCTAAAGGTCCCGAATAAAACATAATTTCTGCAAATCCGTTATATGATGATTTATTCTTCAAGATCTCAACGAAATGAAACGAAAATACTGTGTACGAGTTTTCCGTTTTCGGCAGAGTTTAGGAGATATATCCTCTTTAAGGTCACGAATTCAAATTATTTTTGCCAATCCGTTATCTGATGATTGATTCTTCAAGATCTCGACGAAATGAAACGAAAATACTGAGTGCGAATTTTCCGTTTTCGGCATAGTTTAGGAGCTATAGCTTCCTTAAAGTGACGAATAAAAAATATTCATTGAAAATCCGTTAGGTGATGATTGATTCTTCAAGATCTCGACGAAATGAAACGAAAATACTGAGTGCGAGTTTTCCGTTTTTGTCATAGTTTAGGAGCTATAGCTTCCTTAAGGTCACAAATAAAAATATTTTTGAAAATCCGTTATTTGATGATTGATTCTTCAAGATTTCGAAGAAATGAATCAAAAATACAGATTGCGAGATTTCCGTTTTCGGCAAAGTTTAGGAAGATATAGCCTCCTTAAGGTCAAGAATAAAAAATATTTATTGAAAATCCGTTATTTGATGATTGATTCTTCAAGATCTCGACGAAATGAAACGAAAACACCGAGTACGAACTTTTTGGTTTCGGCATAGTTTATAAGATATAGCCTCCTAAAGGTCCCGAATAAAACATAATTTCTGCAAATCCGTTATATAATGATTGATTCTTCAAGATCTCAACGAAATGAAACGCAAATACTGTGTACGAGTTTTCCGTTTTCGGCAGAGTTTAGGAGGTATATCCTTTTTAAGGTCACGAATTCAAATTATTTTTGCCAATCCGTTATCTGATGATTGATTCTTCAAAATCTCGACGAAATGAAACGAAAATACTGAGTGCGAATTTTCCATTTTCGGCATAGTTTAGGAGCTATAGCTTCCTTAAAGTCACGAATAAAAAATATTCATTGAAAATCCGTTAGGTGATGATTGATTCTTCAAGATCTGGACGAAATGAAACGAAAATACTGAGTGCGAGTTTTCCGTTTTTGTCATAGTTTAGGAGCTATAGCTACCTTAAGGTCACAAATAAAAATATTTTTGAAAATCCGTTATTTGATGATTGATTCTTCAAGATTTCGACGAAATGAATCAAAAATACAGATTGCGAGACTTCCGTTTTCGGCAAAGCTTAGGAAGATATAGCCTCCTCAAGGTCAGGAATAAAAAAAAATTTATTGAAAATCCATTATTTGATGATTGATTATTCATGATCTCGACGAGATGAAACGAAAAACCGAGTACGAGTTTTCCGTTTTCGACATAGCTTATAAAAAATATTTATTGAAAGTCCGTTATTTGATGATTGATTCTTCAAGATCTCGACGAAATGAAACGAAAATACTGAGTGCGAGTTTTCCGTTTTCGTCATAGTTTAGGAGATATAGCCTATAGATTGAAAATCCTTTATTTGATGATTGATTATTCATGATCTCGACGAGATGAAACGAAAAACCCAGTACGAGTTTTCCGTTTTCGACATAGCTTATAAAAAATATTTATTGAAAGTCCGTTATTTGATGATTGATTCTTCAAGATCTCGACGAAATGAAACGAAAATACTGGGTGCGAATTTTCCGTTTTCGGCATAGTTTAGGATCTATAGCTTCCTTAAAGTCACGAATAAAAAATATTCATTGAAAATCCGTTAGGTGATGATTGATTCTTCAAGGTCTCGACTAAATGAAACGAAAATACTGAGTGCGAGTTTTCCGTTGTCGGCATAGTTTAGGAGATATAGCCTCCTCAAGGTCAAGAATAAAAAGTATTTATTGAAAATCCATTATTTGATGATTGATTATTCAAGAGCACGACGAGATGAAACGAAGATACCGAGTACGAGTTTTCCGTTTTCGCCATAGCTTATAAAAAATATTTATTGAAAGTCCGTTATTTGATGATTGATTCTTCAAGATCTCGACAAAATGAAACGAAAATACTGAGTGCGAGTTTTCCGTTTTTGTCATAGTTTAGGAGATATTGCCTCCTCAAGGTCAAGGATAAAAATATTTATTGAAAATCCTTTATTTGATGATTGATTATTCAAGATCTCGACGAGATGAAACAAAAATTCCAAGTACGAGTTTTCCGTTTTCGGTATAGTTTAGGAGCTATAGCTTCCTTTAAGTCACAAACAAAAAATATTTTTAAAAATCCGTTATTTGATGATTTATTCTTCAAGATCTCAACGAAATGAAACGAAAATACTGTGTACGAGTTTTCCGTTTTCGGCAGAGTTTAGGAGATATATCCTTTTTAAGGTCACGAATTGAAATTATTTTTGCCAATCCGTTATCTGATGATTGATTCTTCAAGATCTCGACGAAATGAATCAAAAATACAGATTGCGAGATTTCCGTTTTCGGCAAAGTTTAGGAAGATATAGCCTCCTCAAGGTCAGGAATAAAAAAAAACTTATTGAAAATCCATTATTTGATGATTGATTATTCAAGATCTCGACGAGATGAAACGATCGTTATTTGATGATTGATTCTTTAAGATCTCGACAAAATGAAACGAAAATACTGAGTGCGAGTTTTCCGTTTTCGTCATAGTTTAGGAGATATAGCCTCCTCAAGCTCAAGGATAAAAAATATTTATTGAAAATCCTTTATTTGATGATTGATTATTCAAGATCTCGACGAGATGAAACGATCGTTATTTGATGATTGATTCTTTAAGATCTCGACAAAGTGAAACGAAAATACTCAGTGCGAGTTTTCCGTTTTCGTCATAGTTTAGGAGATATAGCCTCCTCAAGGTCAAGAATAAAATATATTAAAAATCCTTTATTTGATGCTTGATTCTTCAAGATCTCGACGAAGTGAAACGAAAATACTGTGTACGAGTTTTCCGTTTTCGGCAGAGTTTAGGAGATATATCCTTTTTAAGGTCACGAATTCAAATTATTTTTGCCACCGAGTACGAATTTTTTGGATTCGGCATAGTTTAGGAGACATAGCCTACTAAAGGTCCGGATAAAAAAATAATTTCTGCAAATCCGTTTTGTGATGATTTATTCTTCAAGATCTCAACGAAATGAAACGAAAATACTGTGTACGAGTTTTCCGTTTTCGGCATAGTTAAGGAGATATAGCCTTCTTAAGGTCAGGAATAAAAAATATTTATTGAAAATCCGTTATTTGATGATTGATTCTTCAAGATCTCAACGAAATGAAACGAAAATACTGTGTACGAGTTTTCCGTTTTTGTCATAATTTAGGAGCTATAGCTTCCTATAGGTCAAAAATAAAAAATATTTATTGAAAATCCGTTATTTGATGATTGATTCTCCAAGATCTCGACGAGATGAAACGAAAATACTGAGTGCGAGTTTTCCGTTTTCGGCATAGTTTAGGAAGATATAGCCTCCTAAAGGTCAAAAATAAAAATATTTTTGAAAATCCGTTATTTGATTATTGATTCTTCAAGATCTTGACGAGATGAAACGAAAATACAGAGTACAAGCTTTCCGTTTTTAGGAGCTATAGCTTCCTTAAGGTCAAGAATAAAAATATTTATTGAAAATCCGTTATTTGATTATTAATTCTTCAAGGTCTCGACGAATTTTTTGGTTTCGGCATAGTTTATGAGATATAGCCTCCTAAAGGTCAAGAATAAAAAATATTTATTGAAAATCCGTTATTTGATGATTGATTCTTCAAGATCTCGACGAGATGAAACGAAAATACAGAGTACGAGCTTTCCGTTTTTGTCATAGTTTAGGAGATATAGCTTCCTTAAGGTCAAGAATAAAAATATTTATTGAAAATCCGTTATTTGATGATTGATTCTTCAAGATCTCGACCAAATGAAACAAAAATGCGGAGTGCGAGATTTCCGTTTTCGGCAAAGTTTAGGAAGATATAGCCTCCTCAAGGTCAAGAATAAAAAATATTTATTGAAAATCCGTTATTTGATGATTGATTCTTGAAGATCTCGACGAGATGAAACGATCGTTATTTGATGATTGATTCTTTAAGATCTCGACAAAATGAAACGAAAATACTGAGTGCGAATTTTCCGTTTTCGGCATAGTTTAGGATCTATATCCTTTTTAAGGTCACGAATTCAAATTATTTTTGCCAATCCGTTATCTGATGATTAATTCTGCAAGATCTCGACGAAATGAAATAAAAATACTGAGTGCGAATTTTCCGTTTTCGGCATAGTTTAGGATCTATAGCTTCCTTAAAGTCACGAATAAAAAAAATTCATTGAAAATCCGTTAGTGATGATTGATTCTTCAAGGTCTCGACTAAATGAAACGAAAATACTGAGTGCGAGTTTTCCGTTTTCGGCATAGTTTAGGAGATATAGCCTCCTCAAGGTCAAGAATAAAAAGTATTTATTGAAAACCCATTATTTGATGATTGATTATTCAAGATCTCGACGAGATGAAACGAAGATACCGCGTACGAGTTTTCCGTTTTCGACATAGCTTATAAAAAATATTTATTGAAAGACCGTTATTTGATGATTGATTCTTCAAGATCTCGACAAAATGAAACGAAAATACTGAGTGCGAGTTTTCCGTTTTCGTCATAGTTAAGGAGATATAGCGTCCTCAAGGTCAAGAATAAAAAGTATTTATTGAAAACCCATTATTTGATGATTGATTATTCAAGATCTCGACGAGATGAAACGAAGATACCGAGTACGAGTTTTCCGTTTTCGACATAGCTTATAAAAAATATTTATTGAAAATCCTTTATTTGATGATTGATTCTTGAAGATCTCAACGAAATGAAACGAAAATACTGTGTACGAGTTTTCCGTTTTCGGCAGAGTTTAGGAGATATATCCTTTTTAAGGTCACGAATTGAAATTATTTTTGCCAATCCGTTATCTGATGATTAATTCTTCAAGATCTCGACGAAATGAAACGAAAATACTGCGTGCGAGTTTTCCGTTTTCGTCATAGTTTAGGAGATATAGCCTTCTTAAGGTCAGGAATAAAAAATATTTATTGAAAATCCGTTATTTGATGATTGATTCTTCAAGATCTCAACGAAATGAAACGAAAATACTGTGTACGAGTTTTCCGTTTTTGTCATAATTTAGGAGCTATAGCTTCCTAAAGGTCAAGAATAAAAAATATTTATTGAAAATCCGTTATTTGATGATTGATTCTCCAAGATCTCGACGAGATGAAACGAAAATACTGAGTGCGAGTTTTCCGTTTTCGGCATAGTTTAGGAAGATATAGCCTCCTAAAGGTCAAAAATAAAAATATTTATTGAAAATCCGTTATTTGATTATTGATTCTTCAAGATCTTGACGAGATGAAACGAAAATACAGAGTACAAGCTTTCCGTTTTTAGGAGCTATAGCTTCCTTAAGGTCAAGAATAAAAATATTTATTGAAAATCCGTTATTTGATTATTGATTCTTCAAGGTCTCGACGAATTTTTTGGTTTCGGCATAGTTTATGAGATATAGCCTCCTAAAGGTCAAGAATAAAAAATATTTCTTGAAAATCCGTTATTTGATGATTGATTCTTCAAGATCTCGACTAAATGAAACGAAAATACTGCGTGCGAGTTTTCCGTTTTCGTCATAGTTTAGGAGCTATAGCTTCCTTAAGGTAACGAATAAAAATATTTTTGAAAATCCGTTATTTGATGATTGATTCTTCAAGATCTCGACGAAATGAAACAAAAATATGGAGTGAGCATTTTCCGTTTCCGGCAAAGTTTAGGAAGATATAGCCTCCTCAAGGTCAGGAATAAAAAAAAATTTATTGAAAATCCATTATTTGATGATTGATTATTTAAGATCTCGACGAGATGAAACGAAAAACCGAGTACGAGTTTTCCGTTTTCGACATAGCTTATAAAAAATATTTATTGAAAGTCCGTTATTTGATGATTGATTCTTCAAGATCTCGACAAAATGAAACGAAAATACTGAGTGCGAGTTTTCCGTTTTCGTCATAGTTTAGGATATATAGCCTCCTCAAGGTCAAGAACAAAAAATATTTATTGAAAATCCGTTATTTGATGATTGATTCTTCAAGATCTCGACGAAATGAAACGAAAACCCCGAGTACGAATTTTTTGGATTCGGCATAGTTTAGGAGACATAGCCTCCTAAAGGTCCCGAATAAAAAATAATTTCTGCAAATCCGTTTTGTGATGATTTATTCTTCAAGATCTCAACGAAATGAAACGAAAATACTGTGTACGAATTTTCCGTTTTCGGCATAGTTTAGGAGATATAGCCTTATTAAGGTCAGGAATAAAAAATATTTATTGAAAATCCATTATTTAATGATTGATTATTCAAGATCTCGATGAAATGAAACGAAAACACCGACTACGAATTTTTTGGTTTCGGCATAGTTTATGAGATATAGCCTCCTAAAGGTCAAGAATAAAAAATATTTTTGAAAATCCGTTATTTGATTATTGATTCTTTAAAATCTCGACGAAATGATCCAAAATTACGGAGTGCGAGTTTTCCGTTTTCGGCAAAGTTTAGGAAGATATAGCCTCCTCAAGGTCAAGAATAAAAATATTTATTGAAAATCCGTTATTTGATTATTGATTCTTCAAGATCTCGACGAGATGAAACGAAAATACAGAGTACAAGCTTTCCGTTTTTGTCATAGTTTAGGAGCTATAGCTTCCTTAAGGTCAAGAATAAAAATATTTATTGAAAATCCGTTATTTGATTATAGATTCTTCAAGATCTCGACGAAATGAAACGAAAACACCGAGTACGAATTTTTTGGTTTCGGCATAGTTTATGAGATATAGCCTCCTAAAGGTCAAGAATAAAAAATATTTATTGAAAATCCGTTATTTAATGATTGATTCTTCAAGATCTCGACGAGATGAAACGAAAATACTGACTGCGAGTTTTCCGTTTTCGTCATAGTTTAGGAGATATAGCCTCCTCAAGGTCAAGAATAAAAAATATATATTGAAAATCCGTTATTTGATGATTGATTCTTCAAGATCTCGACGAGATGAAACGAAAATACAGAGTACGAGCTTTCCGTTTTTGTCATAGTTTAGGAGCTATAGCTTCCTTAAGGTCAAGAATAAAAATATTTATTGAAAATCCGTTATTTGATGATTGATTCTTCAAGATCTCGACGAAATGAAACGATAATACTGAGTACGAGTTTTCTGGTTCTTCAAGATCTCGACGAAATGAAACAAAAATACAGAGTGTATTGCCGTTTTCGGCAAAGTTTAGGAAGATATAGCCTCCTCAAGGTCAAGAATAAAAAATATTTATTGAAAAACCGTTATTTGATGATTGATTCTTCAAGATCTCGATGAAATGAAACGAAAACACCGAGTACGAATTTTTTGGTTTCGGCATAGTTTATGAGATATAGCCTCCTAAAGGTCCCGAATAAAACATAATTTCTGCAATTCCGTTATGTGATGATTTATTCTTCAAGATATCAATGAAAAGAAACGAAAATACTGTGTACGAGTTTTCGGCATAGTTTAGGACATATATCCTTTTTAAGGTCACGAATTCAAATTATTTTTGCCAATCCGTTATCTGATGATTGATTCTTCAAGATCTCGACGAAATGAAACGAAAATACTGAGTGCGGATTTTCCGTTTTCGGCATAGCTTAGGAGCTATAGCTTCCTTAAAGTCACGAATAAAAAATATTCATTGAAAATCCGTTAGGTGATGATTGATTCTTCAAGATCTCGACGAAATGAAACGAAAATACTGAGTGCGAGTTTTCCGTTGTCGTCATAGTTTAGGAGCTATAGCTTCCTTAAGGTCACAAATAAAAATATTTTTGAAAATCCCATATTTGATGATTGATTCTTCAAGATCTCGACGAAATGAATCAAAAATACACATTGCGAGATTTCCGTTTTCGGCAAAGTTTAGGAAGATATAGCCTCCTCAAGGTCAGGAGTAAAAAAAAATTTATTGAAAATCCATTATTTGATGATTGATTATTCATGATCTCGACGAGATGAAACGAAAAACCGAGTACAAGTTTTCCGTTTTCGACATAGCGTATAAAAAATATTTATTGAAAGTCCGTTATTTGATGATTGATTATTCAAGATCTCGACGCGATGAAACAAAAATTCCCAGTACGAGTTTTCCGTTTTCGGCATAGTTTAGGAGCTATAGCTTCCTTAAGGTCACGAATAAAAATATTTTTGAAAATCCGTTATTTGATGATTGATTATTCATGATCTCGACGAGATGAAACGAAAAACCGAGTACAAGTTTTCCGTTTTCGACATAGCGTATAAAAAATATTTATTGAAAGTCCGTTATTTGATGATTGATTCTTCAAGATCTCGACGAAATGAAACAAAAATACTGAGTGCGAGATTTTCGTTTTCGGCAAAGTTTAGGAAGATATAGCCTCCTTAAGGTCAAGAATAATAAATATTTATTGAAAATCCGTTATTTGATGATTTTTTCTTCAAGATCTCGACGAAATGAAACGAAAACACCGAGTACGAACTTTTTGGTTTCGGCATAGTTTATGAGATATACCCTCCTAAAGGTCCCGAATAAAACATAATTTCTGCAAATCCGTTATATGATGATTTATTATTCAAGATCTCAACGAAATGAAACGAAAATACTGTGTACGAGTTTTCCGTTTTCGGCAGAGTTTAGGAGATATATCCTTTTGAAGGTCACGAATTCAAATTATTTTTGCCAATCCGTTATCTGATGATTGATTCTTCAAGATCTCGACGAAATGAAACGAAAATACTGAGTGCGAATTTTCCGTTTCCGGCACAGTTTAGGAGCTATAGCTTCCTTAAAGTCACGAACAAAAAATATTTTTGAAAATCCTTTATTTGATGATTGATTATTCATGATCTCGACGAGATGAAACGAAAAACCGAGTACGAGTTTTCCGTTTTCGACAAAGCTTATAAACAATTTTTTGTTGAAAGTCCGTTATTTGATGATTGATTCTTCAAGATCTCGACAAAATGAAACGAAAATACTGAGTGCGAGTTTTCCGTTTTTGTCATAGTTTAGGAGATATAGCCTCCTCAAGGTCAATAATAAAAATATTTATTGAAAATCCTTTATTTGATGATTGATTATTCAAGATCTCGACGAGATGAAACAAAAATTCCAAGTACGATTTTTCCGTTTTCGGCATAGTTTAGGAGCTATAGCTTCCTTTAGGTCACAAACAAAAAATATTTTTAAAAATCCGTTATTTGATGATTGATTCTTCAAGATCTCGATGAAATGAAACAAAAATACAGAGTGCGAGATTTCCGTTTTCGGCAAAGTTTAGGAAGATATAGCCTCCTCAAGGTCAAGAATAAAAAATATTTATTGAAAATCCGTTATTTGATGATTGATTCTTCAAGATCTCGACGAAATGAAACGAAAACACCAAGTACGAACTTTTTGGTTTCGGCATAGTTTATGAGATATTGCCTCCTAAAGGTCCCGAATAAAACATAATTTCTGCAAATCCGTTATATGATGATTAATTCTTCAAGATCTCAACGAAATGAAACGAAAATACTGTGTACGAGTTTTCCGTTTTCGGCAGAGTTTAGGTGTTATATCCTTTTTAAGGTCACGAATTCAAATTATTTTTGCCCATCCGTTATCTGATGATTGATTCTTCAAGATCTCGACGAAATGAATCGAAAATACTGAGTGCGAATTTTCCGTTTTCGGCATAGTTTAGGAGCTATAGCTTCCTTAAAGTCACGAATAAAAAATATTCATTGAAAATCCGTTAGGTGATGATTGATTCTTAAAGATCTCGACGAAATGAAACGAAAATACTGAGTGCGAGTTTTCCGTTTTCGTCCTAGTTTAGGAGCTATAGCTTCTTCAAGGTCAAGGATAAAAAATATTTATTGAAAATCCTTTATTTGATGATTGATTATTCAAGATCTCGACGAGATGAAACGAAAAACCGAGTACGAGTTTTCCGTTTTCGACATAGCTTATAAAAAATATTTATTGAAAGTCCGTTATTTGATGATTGATTATTCAAGATCTCGACGAGATGAAACAAAATTACTGAGTGCGAATTTTCCGTTTTCGGCATAGTTTAGGAGCTATAGCTTCCTTAAAGTCACGAATAAAAAACATTCATTGAAAATCCGTTAGGTGATGATTGATTCTAAAAAATCTCGACGAAATGAAACGAAAATACTGAATGCGAGTTTTCCGTTTTCGGCATAAATTAGGAGCTATAGCTTCCTTAAGGTCACGAACAAAAAATATTTTTGAAAATCCCATATTTGATGATTGATTCTTCAAGATCTCGACGAAATGAATCAAAAATACAGCTTGCGAGATTTCCGTTTTCGGCAAAGTTTAGGAAGATATAGCCTCCTCAAGGTCAGGAATAAAGAAAAATTTATTGAAAATCTATTATTTGATGATTGATTATTCATGATCTCGACGAGATGAAACGAAAAACCGAGTACGAGTTTTCCGTTTTCGACATAGCTTATAAAAAATATTTATTGAAAGTCCGTTATTTGATGATTGATTCTTCAAGATCTCGACAAAATGAAACGAAAATACTGAGTGCGAGTTTTCCGTTTTTGTCATAGTTTAGGAGATGTAGCCTCCTCAAGGTCAAGAATAAAAATCTTTATTGAAAATCCTTTATTTGATGATTGATTATTCAAGATCTCGACGAGATAAAACAAAAATTCCAAGTACGAGCTTTCCGTTTTCGGCATAGTTTAGGAGCTATAGCTTCCTTTAGGTCACAAACAAAAAATATTTTTAAAAATCCGTTATTTGATGATTGATTCTTCAAGATCTCGACGAAATGAATCAAAAATACAGATTGCGAGATTTCCGTTTTCGGCAAAGTTTAGGAAAATATAGCCTCCTCAAGGTCAGGAATAAAAAAAAATTTATTGAAAATCCATTATTTGATGATTGATTATTCATGATCTCGACGAGATGAAACGAAAAACCGAGTACGAGTTTTCCGTTTTCGACATAGCTTATAAAAAATATTTATTGAAAGTCCGTTATTTGATGATTGATTCTTCAAGAATGAAACGAAAATACTGAGTGCGAATTTTCCGTTTTCGTCATAGTTTAGGAGATATAGCCTCCTCAAGGTCAAGGATAAAAAATATTTATTGAAAATCCTTTATTTGATGATTGGTTATTCATGATCTCGACGAGATGAAACGAAAAACGAGGGTACAGTTTTCCGTTTTCGACATAGCTTATAAAAAATATTTATTGAAAGTCCGTTATTTGATGATTGATTCTTCAAGATCTCGACGAAATGAAACGAAAATACTGAGTGCGAGTTTTCCGTTTTCGTCATAGTTTAGGAGATATAGCCTCCTCAAGGTCAAGAATAAAAATATTTATTGAAAATCCTTTATTTGATGATTGATTATTCAAGATCTCGACGAGATGAAACAAAAATTCCAAGTATGAGTTTTCCGTTTTCGGCATAGTTTAGGAGCTATAGCTTCCTTTAGGTCACAAACAAAAAATATTTTTAAAAATCCGTTATTTGATGATTGATTCTTCAAGATCTCGACGAAATGAAACAAAAATACAGAGTGCGAGATTTCCGTTTTCGGCAAAGTTTAGGAAGATATAGCCTCCTCAAGGTCAAGAATAAAAAATATTTATTGAAAATCCGTTATTTGATGATTGATTCTTCAAGATCTCGACGAAATGAAACGAAAACACCGAGTACGAACTTTTTGGTTTCGGCATAGTTTATGAGATATAGCCTCCTAAGATCCCGAATAAAACATAATTTCTGCAAATCCGTTATATGATGATTTATTTTTCAAGATCTCAACGAACTGAAACGAAAATACTGTGTACGAGTTTTCCGTTTTCGGCAGAGTTTATGAGATATATCCTTTTTAAGGTCACGAATTCAAATTATTTTTGCCAATCCGTTATCTGATGATTGATTCTTCAAGATCTCGACGAAATGAAACGAAAATACTGAGTGCGAATTTTCCGTTTTCGGCAGAGTTTAGGAGCTATAGCTTCCTTAAAGTCACGAAAAAAAAATATTCATTGAAAATCCGTTAAGTGATGATTAATTCTTCAAGATCTCGACGAAATGAAACGAAAATACTGAGTGCGAGTTTTCCGTTTTTGTCATAGTTTAGAAGCTATAGCTTCCTTAAGGTCACAAGTAAAAATATTTTTGAAAATCCGTTATTTGATGATTGATTCTTCAAGATTTGGAAGAAATGAATCAAAAATACATATTGCGATATTTCCGTTTTCGGCAAAGTTTAGGAAGATATAGCTCCTCAAGGTCAGGAATAAAAAAAAATTTATTGAAAATCCATTATTTGATGATTGATTATTCATGATCTCGACGAGATGAAACGAAAAACCGAGTACGAGTTTTCCGTTTTCGACACAGCTTAAAAATAATATTTATTGAAAGTCCGTTATTTGATGATTGATTCTTCAAGATCTCGACGAAATGAAACGAAAATACTTAGTGCGAGTTTTCCGTTTTCGTCATAGTTTAGGAGCTATAGCTTCCTTAAAGTCACGAATAAAAAATATTCATTGAAAATACGTTAGGTGATGATTGATTCTTAAAGATCTCGACGAAATGAAACGAAAATACTGAGTGCGAGTTTTCCGTTTTCGTCATAGTTTAGGAGCTATAGCTTCCTTAAGGTCACGAACAAAAAATATTTTTGAAAATCCTTTATTTGATGATTGATTATTCATGATCTCGACGAGATGAAACGAAAAACCGAGTACGAGTTTTCCGTTTTCGACATAGCTTATAAAAAATATTTTGTTGAAAGTCCGTTATTTGATGATTGATTCCTCAAGATCTCGACAAAAGGAAACGAAAATACTGAGTGCGAGTTTTCCGTTTTTGTCATAGTTTAGGAGATATAGCCTCCTCAAGGTCAAGAATAAAAAATATTTATTGAAAATCCGTTATTTGATGATTGATTCTTCAAGATCTCGACGAAATGAAACGAAAACACCGAGTACGAACTTTTTGGTTTCGGCATAGATTATGAGATATAGCCTCCTAAAGGTCCCGAATAAAACATAATTTCTGCAAATCCGTTATATGATGATTTATTCTTCAAGATCTCAACGAAATGAAACGAAACTACTGTGTACGAGGTTTCCGTTTTCGGCAGAGTTTAGGAGATATATCCTTTTAAGGTCACGAATTCAAATTATTTTTGCCCATCCGTTATCTGATGATTGATTCTTCAAGATCTCGACGAAATGAATCGAAAATACTGAGTGCGAATTTTCCGTTTTCGGCATAGTTTAGGAGCTATAGCTTCCTTAAAGTCACGAATAAAAAATATTCATTGAAAATCCGTTAGGTGATGATTGATTCTTAAAGATCTCGACGAAATGAAACGAAAATACTGAGTGCGAGTTTTCCGTTTTCGTCATAGTTTAGGAGCTATAGCTTCTTCAAGGTCAAGGATAAAAAATATTTATTGAAAATCCTTTATTGGATGATTGAAACGAAAATACTGAGTGCGAGTTTTCCGTTTTCGTCATAGTTTAGGAGATATAGCTTCCTCAAGGTCAAGAATAAAAATATTTATTGAAAATCCTTTATTTGATGATTGATTATTCAAGATCTCGACGAGATGAAACAAAAATTCCAAGTACGAGTTTTCCGTTTTCGGCATAGTTTAGGAGCTATAGCTTCCTTTAGGTCACAAACAAAAAATATTTTTAAAAATCCGTTATTTGATGATTGATTCTTCAAGATCTCGACGAAATGAAACAAAAATACAGAGTGCGAGATTTCCGTTTTCGGCAAAGTTTAGGAAGATATAGCCTCCTCAAGGTCAAGAATAAAAAATATTTATTGAAAATCCGTTATTTGATGATTGATTCTTCAAGATCTCGACGAAATGAAACGAAAACACCGAGTACGAACTTTTTGGTTTCGGCATAGTTTATGAGATATAGCCTCCTAAGATCCCGAATAAAACATAATTTCTGCAAATCCGTTATATGATGATTTATTTTTCAAGATCTCAACGAAATGAAACGAAAATACTGTGTACGAGTTTTTCCGTTTTCGGCAGAGTTTAGGAGATATATCCTTTTTAAGGTCACGAATTCAAATTATTTTTGCCAATCCGTTATCTGATGATTGATTCTTCAAGATCTCGACGAAATGAAACGAAAATACTGAGTGCGAATTTTCCGTTTTCGGCATAGTATAGGAGCTATAGCTTCCTTAAAGTCACGAAAAAAAAATATTCATTGAAAATCCGTTAGGTGATGATTAATTCTTCAAGATCTCGACGAAATGAAACGAAAATACTGAGTGCGAGTTTTCCGTTTTTGTCATAGTTTAGAAGCTATAGCTTCCTTAAGGTCACGAACAAAAAATATTTTTGAAAATCCTTTATTTGATGATTGATTATTCATGATCTCGACGAGATGAAACGAAAAACCGAGTACGAGTTTTCCGTTTTCGACATAGCTTATAAAAAATATTTTGTTGAAAGTCCGTTATTTGATGATTGATTCCTCAAGATCTCGACAAAAGGAAACGAAAATACTGAGTGCGAGTTTTCCGTTTTTGTCATAGTTTAGGAGATATAGCCTCCTCAAGGTCAAGAATAAAAAATATTTATTGAAAATCCGTTATTTGATGATTGATTCTTCAAGATCTCGACGAAATGAAACGAAAACACCGAGTACGAACTTTTTGGTTTCGGCATAGATTATGAGATATAGCCTCCTAAAGGTCCCGAATAAAACATAATTTCTGCAAATCCGTTATATGATGATTTATTCTTCAAGATCTCAACGAAATGAAACGAAACTACTGTGTACGAGGTTTCCGTTTTCGGCAGAGTTTAGGAGATATATCCTTTTTAAGGTCACGAATTCAAATTATTTTTGCCCATCCGTTATCTGATGATTGATTCTTCAAGATCTCGACGAAATGAATCGAAAATACTGAGTGCGAATTTTCCGTTTTCGGCATAGTTTAGGAGCTATAGCTTCCTTAAAGTCACGAATAAAAAATATTCATTGAAAATCCGTTAGGTGATGATTGATTCTTAAAGATCTCGACGAAATGAAACGAAAATACTGAGTGCGAGTTTTCCGTTTTCGTCATAGTTTAGGAGCTATAGCTTCTTCAAGGTCAAGGATAAAAAATATTTATTGAAAATCCTTTATTGGATGATTGAAACGAAAATACTGAGTGCGAGTTTTCCGTTTTCGTCATAGTTTAGGAGATATAGCTTCCTCAAGGTCAAGAATAAAAATATTTATTGAAAATCCTTTATTTGATGATTGATTATTCAAGATCTCGACGAGATGAAACAAAAATTCCAAGTACGAGTTTTCCGTTTTCGGCATAGTTTAGGAGCTATAGCTTCCTTTAGGTCACAAACAAAAAATATTTTTAAAAATCCGTTATTTGATGATTGATTCTTCAAGATCTCGACGAAATGAAACAAAAATACAGAGTGCGAGATTTCCGTTTTCGGCAAAGTTTAGGAAGATATAGCCTCCTCAAGGTCAAGAATAAAAAATATTTATTGAAAATCCGTTATTTGATGATTGATTCTTCAAGATCTCGACGAAATGAAACGAAAACACCGAGTACGAACTTTTTGGTTTCGGCATAGTTTATGAGATATAGCCTCCTAAGATCCCGAATAAAACATAATTTCTGCAAATCCGTTATATGATGATTTATTTTTCAAGATCTCAACGAAATGAAACGAAAATACTGTGTACGAGTTTTCCGTTTTCGGCAGAGTTTAGGAGATATATCCTTTTTAAGGTCACGAATTCAAATTATTTTTGCCAATCCGTTATCTGATGATTGATTCTTCAAGATCTCGACGAAATGAAACGAAAATACTGAGTGCGAATTTTCCGTTTTCGGCATAGTATAGGAGCTATAGCTTCCTTAAAGTCACGAAAAAAAAATATTCATTGAAAATCCGTTAGGTGATGATTAATTCTTCAAGATCTCGACGAAATGAAACGAAAATACTGAGTGCGAGTTTTCCGTTTTTGTCATAGTTTAGGAGCTATAGCTTCCTTAAGGTCACAAGTAAAAATATTTTTGAAAATCCGTTATTTGATGATTGATTCTTCAAGATTTGGAAGAAATGAATCAAAAATACATATTGCGATATTTCCGTTTTCGGCAAAGTTTAGGAAGATATAGCCTCCTCAAGGTCAGGAATAAAAAAAAATTTATTGAAAATCCATTATTTGATGATTGATTATTCATGATCTCGACGAGATGAAACGAAAAACCGAGTACGAGTTTTCCGTTTTCGACATAGCTTAAAAATAATATTTATTGAAAGTCCGTTATTTGATGATTGATTCTTCAAGATCTCGACGAAATGAAACGAAAATACTTAGTGCGAGTTTTCCGTTTTCGTAATAGTTTAGGAGATATAGCATCCTCAAGGTCAAGGATAAAAAATATTTATTGAAAATCCTTTATTTGATGATTGATTATTCAAGATCTCGACGAGATGAAACGAAAAACCGAGTACGAGTTTTCCGTTTTCGACATAGCTTATAAAAAATATTTTGTTGAAAGTCCGTTATTTGATGATTGATTCCTCAAGATCTCGACAAAAGGAAACGAAAATACTGAGTGCGAGTTTTCCGTTTTTGTCATAGTTTAGGAGATATAGCCTCCTCAAGGTCAAGAATAAAAAATATTTATTGAAAATCCTTTATTTGATGATTGATGAAACGAAAATAACGAGTACGAACTTTTTGGTTTCGGCATAGATTATGAGATATAGCCTCCTAAAGGTCCCGAATAAAACATAATTTCTGCAAATCCGTTATATGGTGATTTATTCTTCAAGATCTCAACGAAATGAAACGAAAATACTGTGTACGAGGTTTCCGTTTTCGGCCGAGTTTAGGAGATATATCCTTTTTGAGGTCACGAATTCAAATTATTTTTGCCAATCCGTTATCTGATGATTGATTCTTCAAGATCTCGACGAAATGAAACGAAAATACTCAGTGCGAATTTTCCGTTTTCGGCATAGTTTAGGAGCTATAGCTTCCTTAAAGTCACGAATAAAAAATATTCATTGAAAATCCGTTAGGTGGTGATTGATTCTTCAAGGTCTCGACTAAATGAAACGAAATTACTGATTGCGAGTTTTCCGTTTTCGGCATAGTTTAGGAGATATAGTCTCCTCAAGGTCAAGAATAAAAATATTTTTGAAAATCCATTATTTGATGATGGATTATTCAAGATCTCGACGAGATGAAACGAAGATACCGAGTACGAGTTTTCCGTTTTCGGCAAAGTTTAGGAAGATATAGCCTCCTCAAGGTAAGGAATAAAAAAAAATTTATTGAAAATCCATTATTTGATGATTGATTATTCATGATCTCGACGAGATGAAACGAAAATTCCAAGTACGAGTTTTCCGTTTTCGGCATAGTTTAGGAGCTATAGCTTCCTTTAGGTCACAAAAAAAAAAAAATTTTTTAAATCCGTTATTTGATAATTGATTATTCAAGATCTCGACAAAATGAAACAAAAATACAGAATGCGAGATTTTCGTTTTCGGCAAAGTTTAGGAAGAGATAGCCTCCTTAAGGTCACAAAAAAAAAATATTTTTAAAAATCCGTTATTTGATAATTGATTATTCAAGATCTCGACAAAATGAAACGAAAATACTGAGTGCGAGTTATCCGTTTTTGTCATAGTTTAGGAGATATAGCCTCCTCAAGGTCAAGAATAAAAATATTTATTGAAAATCCTTTATTTGATAATTGATTATTCAAGATCTCGACGATATAAAACAAAAAATTCCAAGTACGAGTTTTCCGTTTTCGGCATAGTTTAGGAGCTATAGCTTCCTTTAGGTCACAAACAAAAAATATTTTTGGAAATCCTTTATTTGATGATTGATTCTTCAAGATCTCGACGAAATGAAACAAAAATACAGAGTGCGAGATTTTCGTTTTCGGCAAAGTTTAGGAAGATATAGCCTCCTTAAGGTCAACAATAAAAAATATTTATTGAAAATCCGTTATTTGATGATTGATTCTTCAAGATCTCGACGAAATGAAACGAAAACACCGAGTACGAACTTTTTGGTTTCGGCATAGATTATGAGATATAGACTCCTAAAGGTCCCGAATAAAACTTAATTTCTGCAAATCCGTTATATAATGATTTATTCTTTAAGATCTCAACGAAATGAAAAGAAAATACTGTGTACGAGTTTTCCGTTTTAGGCAGAGTTTAGGAGATATATCCTTTTTAAGGTCACGAATTCAAATTATTTTTGCTAATCCGTTATCTGATGATTGATTCTTCAAGATCTCGACGAAATGAAACGAAAATACTGAGTGCGAATTTTCCGTTTTCGACATAGTTTAGGAGCTATAGCTTCCTTAAAGTCAAGAATAAAAATATTTTTGAAAATTCATTATTTGATGATTGATTATTTATGATCTCGACGAGATGAAACGAAAAACCGAGTACGAGTTTTCCGTTTTCGACATAGCTTATAAAAAATATTTATTGAAAAACCGTTATTTGATGATTGATTATTCAAGATCTCGACGAGATGAAACAAACATTCCAAGTACGAGTTTTCCGTTTTCGGCATAGTTTAGGAGCTATAGCTTCCTTTAGGTCACAAACAAAAAATATTTTTAAAAATCCGTTATTTGATGATTGATTCTTCAAGATCTCGACGAAATGAAACAAAAATACAGAGTGCGAGATTTTCGTTTTCGGCAAAGTTTAGGAAGATATAGCCTCCTTAAGGTCAAGAATAAAAAATATTTATTGAAAATCCTTTATTTGATGATTGATTATTCAAGATCTCGACGAGATGAAACGAAAATACCAAGTACGAGTTTTCCGTTTTCGGCATAGTTTAGGAGCTATAGCTTCCTTAAGGTCACGAACAAAAATATTTTTGAAAATCCTTTATTTGATGATTGATTATTCATGATCTCGACGAGATGAAACGAAAAACCGAGTACGAGTTTTCCGTTTTCGACATAGCTTATAAAAAATTTATATTTAAAGTCCGTTATTTGATGATTGATTCTTCAAGATCTCGACAAAATGAAACGAAAATACTGAGTGCGAGTTATCCGTTTTTGTCATAGTTTAGGAGATATAGCCTCCTCAAGGTCAAGAATAAAAATATTTATTGAAAATCGTTTATTTGATGATTGATTATTCAAGATCTCGGCGATATAAAACAAAAATTCCAATTACGAGTTTTCCGTTTTCGGCATAGTTTAGGAGCTATAGCTTCCTTTAGGTCACAAACAAAAAATATTTTTGGAAATCCTTTATTTGATGATTGATTCTTCAAGATCTCGACGAAATGAAACGAAAACACCGAGTACGAACTTTTTGGTTTCGGCATAGATTATGAGATATAGACTCCTAAAGGTCCCGAATAAAACATAATTTCTGCAAATCTGTTATATGATGATTTATTCTTCAAGATCTCAACGAAATGAAACGAAAATACTGTGTACGAGTTTTCCGTTTTAGGCAGAGTTTAGGAGATATATCCTTTTTAAGGTCACGAATTCAAATTATTTTTGCTAATCCGTTGTCTGATGATTGATTCTTCAAGATCTCGACGAAATGAAACGAAAATACTGAGTGCGAATTTTCCGTTTTCGACATAGTTTAGGAGCTATAGCTTCCTTAAAGTCACGAATATAAAATATTCATTGAAAATCCGTTAGGTGATGATTGATTCTTCAAGATCTCGACGAAATGAAACGAAAATACTGAGTGCGAGATTTCCGTTTTCGGCAAAGTTTAGGAAGATTTAGCCTCCTCAAGGTCAGGAATAAAAATAAATATATTGAAAATCCATTATTTGATGATTGATTATTCATGATCTCGACGAGATGAAACGAAAAACCGAGTACGAGTTTTCAGTTTTCGGCATAGTTTAGGAGCTGTAGCTTCCTTAAGGTCACGAACAAAAATATTTTTGAAAATCCTTTATTTGATGATTGATTATTCATGATCTCGACGAGATGAAACGAAAACCCGAGTACGAGTTTTCCGTTTTCGACATAGCTTATAAAAAATTTTTATTGAAAGTCCGTTATTTGATGATTGATTCTTCAAGATCTCGACAAAATGAAACGAAAATACTGAGTGCGAGTTATCCGTTTTTGTCATAGTTTAGGAGATATAGCCTCCTCAAGGTCAAGAATAAAAATATTTATTGAAAATCCTTTATTTGATGATTGATTATTCATGATCTCGACGATATGAAACAAAAATTCCAAGTACGAGTTTTCCGTTTTCGGCATAGTTTAGGAGCTATAGCTTCCTTTAGGTCACAAACAAAAAATATTTTTGGAAATCCTTTATTTGATGATTGATTCTTCAAGATCTCGACAAAATGAAACAAAAATACAGAGTGCGAGATTTCCGTTTTCGGCAAAGTTTAGGAAGATATAGCCTCCTTAAGGTCAAGAATAAAAAATATTTATTGAAAATCCGTTATTTGATGATTGATTATTCATGATCTCGACGAGATGAAACGAAAAACCGAGTACGAGTTTTCCGTTTTCGACATAGCTTATAAAAAATATTTATTGAAAGTCCGTTATTTGATGATTGATTCTTCAAGGTCTCGACGAAATGAAACGAAAATACTCCGTGCGAGTTTTCCGTTTTCGGCAAAGTTTAGGAAGATTTAGCCTCCTCAAGGTCAGGAATAAAAATAAATATATTGAAAATCCATTATTTGATGATTGATTATTCATGATCTCGACGAGATGAAACGAAAAACCGAGTACGAGTTTTCAGTTTTCGGCATAGTTTAGGAGCTATAGCTTCCTTAAGGTCACGAACAAAAATATTTTTTAAAATCCTTTATTTGATGATTGATTATTCATGATCTCGACGAGATGAAACGAAAACCCGAGTACGAGTTTTCCGTTTTCGACATAGCTTATAAAAAATTTTTATTGAAAGTCCGTTATTTGATGATTGATTCTTCAAGATCTCGACAAAATGAAACGAAAATACTGAGTGCGAGTTATCCGTTTTTGTCATAGTTTAGGAGATATAGCCTCCTCAAGGTCAAGAATAAAAATATTTATTGAAAATCCTTTATTTGATGATTGATTATTCATGATCTCGACGATATGAAACAAAAATTCCAAGTACGAGTTTTCCGTTTTCGGCATAGTTTAGGAGCTATAGCTTCCTTTAGGTCACAAACAAAAAATATTTTTGGAAATCCTTTATTTGATGATTGATTCTTCAAGATCTCGACAAAATGAAACAAAAATACAGAGTGCGAGATTTCCGTTTTCGGCAAAGTTTAGGAAGATATAGCCTCCTTAAGGTCAAGAATAAAAAATATTTATTGAAAATCCGTTATTTGATGATTGATTATTCATGATCTCGACGAGATGAAACGAAAAACCGAGTACGAGTTTTCCGTTTTCGACATAGCTTATAAAAAATATTTATTGAAAGTCCGTTATTTGATGATTGATTCTTCAAGGTCTCGACTAAATGAAACGAAAATACTCCGTGCGAGTTTTCCGTTTTCGTTATAGTTTAGGAGCTATAGCTTCCTTAAGGTCACGAATAAAAATATTTTTGAAAATCCGTTATTTGATGATTGATTCTTCAAGATCTCGACGAGATGAAACAAAAATTCCAAGTACGAGTTTTCCGTTTTCGGCATAGTTTAGGAGCTATAGCTTTCTTAAAGTCACAATTAAAAAATGTTCATTGAAAATCCGTTAGGGGGTGATTGATTCTTCAAGGTCTCGACTAAATGAAACGAAAATACTGATATAGCCTCCTTAAGGTCAAGAATAAAAAATATTTATTGAAAATCCGTTATTTGATGATAGATTCTTCAAGATCTCGAGGAAATGAAACGAAAACACCGAGTACGAACTTTTTGGTTTCGGCATAGTTTATGAGATATAGCCTCCTAAAAGTCCCGAATAAAACATAATTTCTGCAATTCCGTTATATGATGATTTATTCTTCAAGATCTCAACGAAATGAAACGAAAATACTGTGTACGAGTTTTCCGTTTTCGGCAGAGTTAAGGAGATATATCCTTTTTAAGGTCACGAATTCAAATTATTTTTGGCAATCCGTTATCTGATGATTGATTCTTCAAGATCTCAACGAAATGAAACGAAAATACTCAGTGCGAATTTTCCGTTTTCGGCATAGTTTAGGAGCTATAGCTTCCTTAAAGTCACCAATAAAAATATTTTTGAGAATCCGTTAGGTGATGATTGATTCTTCAAGATCTCGACGAAATGAATCAAAAATACAGATTGCGAGATTTCCGTTTTCGGCAAAGTTTAGGAAAATATAGCCTCCTCAAGGTCAGGAATAAAAAAAAATTTATTGAAAATCCATTATTTGATGATTGATTATTCATGATCTCGACGAGATGAAACGAAAAACCGAGTACGAGTTTTCCGTTTTCGACATAGCTTATAAAAAATATTTATTGAAAGTCCGTTATTTGATGATTGATTCTTCAAGATCTCGACGAGATGAAACGAAAATACCAAGTACGAGTTTTCCGTTTTCGTTATAGTTTAGGAGCTATAGCTTCCTTAAGGTCACGAATAAAAATATTTTTGAAAATCCGTTATTTGATGATTGATTCTTCAAGATCTCGACGAGATGAAACAAAAATTCCAAGTACGAGTTTTCCGTTTTCGACATAGCTCTTAAAAAATATTTATTGAAAGTCCGTTATTTGTTGATTGATTCTTCATGATCTCGACGAAATGAAACGAAAATACTTTGTGCGAGTTTTCCATTTTCGTCATAGTTTAGGAGATATAGCCTCCTCAAGGTCAAGGATAAAAAATATTTATTGAAAATCCTTTATTTGATGATTGATTATTCAAGATCTCGACGAGATGAAACGAAAATACCAAGTACGAGTTTTCCGTTTTCGACATAGCTTATAAAAAATTTTTATTAAAAGTCCGTTATTTGATGATTGATTCTTCAAGATCTCGACAAAATGAAACGAAAATACTGAGTGCGAGTTATCCGTTTTTGTCATAGTTTAGGAGATATAGCCTCCTCAAGGTCAAGAATAAAAATATTTATTGAAAATCCTTTATTTGATGATTGATTATTCAAGATCTCGACGATATGAAACAAAAATTCCAAGTACGAGTTTTCCGTTTTCGGCATAGTTTAGGAGCTATAGCTTCCTTTAGGTCACAAACAAAAAATATTTTTGGAAATCCTTTATTTGATGATTGATTCTTCAAGATCTCGACGAAATGAAACAAAAATACAGAGTCAAGATTTTCGTTTTCGGCAAAGTTTAGGAAGATATAGCCTCCTTAAGGTCAAGAATAAAAAATATTTATTGAAAATCCGTTATTTGATGATTGATTATTCATGATCTCGACGAGATGAAACGAAAAACCGAGTACGAGTTTTCAGTTTTCGACATAGCTCTTAAAAAATATTTATTGAAAGTCCGTTATTTGTTGATTGATTCTTCAAGATCTCGACGAAATGAAACGAAAATACTTAGTGCGAGTTTTCCATTTTCGTCATAGTTTAGAGATATAGCCTCCTCAAGGTCAAGGATAAAAAATATTTATTGAAAATCCTTTATTTGATGATTGATTATTCAAGATCTCGACGCGATGAAACGAAAATACCAAGTACGAGTTTTCCGTTTTCGGCATAGTTTAGGAGCTATAGCTTCCTTAAGGTCACAAACAAAAATATTTTTGAAAATCCTTTATTTGATGATTGATTATTCATGATCTCGACGAGATGAAACGAAAAACCGAGTACGAGTTTTCCGTTTTCGACATAGCTTATAAAAAATTTTTATTGAAAGTCCGTTATTTGATGATTGATTCTTCAAGATCTCGACAAAATGAAACGAAAATACTGAGTGCGAGTTATCCGTTTTTGTCATAGTTTAGGAGATATAGCCTCCTCAAGGTCAAGAATAAAAATATTTATTGAAAATCGTTTATTTGATGATTGATTATTCAAGATCTTAACGATATAACACAAAAATTCCAAGTACGAGTTTTCCGTTTTCGGCATAGTTTAGGAGCTATAGCTTCCTTTTGGTCACAAACAAAAAATATTTTTGGAAATCCTTTATTTGATGATTGATTCTTCAAGATCTCGACGAAATGAAACGAAAACACCGAGTACGAACTTTTTGGTTTCGGCATAGATTATGAGATATAGACTCCTAAAGGTCCCGAATAAAACATAATTTCTGCAAATCTGTTATATGATAATTTATTCTTCAAGATCTCAACGAAATGAAACGAAAATACTGTGTACGAGTTTTCCGTTTCAGGCAGAGTTTAGGAGATATATCCTTTTTAAGGTCACGAATTCAAATTATTTTTGCTAATCCGTTATCTGATGATTGATTCTTCAAGATCTCGACGAAATGAAACGAAAATACTGAGTGCGAGTTTTCCGTTTTCGTCATTGTTTAGGAGCTATAGCTTCCTTAAGGTCACAAATAAAAATATTTTTGAGAATCCTTTATTTGATGATTGATTCTTCAAGATCTCGACGAAATGAATCAAAAATACAGATTGCGAGATTTCCGTTTTCGGCAAAGTTTAGGAAAATATAGCCTCCTCAAGGTCAGGAATAAAAAAAAATTTATTGAAAATCCATTATTTGATGATTGATTATTCATGATCTCGACGAGATGAAACGAAAAACCGAGTACGAGTTTTCAGTTTTCGACATAGCTCTTAAAAAATATTTATTGAAAGTCCGTTATTTGTTGATTGATTCTTCAAGATCTCGCCGAAATGAAACGAAAATACTGAGTGCGAGTTTTCCATTTTCGTCATAGTTTAGGAGATATAGCCTCCTCAAGGTCAAGGATAAAAAATATTTATTGAAAATCCTTTATTTGATGATTGATTATTCAAGATCTCGACGAGATGAAACAAAAATATTGAGTGCGAGTTTTCCGTTTTCGTCATAGTTTAGGAGCTATAGCTTCCTTAAGGTCACAAATAAAAATATTTTTGAGAATCCGTTATTTGATGATTGATTCTTCAAGATCTCGACGAAATGAATCAAAAATACAGATTGCGAGATTTCCGTTTTCGGCATAGTTTAGGAGCTATAGCTTCCTTAAGGTCACGAATAAAAAATATTTTTGAAAATCCTTTATTTGATGATTGATTATTCATGATCTCGACGAGATGAAACGAAAAACCGAGTACGAGTTTTCAGTTTTCGACATAGCTCTTAAAAAATATTTATTGAAAGTCCGTTATTTGTTGATTGATTCTTCAAGATCTCGACGAAATGAAACGAAAATACTTTGTGCGAGTTTTCCATTTTCGTCATAGTTTAGGAGATATAGCCTCCTCAAGGTCAAGGATAAAAAATATTTATTGAAAATCCTTTATTTGATGATTGATTATTCAAGATCTCGACGCGATGAAACGAAAATACCAAGTACGAGTTTTCCGTTTTCGGCATAGTTTAGGAGCTATAGCTTCCTTAAGGTCACAAACAAAAATATTTTTGAAAATCCTTTATTTGATGATTGATTATTCATGATCTCGACGAGATGAAACGAAAAACCGAGTACGAGTTTTCCGTTTTCGACAAAGCTTATAAAAAATTTTTATTGAAAGTCCGTTATTTGATGATTGATTCTTCAAGATCTCGACAAAATGAAACGAAAATACTGAGTGCGAGTTATCCGTTTTTGTCATAGTTTAGGAGATATAGCCTCCTCAAGGTCAAGAATAAAAATATTTATAGAAAATCCTTTATTTGATGATTGATTATTCAAGATCTCGACGATATGAAACAAAAATTCCAAGTACGAGTTTTCCGTTTTCGGCATAGTTTAGGAGCTATAGCTTCCTTTAGGTCACAAACAAAAAATATTTTTGGAAATCCTTTATTTGATGATTGATTCTTCAAGATCTCGACGAAATGAAACAAAAATACAGAGTCAAGATTTTCGTTTTCGGCAAAGTTTAGGAAGATATAGCCTCCTTAAGGTCAAGAATAAAAAATATTTATTGAAAATCCGTTATTTGATGATTGATTATTCATGATCTCGACGAGATGAAACGAAAAACCGAGTACGAGTTTTCCGTTTTCGACATAGTTTATAAAAAATATTTATTGAAAGTCCGTTATTTGATGATTGATTCTTCAAGGTCTCGACTAAATGAAACGAAAATACTGCGTGCGAGTTTTCCGTTTTCGTTATAGTTTAGGAGCTATAGCTTCCTTAAGGTCACGAATAAAAATATTTTTGAAAATCCGTTATTTGATGATTGATTCTTCAAGATCTCGACGAAATGAAACGAAAATACTGAGTGCGAGTTTTCCATTTTCGTCATAGTTTAGGAGATATAGCCTCCCTCCTCAAGGTCAAGGATAAAAAATATTTATTGAAAATCCTTTATTTGATGATTGATTATTCATGATCTCGACGAGATGAAACGAAAAACCTAGTACGAGTTTTCAGTTTTCGACATAGCTCTTAAAAAATATTTATTGAAAGTCCGTTATTTGTTGATTGATTCTTCAAGATCTCGACGAAATGAAACGAAAATACCGAGTACGAACTTTTTGGTTTCGGCATAGATTATGAGATATAGACTCCTAAAGGTCCCGAATAAAACATAATTTCTGCAAATCTGTTATATGATAATTTATTCTTCAAGATCTCAACGAAATGAAACGAAAATACTGTGTACGAGTTTTCCGTTTTAGGCAGAGTTTAGGAGATATATCCTTTTTAAGGTCACGAATTCAAATTATTTTTGCTAATCCGTTATCTGATGATTGTTTCTTCAAGATCTCGACGAAAGGAAACGAAAATACTGAGTGCGAGTTTTCCGTTTTCGTCATAGTTTAGGAGCTATAGCTTCCTTAAGGTCACAAATAAAAATATTTTTGAGAATCCTTTATTTGATGATTGATTCTTCAAGATCTCGACGAAATGAATCAAAAATACAGATTGCGAGATTTCCGTTTTCGGCAAAGTTTAGGAAAATATAGCCTCCTCAAGGTCAGGAATAAAAAAAAATTTATTGAAAATCCATTATTTGATGATTGATTATTCATGATCTCGACGAGATGAAACGAAAAACCGAGTACGAGTTTTCAGTTTTCGACATAGCTCTTAAAAAATATTTATTGAAAGTCCGTTATTTGTTGATTGATTCTTCAAGATCTCGCCGAAATGAAACGAAAATACTGAGTGCGAGTTTTCCATTTTCGTCATAGTTTAGGAGATATAGCCTCCTCAAGGTCAAGGATAAAAAATATTTATTGAAAATCCTTTATTTGATGATTGATTATTCAAGATCTCGACGAGATGAAACGAAAATATTGAGTGCGAGTTTTCCGTTTTCGTCATAGTTTAGGAGCTATAGCTTCCTTAAGGTCACAAATAAAAATATTTTTGAGAATCCGTTATTTGATGATTGATTCTTCAAGATCTCGACGAAATGAATCAAAAATACTGAGTGCGAGTTATCCGTTTTTGTCATAGTTTAGGAGATATAGCCTCCTCAAGGTCAAGAATAAAAATATTTATAGAAAATCCTTTATTTGATGATTGATTATTCAAGATCTCGACGATATGAAACAAAAATTCCAAGTACGAGTTTTCCGTTTTCGGCATAGTTTAGGAGCTATAGCTTCCTTTAGGTCACAAACAAAAAATATTTTTGGAAATCCTTTATTTGATGATTGATTCTTCAAGATCTCGACGAAATGAAACAAAAATACAGAGTCAAGATTTTCGTTTTCGGCAAAGTTTAGGAAGATATAGCCTCCTTAAGGTCAAGAATAAAAATATTTATTGAAAATCCGTTATTTGATGATTGATTATTCATGATCTCGACGAGATGAAACGAAAAACCGAGTACGAGTTTTCCGTTTTCGACATAGCTTATAAAAAATATTTATTGAAAGTCCGTTATTTGATGATTGATTCTTCAAGGTCTCGACTAAATGAAACGAAAATACTGCGTGCGAGTTTTCCGTTTTCGTTATAGTTTAGGAGCTATAGCTTCCTTAAGGTCACGAATAAAAATATTTTTGAAAATCCGTTATTTGATGATTGATTCTTCAAGATCTCGACGAAATGAAACGAAAATACTGAGTGCGAGTTTTCCATTTTCGTCATAGTTTAGGAGATATAGCCTCCCTCCTCAAGGTCAAGGATAAAAAATATTTATTGAAAATCCTTTATTTGATGATTGATTATTCATGATCTCGACGAGATGAAACGAAAAACCGAGTACGAGTTTTCAGTTTTCGACATAGCTCTTAAAAAATATTTATTGAAAGTCCGTTATTTGTTGATTGATTCTTCAAGATCTCGACGAAATGAAACGAAAATACCCAGTACGAACTTTTTGGTTTCGGCATAGATTATGAGATATAGACTCCTAAAGGTCCCGAATAAAACATAATTTCTGCAAATCTGTTATATGATAATTTATTCTTCAAGATCTCAACGAAATGAAACGAAAATACTGTGTACGAGTTTTCCGTTTTAGGCAGAGTTTAGGAGATATATCCTTTTTAAGGTCACGAATTCAAATTATTTTTGCTAATCCGTTATCTGATGATTGATTCTTCAAGATCTCGACGAAATGAAACGAAAATACTGAGTGCGAGTTTTCCGTTTTCGTCATAGTTTAGGAGCTATAGCTTCCTTAAGGTCACAAATAAAAATATTTTTGAGAATCCTTTATTTGATGATTGATTCTTCAAGATCTCGACGAAATGAATCAAAAATACAGATTGCGAGATTTCCGGTTTCGGCAAAGTTTAGGAAAATATAGCCTCCTCAAGGTCAGGAATAAAAAAAAATTTATTGAAAATCCATTATTTGATGATTGATTATTCATGATCTCGACGAGATGAAACGAAAAACCGAGTACGAGTTTTCAGTTTTCGACATAGCTCTTAAAAAATATTTATTGAAAGTCCGTTATTTGTTGATTGATTCTTCAAGATCTCGCCGAAATGAAACGAAAATACTGAGTGCGAGTTTTCCATTCTCGTCATAGTTTAGGAGATATAGCCTCCTCAAGGTCAAGGATAAAAATATTTATTGAAAATCCTTTATTTGATGATTGATTATTCAAGATCTCGACGAGATGAAACGAAAATATTGAGTGCGAGTTTTCCGTTTTCGTCATAGTTTAGGAGCTATAGCTTCCTTAAGGTCACAAATAAAAATATTTTTGAGAATCCGTTATTTGATGATTGATTCTTCAAGATCTCGACGAAATGAATCAAAAATACAGATTGCGAGATTTCCGTTTTCGGCATAGCTCTTAAAAAATATTTATTGAAAGTCCGTTATTTGTTGATTGATTCTTCAAGATCTCGACGAAATGAAACGAAAATACTTTGTGCGAGTTTTCCATTTTCGTCATAGTTTAGGAGATATAGCCTCCTCAAGGTCAAGGATAAAAAATATTTATTGAAAATCCTTTATTTGATGATTGATTATTCAAGATCTCGACGCGATGAAACGAAAATACCAAGTACGAGTTTTCCGTTTTCGGCATAGTTTAGGAGCTATAGCTTCCTTAAGGTCACAAACAAAAATATTTTTGAAAATCCTTTATTTGATGATTGATTATTCATGATCTCGACGAGATGAAACGAAAAACCGAGTACGAGTTTTCCGTTTTCGACAAAGCTTATAAAAAATTTTTATTGAAAGTCCGTTATTTGATGATTGATTCTTCAAGATCTCGACAAAATGAAACGAAAATACTGAGTGCGAGTTATCCGTTTTTGTCATAGTTTAGGAGATATAGCCTCCTCAAGGTCAAGAATAAAAATATTTATAGAAAATCCTTTATTTGATGATTGATTATTCAAGATCTCGACGATATGAAACAAAAATTCCAAGTACGAGTTTTCCGTTTTCGGCATAGTTTAGGAGCTATAGCTTCCTTTAGGTCACAAACAAAAAATATATTTGGAAATCCTTTATTTGATGATTGATTCTTCAAGATCTCGACGAAATGAAACAAAAATACAGAGTGCGAGATTTTCGTTTTCGGCAAAGTTTAGGAAGATATAGCCTCCTTAAGGTCAAGAATAAAAAATATTTATTGAAAATCCGTTATTTGATGATTGATTATTCATGATCTCGACGAGATGAAACGAAAAACCGAGTACGAGTTTTCCGTTTTCGACATAGCTTATAAAAAATATTTATTGAAAGTCCGTTATTTGATGATTGATTCTTCAAGGTCTCGACTAAATGAAACGAAAATACTGCGTGCGAGTTTTCCGTTTTCGTTATAGTTTAGGAGCTATAGCTTCCTTAAGGTCACGAATAAAAATATTTTTGAAAATCCGTTATTTGATGTTTGATTCTTCAAGATCTCGACGAAATGAAACGAAAATACTGAGTGCGAGTTTTCCATTTTCGTCATAGTTTAGGAGATATAGCCTCCCTCCTCAAGGTCAAGGATAAAAAATATTTATTGAAAATCCTTTATTTGATGATTGATTATTCATGATCTCGACGAGATGAAACGAAAAACCGAGTACGAGTTTTCAGTTTTCGACATAGCTCTTAAAAAATATTTATTGAAAGTCCGTTATTTGTTGATTGATTCTTCAAGATCTCGACGAAATGAAACGAAAATACCGTGTACGAACTTTTTGGTTTCGGCATAGATTATGAGATATAGACTCCTAAAGGTCCCGAATAAAACATAATTTCTGCAAATCTGTTATATGATAATTTATTCTTCAAGATCTCAACGAAATGAAACGAAAATACTGTGTACGAGTTTTCCGTTTTAGGCAGAGTTTAGGAGATATATCCTTTTTAAGGTCACGAATTCAAATTATTTTTGCTAATCCGTTATCTGATGATTGATTCTTCAAGATCTCGACGAAATGAAACGAAAATACTGAGTGCGAGTTTTCCGTTTTCGTCATAGTTTAGGAGCTATAGCTTCCTTAAGGTCACAAATAAAAATATTTTTGAGAATCCTTTATTTGATGATTGATTCTTCAAGATCTCGACGAAATGAATCAAAAATACAGATTGCGAGATTTCCGTTTTCGGCAAAGTTTAGGAAAATATAGCCTCCTCAAGGTCAGGAATAAAAAAAAATTTATTGAAAATCCATTATTTGATGATTGATTATTCATGATCTCGACGAGATGAAACGAAAATATTGAGTGCGAGTTTTCCGTTTTCGTCATAGTTTAGGAGCTATAGCTTCCTTAAGGTCACAAATAAAAATATTTTTGAGAATCCGTTATTTGATGATTGATTCTTCAAGATCTCGACGAAATGAATCAAAAATACTGAGTGCGAGTTATCCGTTTTTGTCATAGTTTAGGAGATATAGCCTCCTCAAGGTCAAGAATAAAAATATTTATAGAAAATCCTTTATTTGATGATTGATTATTCAAGATCTCGACGATATGAAACAAAAAATTCCAAGTACGAGTTTTCCGTTTTCGGCATAGTTTAGGAGCTATAGCTTCCTTTAGGTCACAAACAAAAAATATTTTTGGAAATCCTTTATTTGATGATTGATTCTTCAAGATCTCGACGAAATGAAACAAAAATACAGAGTCAAGATTTTCGTTTTCGGCAAAGTTTAGGAAGATATAGCCTCCTTAAGGTCAAGAATAAAAAATATTTATTGAAAATCCGTTATTTGATGATTGATTATTCATGATCTCGACGAGATGAAACGAAAAACCGAGTACGAGTTTTCCGTTTTCGACATAGCTTATAAAAAATATTTATTGAAAGTCCGTTATTTGATGATTGATTCTTCAAGGTCTCGACTAAATGAAACGAAAATACTGCGTGCGAGTTTTCCGTTTTCGTTATAGTTTAGGAGCTATAGCTTCCTTAAGGTCACGAATAAAAATATTTTTGAAAATCCGTTATTTGATGATTGATTCTTCAAGATCTCGACGAAATGAAACGAAAATACTGAGTGCGAGTTTTCCATTTTCGTCATAGTTTAGGAGATATAGCCTCCCTCCTCAAGGTCAAGGATAAAAAATATTTATTGAAAATCCTTTATTTGATGATTGATTATTCATGATCTCGACGAGATGAAACGAAAAACCGAGTACGAGTTTTCAGTTTTCGACATAGCCCTTAAAAAATATTTATTGAAAGTCCGTTATTTGTTGATTGATTCTTCAAGATCTCGACGAAATGAAACGAAAATACTTAGTGCGAGTTTTCCATTTTCGTCATAGTTTAGGAGATATAGCCTCCTCAAGGTCAAGGATAAAAAATATTTATTGAAAATCCTTTATTTGATGATTGATTATTCAAGATCTCGACGAGATGAAACGAAAATACCAAGTACGAGTTTTCCGTTTTCGGCATAGTTTAGGAGCTATAGCTTCCTTAAGGTCACGAACAAAAATATTTTTGAAAATCCTTTATTTGATGATTGATTCTTCAAGATCTCGACGAAATGAAACGAAAACACCGAGTACGAACTTTTTGGTTTCGGCATAGATTATGAGATATAGCCTCCTCAAGGTCAAGGATAAAAAATATTTATTGAAAATCCTTTATTTGATGATTGATTATTCAAGATCTCGACGAGATGAAACGAAAATACCAAGTACGAGTTTTCCGTTTTCGGCATAGTTTAGGAGTTATAGCTTCCTTAAGGTCACGAACAAAAATATTTTTGAAAATCCTTTATTTGATGATTGATTATTCATGATCTCGACGAGATGAAACGAAAAACCGAGTACGAGTTTTCAGTTTTCGACATAGCTCTTAAAAAATATTTATTGAAAGTCCGTTATTTGTTGATTGATTCTTCAAGATCTCGACGAAATGAAACGAAAATACTTAGTGCGAGTTTTCCATTTTCGTCATAGTTTAGGAGATATAGCCTCCTCAAGGTCAAGAATAAAAAATATTTATTGAAAATCCTTTATTTGATGATTGATTATCCAAGATCTCGACGAGATGAAACGAAAATACCAAGTACGAGTTTTCCGTTTTCGGCATAGTTTAGGTGCTATAGCTTCCTTAAGGTCACGAACAAAAATATTTTTGAAAATCCTTTATTTGATGATTGATTCTTCAAGATCTCGACGCAATGAAACGAAAACTCCGACTACGAACTTTTTAGTTTCGGCATAGATTATGAGATGTAGACTCCTAAAGGTCCCGAATAAAACATAATTTCTGCAAATCCGTTATATGATGATTTATTCTTCAAGATCTCAACGAAATGAAACGAAAATACTGTGTACGAGTTTTCCGTTTTAGGCAGAGTTTAGGAGATATATCCTTTTTAAGGTCACGAATTCAAATTATTTTTGCTAATCCGTTATCTGATGATTGATTCTTCAAGATCTCGACGAAATGAAACGAAAATACTGAGTGCGAATTTTCCGTTTTCGAGATAGTTTAGGAGCTATAGCTTCCTTAAAGTCACGAATAAAAAATATTCATTGAAAATCCGTTAGGTGATGATTGATTCTTCAAGATCTCGACGAAATGAAACGAAAATACTGACTGCGAGATTTCCGTTTTCGGCAAAGTTTAGGAAGATTTAGCCTCCTCAAGGTCAGGAATAAAAAAAAATTTATTGAAAATCCATTATTTGATGATTGATTATTCATGATCTCGACGAGATGAAACGAAAAACCGAGTACGAGTTTTCAGTTTTCGACATAGCTCTTAAAAAATATTTATTGAAAGTCCGTTATTTGTTGATTGATTCTTCAAGATCTCGACGAAATGAAACGAAAATACTGAGTAGTTTAGGAGATATAGCCTCCTCAAGGTCAAGGATAAAAAATATTTATTGAAAATCCTTTATTTGATGATTGATTATTCAAGATCTCGACGAGATGAAACGAAAATATTGAGTGCGAGTTTTCCGTTTTCGTCATAGTTTAGGAGCTATAGCTTCCTTAAGGTCACAAATAAAAATATTTTTGAGAATCCGTTATTTGATGATTGATTCTTCAAGATCTCGACGAAATGAATCAAAAATACTGAGTGCGAGTTATCCGTTTTGTCATAGTTTAGGAGATATAGCCTCCTCAAGGTCAAGAATAAAAATATTTATAGAAAATCCTTTATTTGATGATTGATTATTCAAGATCTCGACGATATGAAACAAAAATTCCAAGTACGAGTTTTCCGTTTTCGGCATAGTTTAGGAGCTATAGCTTCCTTTAGGTCACAAACAAAAAATATTTTTGGAAATCCTTTATTTGATGATTGATTCTTCAAGATCTCGACGAAATGAAACAAAAATACAGAGTCAAGATTTTCGTTTTCGGCAAAGTTTAGGAAGATATAGCCTCCTTAAGGTCAAGAATAAAAAATATTTATTGAAAATCCGTTATTTGATGATTGATTATTCATGATCTCGACGAGATGAAACGAAAAACCGAGTACGAGTTTTCCGTTTTCGACATAGCTTATAAAAAATATTTATTGAAAGTCCGTTATTTGATGATTGATTCTTCAAGGTCTCGACTAAATGAAACGAAAATACTGCGTGCGAGTTTTCCGTTTTCGTTATAGTTTAGGAGCTATAGCTTCCTTAAGGTCACGAATAAAAATATTTTTGAAAATCCGTTATTTGATGATTGATTCTTCAAGATCTCGACGAAATGAAACGAAAATACTGAGTGCGAGTTTTCCATTTTCGTCATAGTTTAGGAGATATAGCCTCCCTCCTCAAGGTCAAGGATAAAAAATATTTATTGAAAATCCTTTATTTGATGATTGATTATTCATGATCTCGACGAGATGAAACGAAAAACCGAGTACGAGTTTTCAGTTTTCGACATAGCCCTTAAAAAATATTTATTGAAAGTCCGTTATTTGTTGATTGATTCTTCAAGATCTCGACGAAATGAAACGAAAATACTTAGTGCGAGTTTTCCATTTTCGTCATAGTTTAGGAGATATAGCCTCCTCAAGGTCAAGGATAAAAAATATTTATTGAAAATCCTTTATTTGATGATTGATTATTCAAGATCTCGACGAGATGAAACGAAAATACCAAGTACGAGTTTTCCGTTTTCGGCATAGTTTAGGAGCTATAGCTTCCTTAAGGTCACGAACAAAAATATTTTTGAAAATCCTTTATTTGATGATTGATTCTTCAAGATCTCGACGAAATGAAACGAAAACACCGAGTACGAACTTTTTGGTTTCGGCATAGATTATGAGATATAGCCTCCTCAAGGTCAAGGATAAAAAATATTTATTGAAAATCCTTTATTTGATGATTGATTATTCAAGATCTCGACGAGATGAAACGAAAATACCAAGTACGAGTTTTCCGTTTTCGGCATAGTTTAGGAGTTATAGCTTCCTTAAGGTCACGAACAAAAATATTTTTGAAAATCCTTTATTTGATGATTGATTATTCATGATCTCGACGAGATGAAACGAAAAACCGAGTACGAGTTTTCAGTTTTCGACATAGCTCTTAAAAAATATTTATTGAAAGTCCGTTATTTGTTGATTGATTCTTCAAGATCTCGACGAAATGAAACGAAAATACTTAGTGCGAGTTTTCCATTTTCGTCATAGTTTAGGAGATATAGCCTCCTCAAGGTCAAGAATAAAAAATATTTATTGAAAATCCTTTATTTGATGATTGATTATCCAAGATCTCGACGAGATGAAACGAAAATACCAAGTACGAGTTTTCCGTTTTCGGCATAGTTTAGGTGCTATAGCTTCCTTAAGGTCACGAACAAAAATATTTTTGAAAATCCTTTATTTGATGATTGATTCTTCAAGATCTCGACGCAATGAAACGAAAACTCCGACTACGAACTTTTTGGTTTCGGCATAGATTATGAGATGTAGACTCCTAAAGGTCCCGAATAAAACATAATTTCTGCAAATCCGTTATATGATGATTTATTCTTCAAGATCTCAACGAAATGAAACGAAAATACTGTGTACGAGTTTTCCGTTTTAGGCAGAGTTTAGGAGATATATCCTTTTTAAGGTCACGAATTCAAATTATTTTTGCTAATCCGTTATCTGATGATTGATTCTTCAAGATCTCGACGAAATGAAACGAAAATACTGAGTGCGAATTTTCCGTTTTCGAGATAGTTTAGGAGCTATAGCTTCCTTAAAGTCACGAATAAAAAATATTCATTGAAAATCCGTTAGGTGATGATTGATTCTTCAAGATCTCGACGAAATGAAACGAAAATACTGACTGCGAGATTTCCGTTTTCGGCAAAGTTTAGGAAGATTTAGCCTCCTCAAGGTCAGGAATAAAAAAAATTTATTGAAAATCCATTATTTGATGATTGATTATTCATGATCTCGACGAGATGAAACGAAAACCGAGTACGAGTTTTCAGTTTTCGACATAGCTCTTAAAAAATATTTATTGAAAGTCCGTTATTTGTTGATTGATTCTTCAAGATCTCGACGAAATGAAACGAAAATACTGAGTGCGAGTTTTCCATTTTCGTCATAGTTTAGGAGATATAGCCTCCTCAAGGTCAAAAATAAAAAATATTTATTGAAAATCCTTTATTTGATGATTGATTATTCAAGATCTCGACGAGATGAAACGAAAGTACCAAGTACGAGTTTTCCGTTTTCGGCATAGTTTAGGAGCTATAGCTTCCTTAAGGTCACGAACAAAAATATTTTTAAAAATCCTTTATTTGATGATTGATTATTCATGATCTCGACGAGATGAAACGAAAAACCGAGTACGAGTTTTCCGTTTTCGACATAGCTTATAAAAAATTTTTATTGAAAGTCCGTTATTTGATGATTGATTCTTCAAGATCTCGACAGAATGAAACGAAAATACTGAGTGCGAGATTTCCGTTTTCGGCAAAGTTTAGGAAGATTTAGCCTCCTCAAGGTCAGGAATAAAAAAAAATTTATTGAAAATCCATTATTTGATGATTGATTATTCATGATCTCGACGAGATGAAACGAAAAACCGAGTACGAGTTTTCAGTTTTCGACATAGCTCTTAAAAAATATTTATTGAAAGTCCGTTATTTGTTGATTGATTCTTCAAGATCTCGACGAAATGAAACGAAAATACTGAGTGCGAGTTTTCCATTTTCGTCATAGTTTAGGAGATATAGCCTCCTCAAGGTCAAAAATAAAAAATATTTATTGAAAATCCTTTATTTGATGATTGATTATTCAAGATCTCGACGAGATGAAACGAAAGTACCAAGTACGAGTTTTCCGTTTTCGGCATAGTTTAGGAGCTATAGCTTCCTTAAGGTCACGAACAAAAATATTTTTAAAAATCCTTTATTTGATGATTGATTATTCATGATCTCGACGAGATGAAACGAAAAACCGAGTACGAGTTTTCAGTTTTCGACATAGCTCTTAAAAAATATTTATTGAAAGTCCGTTATTTGTTGATTGATTCTTCAAGATCTCGACGAAATGAAACGAAAATACTGAGTGCGAGTTTTCCATTTTCGTCATAGTTTAGGAGATATAGCCTCCTCAAGGTCAAAAATAAAAAATATTTATTGAAAATCCTTTATTTGATGATTGATTATTCAAGATCTCGACGAGATGAAACGAAAGTACCAAGTACGAGTTTTCCGTTTTCGGCATAGTTTAGGAGCTATAGCTTCCTTAAGGTCACGAACAAAAATATTTTTAAAAATCCTTTATTTGATGATTGATTATTCATGATCTCGACGAGATGAAACGAAAAACCGAGTACGAGTTTTCAGTTTTCGACATAGCTCTTAAAAAATATTTATTGAAAGTCCGTTATTTGTTGATTGATTCTTCAAGATCTCGACGAAATGAAACGAAAATACTTAGTGCGAGTTTTCCATTTTCGTCATAGTTTAGGAGATATAGCCTCCTCAAGGTCAAGAATAAAAATATTTATTGAAAATCCTTTATTTGATGATTGATTATTCAAGATCTCGACGATATGAAACAAAAATTCCAAGTACGAGTTTTCCGTTTTCGGCATAGTTTAGGAGCTATAGCTTCCTTTAGGTCACAAACAAAAAATATTTTTGGAAATCCTTTATTTGATGATTGATTCTTCAAGATCTCGACGAAATGAAACAAAAATACAGAGTCAAGATTTTCGTTTTCGGCAAAGTTTAGGAAGATATAGCCTCCTTAAGGTCAAGAATAAAAAATATTTATTGAAAATCCGTTATTTGATGATTGATTATTCATGATCTCGACGAGATGAAACGAAAAACCGAGTACGAGTTTTCCGTTTTCGACATAGCTTATAAAAAATATTTATTGAAAGTCCGTTATTTGATGATTGATTCTTCAAGGTCTCGACTAAATGAAACGAAAATACTGCGTGCGAGTTTTCCGTTTTCGTTATAGTTTAGGAGCTATAGCTTCCTTAAGGTCACGAATAAAAATATTTTTGAAAATCCGTTATTTGATGATTGATTCTTCAAGATCTCGACGAGATGAAACAAAAATTCCAAGTACGAGTTTTCCGTTTTCGACATAGCTCTTAAAAAATATTTATTGAAAGTCCGTTATTTGTTGATTGATTCTTCAAGATCTCGACGAAATGAAACGAAAATACTTAGTGCGAGTTTTCTATTTTCGTCATAGTTTAGGAGATATAGCCTCCTCAAGGTCAAGGATAAAAAATATTTATTGAAAATCCTTTATTTGATGATTGATTATTCAAGATCTCGACGAGATGAAACGAAAATACCAAGTACGAGTTTTCCGTTTTCGGCATAGTTTAGGAGTTATAGCTTCCTTAAGGTCACGAACAAAAATATTTTTGAAAATCCTTTATTTGATGATTGATTATTCATTATCTCGACGAGATGAAACGAAAAACCGAGTACGAACTTTTTGGTTTCGGCATAGATTATGAGATATAGCCTCCTCAAGGTCAAGGATAAAAAATATTTATTGAAAATCCTTTATTTGATGATTGATTATTCAAGATCTCGACGAGATGAAACGAAAATACCAAGTACGAGTTTTCCGTTTTCGGCATAGTTTAGGAGTTATAGCTTCCTTAAGGTCACGAACAAAAATATTTTTGAAAATCCTTTATTTGATGATTGATTATTCATGATCTCGACGAGATGAAACGAAAAACCGAGTACGAGTTTTCAGTTTTCGACATAGCTCTTAAAAAATATTTATTGAAAGTCCGTTATTTGTTGATTGATTCTTCAAGATCTCGACGAAATGAAACGAAAATACTTAGTGCGAGTTTTCCATTTTCGTCATAGTTTAGGAGATATAGCCTCCTCAAGGTCAAGAATAAAAAATATTTATTGAAAATCCTTTATTTGATGATTGATTATCCAAGATCTCGACGAGATGAAACGAAAATACCAAGTACGAGTTTTCCGTTTTCGGCATAGTTTAGGTGCTATAGCTTCCTTAAGGTCACGAACAAAAATATTTTTGAAAATCCTTTATTTGATGATTGATTCTTCAAGATCTCGACGCAATGAAACGAAAACTCCGACTACGAACTTTTTGGTTTCGGCATAGATTATGAGATGTAGACTCCTAAAGGTCCCGAATAAAACATAATTTCTGCAAATCCGTTATATGATGATTTATTCTTCAAGATCTCAACGAAATGAAACGAAAATACTGTGTACGAGTTTTTCCGTTTTAGGCAGAGTTTAGGAGATATATCCTTTTTAAGGTCACGAATTCAAATTATTTTTGCTAATCCGTTATCTGATGATTGATTCTTCAAGATCTCGACGAAATGAAACGAAAATACTGAGTGCGAATTTTCCGTTTTCGAGATAGTTTAGGAGCTATAGCTTCCTTAAAGTCACGAATAAAAAATATTCATTGAAAATCCGTTAGGTGATGATTGATTCTTCAAGATCTCGACGAAATGAAACGAAAATACTGACTGCGAGATTTCCGTTTTCGGCAAAGTTTAGGAAGATTTAGCCTCCTCAAGGTCAGGAATAAAAAAAAATTTATTGAAAATCCATTATTTGATGATTGATTATTCATGATCTCGACGAGATGAAACGAAAAACCGAGTACGAGTTTTCAGTTTTCGACATAGCTCTTAAAAAATATTTATTGAAAGTCCGTTATTTGTTGATTGATTCTTCAAGATCTCGACGAAATGAAACGAAAATACTGAGTGCGAGTTTTCCATTTTCGTCATAGTTTAGGAGATATAGCCTCCTCAAGGTCAAAAATAAAAAATATTTATTGAAAATCCTTTATTTGATGATTGATTATTCAAGATCTCGACGAGATGAAACGAAAGTACCAAGTACGAGTTTTCCGTTTTCGGCATAGTTTAGGAGCTATAGCTTCCTTAAGGTCACGAACAAAAATATTTTTAAAAATCCTTTATTTGATGATTGATTATTCATGATCTCGACGAGATGAAACGAAAAACCGAGTACGAGTTTTCCGTTTTCGACATAGCTTATAAAAAATTTTTATTGAAAGTCCGTTATTTGATGATTGATTCTTCAAGATCTCGACAGAATGAAACGAAAATACTGAGTGCGAGTTATCCGTTTTTGTCATAGTTTAGGAGATATAGCCTCCTCAAGGTCAAGAATAAAAATATTTATTGAAAATCCTTTATTTGATGATTGATTATTCAAGATCTCGACGATATGAAACAAAAATTCCAAGTACGAGTTTTCCGTTTTCGGCATAGTTTAGGAGCTATAGCTTCCTTTAGGTCACAAACAAAAAATATTTTTGGAAATCCTTTATTTGATGATTGATTCTTCAAGATCTCGACGAAATGAAACAAAAATACAGAGTCAAGATTTTCGTTTTCGGCAAAGTTTAGGAAGATATAGCCTCCTTAAGGTCAAGAATAAAAAATATTTATTGAAAATCCGTTATTTGATGATTGATTATTCATGATCTCGACGAGATGAAACGAAAAACCGAGTACGAGTTTTCCGTTTTCGACATAGCTTATAAAAAATATTTATTGAAAGTCCGTTATTTGATGATTGATTCTTCAAGGTCTCGACTAAATGAAACGAAAATACTGCGTGCGAGTTTTCCGTTTTCGTTATAGTTTAGGAGCTATAGCTTCCTTAAGGTCACGAATAAAAATATTTTTGAAAATCCGTTATTTGATGATTGATTCTTCAAGATCTCGACGAGATGAAACAAAAATTCCAAGTACGAGTTTTCCGTTTTCGACATAGCTCTTAAAAAATATTTATTGAAAGTCCGTTATTTGTTGATTGATTCTTCAAGATCTCGACGAAATGAAACGAAAATACTTAGTGCGAGTTTTCTATTTTCGTCATAGTTTAGGAGATATAGCCTCCTCAAGGTCAAGGATAAAAAATATTTATTGAAAATCCTTTATTTGATGATTGATTATTCAAGATCTCGACGAGATGAAACGAAAATACCAAGTACGAGTTTTCCGTTTTCGGCATAGTTTAGGAGCTATAGCTTCCTTAAGGTCACGAACAAAAAATATTTTGAAAATCCTTTATTTGATGATTGATTATTCATTATCTCGACGAGATGAAACGAAAAACCGAGTACGAGTTTTCAGTTTTCGACATAGCTCTTAAAAAATATTTATTGAAAGTCCGTTATTTGTTGATTGATTCTTCAAGATCTCGACGAAATGAAACGAAAATACTTAGTGCGAGTTTTCCATTTTCGTCATAGTTTAGGAGATATAGCCTCCTCAAGGTCAAGGATAAAAAATATTTATTGAAAATCTTTTATTTGATGATTGATTATTCAAGATCTCGACGAGATGAAACGAAAATACCAAGTACGAGTTTTCCGTTTTCGGCATAGTTTAGGAGCTATAGCTTCCTTAAGGTCACGAACAAAAATATTTTTGAAAATCCTTTATTTGATGATTGATTATTCATGATCTCGACGAGATGAAACGAAAAACCGAGTACGAGTTTTCCGTTTTCGACATAGCTTATAAAAAATTTTTATTGAAAGTCCGTTATTTGATGATTGATTCTTCAAGATCTCGACAAAATGAAACGAAAATACTGAGTGCGAGTTATCCGTTTTTGTCATAGTTTAGGAGATATAGCCTCCTCAAGGTCAAGAATAAAAATATTTATTGAAAATCGTTTATTTGATGATTGATTATTCAAGATCTCGACGATATAAAACAAAAATTCCAAGTACGAGTTTTCCGTTTTCGGCATAGTTTAGGAGCTATAGCTTCCTTTAGGTCACAAACAAAAAATATTTTTGGAAATCCTTTATTTGATGATTGATTCTTCAAGATCTCGACGAAATGAAACGAAAACACCGAGTACGAACTTTTTGGTTTCGGCATAGATTATGAGATATAGACTCCTAAAGGTCCCGAATAAAACATAATTTCTGCAAATCCGTTATATGATGATTTATTCTTCAAGATCTCAACGAAATGAAACGAAAATACTGTGTACGAGTTTTCCGTTTTAGGCAGAGTTTAGGAGATATATCCTTTTTAAGGTCACGAATTCAAATTATTTTTGCTAATCCGTTATCTGATCATTGATTCTTCAAGATCTCGACGAAATGAAACGAAAATACTGAGTGCGAATTTTCCGTTTTCGACATAGTTTAGGAGCTATAGCTTCCTTAAAGTCACGAATAAAAAATATTCATTGAAAATCCGTTAGGTGCTGATTGATTCTTCAAGATCTCGACGAAATGAAACGAAAATACTGAGTGCGAGATTTCCGTTTTCGGCAAAGTTTAGGAAGATTTAGCCTCCTCAAGGTCAGGAATAAAAAAAAATTTATTGAAAATCAATTATTTGATGATTGATTATTCATGATCTCGACGAGATGAAACGAAAAACCGAGTACGAGTTTTCAGTTTTCGACATAGCTCTTAAAAAATATTTATTGAAAGTCCGTTATTTGTTGATTGATTCTTCAAGATCTCGACGAAATGAAACGAAAATACTGAGTGCGAGTTTTCCATTTTCGTCATAGTTTAGGAGATATGGCCTCCTCAAGGTCAAGGATAAAAAATATTTATTGAAAATCCTTTATTTGATGATTGATTATTCAAGATCTCGACGAGATGAAACGAAAATACCAAGTACGAGTTTTCCGTTTTCGGCATAGTTTAGGAGCTATAGCTTCCTTAAGGTCAAGAATAAAAAATATTTATTGAAAATCCGTTATTTGATGATTGATTATTCATGATCTCGACGAGATGAAACGAAAAACCGAGTACGAGTTTTCCGTTTTCGACATAGCTTATAAAAAATATATATTGAAAGTCCGTTATTTGATGATTGATTCTTCAAGGTCTCGAGTTATCCGTTTTTGTCATAGTTTAGGAGATATAGCCTCCTCAAGGTCAAGAATAAAAATATTTATTGAAAATCGTTTATTTGATGATTGATTATTCAAGATCTCGACGATATAAAACAAAAATTCCAAGTACGAGTGCGAGTTTAGGAAGATATAGCCTCCTTAAGGTCAAGAATAAAAAATATTTATTGAAAATCCGTTATTTGATGATTGATTATTCATGATCTCGACGAGATGAAACGAAAAACCGAGTACGAGTTTTCCGTTTTCGACATAGCTTATAAAAAATATTTATTGAAAGTCCGTTATTTGATGATTGATTCTTCAAGATCTCCACTAAGTGAAACGAAAATACTGAGTGCGAGTTTTCCGTTTTCGTCATAGTTTAGGAGCTATAGCTTCCTTAAGGTCACGAATAAAAATATTTTCGAAAATCCGTTATTTGATGATTGATTCTTCAAGATCTCGACGAGATGAAACAAAAATTCCAAGTACGAGTTTTCCGTTTTCGGCATAGTTTAGGAGCTATAGCTTCCTTAAGGTCACGAACAAAAAATATTTTTGAAAATCCTTTATTTGATGATTGATTATTCATGATCTCGACGAGATGAAACGAAAAACCGAGTACGAGTTTTCAGTTTTCGACATAGCTCTTAAAAAATATTTATTGAAAGTCCGTTATTTGTTGATTGATTCTTCAAGATCTCGACGAAATGAAACGAAAATACTTAGTGCGAGTTTTCCATTTTCGTCATAGTTTAGGAGATATAGCCTCCTCAAGGTCAAGGATAAAAAATATTTATTGAAAATCCTTTATTTGATGATTGATTATTCAAGATCTCGACGAGATGAAACGAAAATACCAAGTACGAGTTTTCCGTTTTCGGCATAGCTTAGGAGCTATAGCTTCCTTAAGATCACGAACAAAAATATTTTTGAAAATCCTTTATTTGATGATTGATTATTCATGATCTCGACGAGATGAAACGAAAAACCGAGTACGAGTTTTCCGTTTTCGACATAGCTTATAAAAAATTTTTATTGAAAGTCCGTTATTTGATGATTGATTCTTCAAGATCTCGACAAAATGAAACGAAAATACTCAGGGCGAGCTATCCGTTTTTGTCATAGTTTAGGAGATATAGCCTCCTCAAGGTCAAGAATAAAAATATTTATTGAAAATCCTTTATTTGATGATTGATTATTCAAGATCTCGACGATATGAAACAAAAATTCCAAGTACGAGTTTTCCGTTTTCGGCATAGTTTAGGAGCTATAGCTTCCTTTAGGTCACAAACAAAAAATATTTTTGGAAATCCTTTATTTGATGATTGATTCTTCAAGATCTCGACGAAATGAAACAAAAATACAGAGTGCGAGATTTTCGTTTTCGGCAAAGTTTAGGAAGATATAGCCTCCTTAAGGTCAACAATAAAAAATATTTATTGAAAATCCGTTATTTGATGATTGATTCTTCAAGATCTCGACGAAATGAAACGAAAACACCGAGTACGAACTTTTTGGTTTCGGCATAGATTATGAGATATAGACTCCTAAAGGTCCCGAATAAAACATAATTTCTGCAAATCCGTTATATGATGATTTATTCTTCAAGATCTCAACGAAATGAAACGAAAATACTGTGTACGAGTTTTCCGTTTTAGGCAGAGTTTAGGAGATATATCCTTTTTAAGGTCACGAATTCAAATTATTTTTGGCAATCCGTTATCTGATGATTGATTCTTCAAGATCTCGACGAAATGAAACGAAAATACTGAGTGCGAATTTTCCGTTTTCGGCATAGTTTAGGAGCTATAGCTTCCTTAAAGTCACGAATAAAAAATATTCATTGAAAATCCGTTAGGTGATGATTGATTCTTCAAGATCTCGACGAAATGAAACGAAAATACTGAGTGCGAGATTTCCGTTTTCGGCAAAGTTTAGGAAGATTTAGCCTCCTCAAGGTCAAGAATAAAAAGTATTTATTGAAAATCCATTATTTGATGATTGATTCTTCAAGATCTCGACATGATGAAACGAAGATACCGAGTACGAGTTTTCCGTTTTCGACATAGCCTATAAAAAATATTTATTGAAAGTCCGTTATTTGATGATTGATTCTTCAAGATCTCGACTAAATGAAACGAAAATACTGCGTGCGAGTTTTCCGTTTTCGTCATAGTTTAGGAGCTATAGCTTCCTTAAGGTCACGAATAAAAATATTTTTGAAAATCCGTTATTTGATGATTGATTCTTCAAGATCTCGACGAGATGAAACAAAAATTCCAAGTACGAGTTTTCCGTTTTCGGCATAGTTTAGGAGCTATAGCTTCCTTAAAGTCACAATTAAAAAATATTCATTGAAAATCCGTTAGGTGGTGATTGATTCTTCAAGGTCTCGACTAAATGAAACGAAAATACTGATATAGCCTCCTTAAGGTCAAGAATAAAAAATATTTATTGAAAATCCGTTATTTGATGATTGATTCTTCAAGATATCGACGAAATGAAACGAAAACACCGAGTACGAACTTATTCGTTTCGGCAAAGTTTATGAGATATAGCCTCCTAAAGGTCCCGAATAAAACATAATTTCGGCAAATCCGTTATATGATGATTTATTCTTCAAGATCTCAACGAAATGAAACGAAAATACTGTGTACGAGTTTTCCGTTTTCGGCAGAGTTTAGGAGATATATCCTTTTTAAGGTCACGAATTCAAATTATTTTTGGCAATCCGTTATCTGATGATTGATTCTTCAAGATCTCAACGAAATGAAACGAAAATACTCAGTGCGAATTTTCCGTTTTCGGCATAGTTTAGGAGCTATAGCTTCCTTAAAGTCACGAATAAAAAATATTCATTGAAAATCAGTTAGGTGATGATTGATTCTTCAAGATCTCGACGAAATGAAACGAAAATACTGAGTGCGAGTTTTCCGTTTTCGTCATAGTTTAGGAGCTATAGCTTCCTTAAGGTCACAAATAAAAATATTTTTGAGAATCCGTTATTTGATGATTGATTCTTCAAGATCTCGACGAAATGAAACAAAAATACAGAGTGCGAGATTTTCGTTTTCGGCAAAGTTTAGGAAGATATAGCCTCCTTAAGGTCAAGAATAAAAAATATTTATTGAAAATCCGTTATTTGATGATTGATTATTCATGATCTCGACGAGATGAAACGAAAAACCGAGTACGAGTTTTCCGTTTTCGACATAGCTTATAAAAAATATTTATTGAAAGTCCGTTATTTGATGATTGATTCTTCAAGATCTCGACTAAATGAAACGAAAATACTGCGTGCGAGTTTTCCGTTTTCGTCATAGTTTAGGAGCTATAGCTTCCTTAAGGTCACGAATAAAAATATTTTTGAAAATCCGTTATTTGATGATTGATTCTTCAAGATCTCGATGAGATGAAACAAAAATTCCAAGTACGAGTTTTCCGTTTTCGGCATAGTTTAGGAGCTATAGCTTCCTTAAGGTCACGAACAAAAAATATTTTTGAAAATCCTTTATTTGATGATTGATTATTGATGATCTCGACGAGATGAAACGAAAAACCGAGTTCGAGTTTTCAGTTTTCGACATAGCTCTTAAAAAATATTTATTGAAAGTCCGTTATTTGTTGATTGATTCTTCAAGATCTCGACGAAATGAAACGAAAATACTCAGTGCGAGTTATCCGTTTTTGTCATAGTTTAGGAGATATAGCCTCCTCAAGGTCAAGAATAAAAATATTTATTAAAAATCCTTTATTTGATGATTGATTATTCATGATCTCGACGATATGAAACAAAAATTCCAAGTACGAGTTTTCCGTTTTCGGCATAGTTTAGGAGCTATAGCTTCCTTTAGGTCACAAACAAAAAATATTTTTGGAAATCCTTTATTTGATGATTGATTCTTCAAGATCTCGACGAAATGAAACAAAAATACAGAGTGCGAGATTTTCGTTTTCGGCAAAGTTTAGGAAGATATAGCCTCCTTAAGGTCAACAATAAAAAATATTTATTGAAAATCCGTTATTTGATGATTGATTCTTCAAGATCTCGACGAAATGAAACGAAAACACCGAGTACGAACTTTTTGGTTTCGGCATAGATTATGAGATATAGACTCCTAAAGGTACCGAATAAAACATAATTTCTGCAAATCCGTTATATGATGATTTATTCTTCAAGATCTCAACGAAATGAAACGAAAATACTGTGTACGAGTTTTCCGTTTTAGGCAGAGTTTAGGAGATATATCCTTTTTAAGGTCACGAATTCAAATTATTTTTGCTAATCCGTTATCTGATGATTGATTCTTCAAGATCTCGACGAAATGAAACGAAAATACTGAGTGCGAATTTTCCGTTTTCGGCATAGTTTAGGAGCTATAGCTTCCTTAAAGTCACGAATAAAAAATATTCATTGAAAATCCGTTAGGTGATGATTGATTCTTCAAGATCTCGACGAAATGAAACGAAAATACTGAGTGCGAGATTTCCGTTTTCGGCAAAGTTTAGGAAGATTTAGCCTCCTCAAGGTCAAGAATAAAAAGTATTTATTGAAAATCCATTATTTGATGATTGATTCTTCAAGATCTCGACATGATGAAACGAAGATACCGAGTACGAGTTTTCCGTTTTCGACATAGCTTATAAAAAATATTTATTGAAAGTCCGTTATTTGATGATTGATTCTTCAAGATCTCGACTAAATGAAACGAAAATACTGCGTGCGAGTTTTCCGTTTTCGTCATAGTTTAGGAGCTATAGCTTCCTTAAGGTCACGAATAAAAATATTTTTGAAAATCCGTTATTTGATGATTGATTCTTCAAGATCTCGACGAGATGAAACAAAAATTCCAAGTACGAGTTTTCCGTTTTCGGCATAGTTTAGGAGCTATAGCTTCCTTAAAGTCACAATTAAAAAATATTCATTGAAAATCCGTTAGGTGGTGATTGATTCTTCAAGGTCTCGACTAAATGAAACGATAATACTGATATAGCCTCCTTAAGGTCAAGAATAAAAAATATTTATTGAAAATCCGTTATTTGATGATTGATTCTTCAAGATATCGACGAAATGAAACGAAAACACCGAGTACGAACTTTTTCGTTTCGGCAAAGTTTATGAGATATAGCCTCCTAAAGGTCCCGAATAAAACATAATTTCGGCAAATCCGTTATATGATGATTTATTCTTCAAGATCTCAACGAAATGAAACGAAAATACTGTGTACGAGTTTTCCGTTTTCGGCAGAGTTTAGGAGATATATCCTTTTAAGGTCACGAATTCAAATTATTTTTGGCAATCCGTTATCTGATGATTGATTCTTCAAGATCTCAACGAAATGAAACGAAAATACTCAGTGCGAATTTTCCGTTTTCGGCATAGTTTAGGAGCTATAGCTTCCTTAAAGTCACGAATAAAAAATATTCATTGAAAATCAGTTAGGTGATGATTGATTCTTCAAGATCTCGACGAAATGAAACGAAAATACTGAGTGCGAGTTTTCCGTTTTCGTCATAGTTTAGGAGCTATAGCTTCCTTAAGGTCACAAATAAAAATATTTTTGAGAATCCGTTATTTGATGATTGATTCTTCAAGATCTCGACGAAATGAAACAGAAATACAGAGTGCGAGATTTTCGTTTTCGGCAAAGTTTAGGAAGATATAGCCTCCTTAAGGTCAAGAATAAAAAATATTTATTGAAAATCCGTTATTTGATGATTGATTATTCATGATCTCGACGAGATGAAACGAAAAACCGAGTACGAGTTTTCCGTTTTCGACATAGCTTATAAAAAATATTTATTGAAAGTCCGTTATTTGATGATTGATTCTTCAAGATCTCGACTAAATGAAACGAAAATACTGCGTGCGAGTTTTCCGTTTTCGTCATAGTTTAGGAGCTATAGCTTCCTTAAGGTCACGAATAAAAATATTTTTGAAAATCCGTTATTTGATGATTGATTCTTCAAGATCTCGATGAGATGAAACAAAAATTCCAAGTACGAGTTTTCCGTTTTCGGCATAGTTTAGGAGCTATAGCTTCCTTAAGGTCACGAACAAAAAATATTTTTGAAAATCCTTTATTTGATGATTGATTATTGTTGATCTCGACGAGATGAAACGAAAAACCGAGTACGAGTTTTCAGTTTTCGACATAGCTCTTAAAAAATATTTATTGAATGTCCGTTATTTGTTGATTGATTCTTCAAGATCTCGACGAAATGAAACGAAAATACTTAGTGCGAGTTTTCCATTTTCGTCATAGTTTAGGAGATATAGCCTCCTCAAGGTCAAGGATAAAAAATATTTATTGAAAATCCTTTATTTGATGATTGATTATTCAAGATCTCGACGAGATGAAACGAAAATACCAAGTACGAGTTTTCCGTTTTCGGCATAGTTTAGGAGCTATAGCTTCCTTAAGGTCACGAACAAAAATATTTTTGAAAATCCTTTATTTGATGATTGATTATTCATGATCTCGACGGGATGAAACGAAAAACCGAGTACGAGTTTTCCGTTTTCGACATAGCTTATAAAAAATTTTTATTGAAAGTCCGTTATTTGATGATTGATTCTTCAAGATCTCGACAAAATGAAACGAAAATACTGAGTGCGAGTTATCCGTTTTTGTCATAGTTTAGGAGATATAGCCTCCTCAAGGTCAAGAACAAAAATATTTATTGAAAATCCTTTATTTGATGATTGATTATTCAAGATCTCGACGATATGAAACAAAAATTCCAAGTACGAGTTTTCCGTTTTCGGCATAGTTTAGGAGCTATAGCTTCCTTTAGGTCACAAACAAAAAATATTTTTGGAAATCCTTTATTTGATGATTGATTCATCAAGATCTCGACGAAATGAAACAAAAATACAGAGTGCGAGATTTTCGTTTTCGGCAAAGTTTAGGAAGATACAGCCTCCTTAAGGTCAACAATAAAAAATATTTATTGAAAATCCGTTATTTGATGATTGATTCTTCAAGATCTCGACGAAATGAAACGAAAACACCGAGTACGAACTTTTTGGTTTCGGCATAGATTATGAGATATAGACTCCTAAAGGTCCCGAATAAAACATAATTTCTGCAAATCCGTTATATGATGATTTATTCTTCAAGATCTCAACGAAATGAAACGAAAATACTGTGTACGAGTTTTCCGTTTTAGGCATAGTTTAGGACATATGTCCTTTTTAAGGTCACGAATTCAAATTATTTTTGCTAATCCGTTATCTGATGATTGATTCTTCAAGATCTCGACGAAATGAAACGAAAATACTGAGTGCGAATTTTCCGTTTTCGGCATAGTTTAGGAGCTATAGCTTCCTTAAAGTCACGAATAAAAAATATTCATTGAAAATCCGTTAGGTGATGATTGATTCTTCAAGATCTCGACGAAATGAAACGAAAATACTGAGTGCGAGATTTCCGTTTTCGGCAAAGTTTAGGAAGATTTAGCCTCCTCAAGGTCAAGAATAAAAAGTATTTATTGAAAATCCATTATTTGATGATTGATTCTTCAAGATCTCGACGTGATGAAACGAAGATACCGAGTACGAGTTTTCCGTTTTCGACATAGCTTATAAAAAATATTTATTGAAAGTCCGTTATTTGATTATTGATTCTTCAAGATCTCGACTAAATGAAACGAAAATACTGCGTGCGAGTTTTCCGTTTTCGTCATAGTTTAGGAGCTATAGCTTCCTTAAGGTCACGAATAAAAATATTTTTGAAAATCCGTTATTTGATGATTGATTCTTCAAGATCTCGACGAGATGAAACAAAAATTCCAAGTACGAGTTTTCCGTTTTCGGCATAGTTTAGGAGCTATAGCTTCCTTAAAGTCACAATTAAAAAATATTCATTGAAAATCCGTTAGGTGGTGATTGATTCTTCAAGGTCTCGACTAAATAAAACGAAAATACTGATATAGCCTCCTTAAGGTCAAGAATAAAAAATATTTATTGAAAATCCGTTATTTGATGATAGATTCTTCAAGATCTCGACGAAATGAAACGAAAACACCGAGTACGAACTTTTTGGTTTCGGCATAGTTTATGAGATATAGCCTCCTAAAGGTCCCGAATAAAACATAATTTCGGCAAATCCGTTATATGATGATTTATTCTTCAAGATCTCAACGAAATGAAACGAAAATACTGTGTACGAGTTTTCCGTTTTCGGCAGAGTTTAGGAGATATATCCTTTTTAGGGTCACGAATTCAAATTATTTTTGGCAATCCGTTATCTGATGATTGAATCTTCAAGATCTCAACGAAATGAAACGAAAATACTGAGTGCGAATTTTCCGTTTTCGGCATAGTTTAGGAGCTATAGCTTCCTTAAAGTCACGAATAAAAAATATTCATTGAAAATCAGTTAGGTGATGATTGATTCTTCAAGATCTCGACGAAATGAAACGAAAATACTGAGTGCGAGTTTTCCGTTTTCGTCATAGTTTAGGAGCTATAGCTTCCTTAAGGTCACAAATAAAAATATTTTTGAGAATCCGTTATTTGATGATTGATTCTTCAAGATCTCGACGAAATGAATCAAAAATACAGATTGCGAGATTTCCGTTTTCGGCATAGTTTAGGAGCTATAGCTTCCTTAAGGTCACGAACAAAAAATATTTTTGAAAATCCTTTATTTGATGATTGATTATTCATGATCTCGACGAGATGAAACGAAAAACCGAGTACGAGTTTTCAGTTTTCGACATAGCTCTTAAAAAATATTTCCGTTTTCGGCAGAGTTTAGGAGATATATCCTTTTTAAGGTCACGAATTCAAATTATTTTTGCCAATCCGTTATCTGATGATTGATTCTTCAAGATCTCGACGAAATTAAACGAAAATACTGAGTGCGAGTTTTCCGTTTCCGTCATAGTTTAGGAGGTATAGCCTCCTCAAGGTCAAGGATAAAAAATATTTATTGAAAATCCTTTATTTGATGATTGATTATTCAAGATCTCGACGAGATGTAACGAAAATACCAAGTACGAGTTTTCCGTTTTCGGCATAGTTTAGGAGCTATAGCTTCCTTAAGGTCACGAACAAAAAATATTTTTGAAAATCCTTTATTTGATGATTGATTATTCATGATCTCGACGAGATGAAACGAAAAACCGAGTACGAATTTTCCGTTTTCGACATAGCTTATAAAAAATTTTTTGTTGAAAGTCCGTTATTTGATGATTGATTCTTCAAGATCTCGACAAAAGGAAACGAAAATACTGAGTGCGAGTTTTCCGTTTTTGTCATAGTTTAGGAGATATAGCCTCCTCAAGGTCAAGAATAAAAAATATTTATTGAAAATCCGTTTCTTGATGATTGATGAAACGAAAATACCGAGTACGAACTTTTTCGGCATAGATTATGAGATATAGCCTCCTAAAGGTCCCGAATAAAACATAATTTCTGCAAATCCGTTATATGATGATTTATTCTTCAAGATCTCAACGAAATGAAACGAAAATACTATGTACGAGGTTTCCGTTTACGGCAGAGTTTAGGAGATATATCCTTTTTAAGGTCACGAATTCAAATTATTTTTGCCAATCCGTTATCTGATGATTGATTCTTCAAGATCTCGACGAAATGAAACGAAAATACTCAGTGCGAATTTTCCGTTTTCGGCATAGTTTAGGAGCTATAGCTTCCTTAAAGTCACGAATAAAAAATATTCATTGAAAATCCGTTAGGTGGTGATTGATTCTTCAAGGTCTCGACTAAATGAAACGAAATTACTGATTGTGAGTTTTCCGTTTTCGGCATAGTTTAGGAGATATAGCCTCCTCAAGGTCAAGAATAAAAATATTTTTGAAAATCCATTATTTGATGATGGATTATTCAAGATCTCGACGAGATGAAACGAAGATACCGAGTACGAGTTTTCCGTTTTCGGCAAAGTTTAGGAAGATATAGCCTCCTCAAGGTAAGGAATAAAAAAAAATTTATTGAAAATCCATTATTTGATGATTGATTATTCATGATCTCAACGAGATGAAACGAAAAACCGAGTACAAGTTTTCCGTTTTCCACATAGCTTATAAAAATATTTATTGAAAGTCCGTTATTTGATGATTGATTATTCAAGATCTCGACGAGATGAAACAAAAATTCCAAGTACGAGTTTTCCGTTTTCGGCATAGTTTAGGAGCTATAGCTTCCTTTAGATCACAAGCAAAAAATATTTTTAAAAATCCGTTATTTGATAATTGATTATTCAAGATCTCGACGAAATGAAACAAAAATACAGAGTGCGAGATTTTCGTTTTCGGCAAAGTTTAGCAAGATATAGCCTCCTTAAGGTCAAGAATAAAAAATATTTATTGAAAATCCTTTATTTGATGATTGATTATTCAAGATCTCGACGAGATGAAACGAAAATACCAAGTACGAGTTTTCCGTTTTCGGCATAGTTTAGGAGCTATAGCTTCCTTAAGGTCAACAATAAAAAATATTTATTGAAAATCCGTTATTTGATGATTGATTCTTCAAGATCTCGACGAAATGAAACGAAAACACCGAGTACGAACTTTTTGGTTTCGGCATAGATTATGAGATATAGACTCCTAAAGGTCCCGAATAAAACATAATTTCTGCAAATCCGTTATATGATGATTTATTCTTCAAGATCTCAACGAAATGAAACGAAAATACTGTGTACGAGTTTTCCGTTTTAGGCATAGTTTAGGACATATGTCCTTTTTAAGGTCACGAATTCAAATTATTTTTGCTAATCCGTTATCTGATGATTGATTCTTCAAGATCTCGACGAAATGAAACGAAAATACTGAGTGCGAATTTTCCGTTTTCGGCATAGTTTAGGAGCTATAGCTTCCTTAAAGTCACGAATAAAAAATATTCATTGAAAATCCGTTAGGTGATGATTGATTCTTCAAGATCTCGACGAAATGAAACGAAAATACTGAGTGCGAGATTTCCGTTTTCGGCAAAGTTTAGGAAGATTTAGCCTCCTCAAGGTCAAGAATAAAAAGTATTTATTGAAAATCCATTATTTGATGATTGATTCTTCAAGATCTCGACGTGATGAAACGAAGATACCGAGTACGAGTTTTCCGTTTTCGACATAGCTTATAAAAAATATTTATATTTATATTTATTGATTCTTCAAGATCTCGACTAAATGAAACGAAAATACTGCGTGCGAGTTTTCCGTTTTCGTCATAGTTTAGGAGCTATAGCTTCCTTAAGGTCACGAATAAAAATATTTTTGAAAATCCGTTATTTGATGATTGATTCTTCAAGATCTCGACGAGATGAAACAAAAATTCCAAGTACGAGTTTTCCGTTTTCGGCATAGTTTAGGAGCTATAGCTTCCTTAAAGTCACAATTAAAAAATATTCATTGAAAATCCGTTATGTGGTGATTGATTCTTCAAGGTCTCGACTAAATGAAACGAAAATACTGATATAGCCTCCTTAAGGTCAAGAATAAAAAATATTTATTGAAAATCCGTTATTTGATGATAGATTCTTCAAGATCTCGACGAAATGAAACGAAAACACCGAGTACGAACTTTTTGGTTTCGGCATAGTTTATGAGATATAGCCTCCTAAAGGTCCCGAATAAAACATAATTTCGGCAAATCCGTTATATGATGATTTATTTTTCAAGATCTCAACGAAATGAAACGAAAATACTGTGTACGAGTTTTCCGTTTTCGGCAGAGTTTAGGAGATATATCCTTTTTAGGGTCACGAATTCAAATTATTTTTGGCAATCCGTTATCTGATGATTGAATCTTCAAGATCTCAACGAAATGAAACGAAAATACTGAGTGCGAATTTTCCGTTTTCGGCATAGTTTAGGAGCTATAGCTTCCTTAAAGTCACGAATAAAAAATATTCATTGAAAATCAGTTAGGTGATGATTGATTCTTCAAGATCTCGACGAAATGAAACGAAAATACTGAGTGCGAGTTTTCCGTTTTCGTCATAGTTTAGGAGCTATAGCTTCCTTAAGGTCACAAATAAAAATATTTTTGAGAATCCGTTATTTGATGATTGATTCTTCAAGATCTCGACGAAATGAATCAAAAATACAGATTGCGAGATTTCCGTTTTCGGCATAGTTTAGGAGCTATAGCTTCCTTAAGGTCACGAACAAAAAATATTTTTGAAAATCCTTTATTTGATGATTGATTATTCATGATCTCGACGAGATGAAACGAAAAACCGAGTACGAGTTTTCAGTTTTCGACATAGCTCTTAAAAAATATTTCCGTTTTCGGCAGAGTTTAGGAGATATATCCTTTTTAAGGTCACGAATTCAAATTATTTTTGCCAATCCGTTATCTGATGATTGATTCTTCAAGATCTCGACGAAATTAAACGAAAATACTGAGTGCGAGTTTTCCGTTTCCGTCATAGTTTAGGAGGTATAGCCTCCTCAAGGTCAAGGATAAAAAATATTTATTGAAAATCCTTTATTTGATGATTGATTATTCAAGATCTCGACGAGATGTAACGAAAATACCAAGTACGAGTTTTCCGTTTTCGGCATAGTTTAGGAGCTATAGCTTCCTTAAGGTCACGAACAAAAAATATTTTTGAAAATCCTTTATTTGATGATTGATTATTCATGATCTCGACGAGATGAAACGAAAAACCGAGTACGAATTTTCCGTTTTCGACATAGCTTATAAAAAATTTTTTGTTGAAAGTCCGTTATTTGATGATTGATTCTTCAAGATCTCGACAAAAGGAAACGAAAATACTGAGTGCGAGTTTTCCGTTTTTGTCATAGTTTAGGAGATATAGCCTCCTCAAGGTCAAGAATAAAAAATATTTATTGAAAATCCGTTTCTTGATGATTGATGAAACGAAAATACCGAGTACGAACTTTTTCGGCATAGATTATGAGATATAGCCTCCTAAAGGTCCCGAATAAAACATAATTTCTGCAAATCCGTTATATGATGATTTATTCTTCAAGATCTCAACGAAATGAAACGAAAATACTATGTACGAGGTTTCCGTTTACGGCAGAGTTTAGGAGATATATCCTTTTTAAGGTCACGAATTCAAATTATTTTTGCCAATCCGTTATCTGATGATTGATTCTTCAAGATCTCGACGAAATGAAACGAAAATACTCAGTGCGAATTTTCCGTTTTCGGCATAGTTTAGGAGCTATAGCTTCCTTAAAGTCACGAATAAAAAATATTCATTGAAAATCCGTTAGGTGGTGATTGATTCTTCAAGGTCTCGACTAAATGAAACGAAATTACTGATTGTGAGTTTTCCGTTTTCGGCATAGTTTAGGAGATATAGCCTCCTCAAGGTCAAGAATAAAAATATTTTTGAAAATCCATTATTTGATGATGGATTATTCAAGATCTCGACGAGATGAAACGAAGATACCGAGTACGAGTTTTCCGTTTTCGGCAAAGTTTAGGAAGATATAGCCTCCTCAAGGTAAGGAATAAAAAAAAATTTATTGAAAATCCATTATTTGATGATTGATTATTCATGATCTCAACGAGATGAAACGAAAAACCGAGTACAAGTTTTCCGTTTTCCACATAGCTTATAAAAAATATTTATTGAAAGTCCGTTATTTGATGATTGATTATTCAAGATCTCGACGAGATGAAACAAAAATTCCAAGTACGAGTTTTCCGTTTTCGGCATAGTTTAGGAGCTATAGCTTCCTTTAGATCACAAACAAAAAATATTTTTAAAAATCCGTTATTTGATAATTGATTATTCAAGATCTCGACGAAATGAAACAAAAATACAGAGTGCGAGATTTTCGTTTTCGGCAAAGTTTAGCAAGATATAGCCTCCTTAAGGTCAAGAATAAAAAATATTTATTGAAAATCCTTTATTTGATGATTGATTATTCAAGATCTCGACGAGATGAAACGAAAATACCAAGTACGAGTTTTCCGTTTTCGGCATAGTTTAGGAGCTATAGCTTCCTTAAGGTCACGAACAAAAATATTTTTGAAAATCCTTTATTTGATGATTGATTATTCATGATCTCGACGAGATGAAACGAAAAACCGAGTACAAGTTTTCCGTTTTCGACATAGCTTATAAAAAATTTTTATTGAAAGTCCGTTATTTGATGATTGATTCTTCAAGATCTCGACAAAATGAAACGAAAATACTGAGTGCGAGTTATCCGTTTTTGTCATAGTTTAGGAGATATAGCCTCCTCAAGGTCAAGAATAAAAATATTTATTGAAAATTCTTTATTTGATGATTGATTATTCAAGATCTCGATGATATAAAACAAAAATTCCAAGTACGAGTTTTCCGTTTTCGGCATAGTTTAGGAGCTATAGCTTCCTCTAGGTCACAAACAAAAAATATTTTTGGAAATCCTTTATTTGATGACTGATTCTTCAAGATCTCGACGAAATGAAACAAAAATACAGAGTGCGCGATTTTCGTTTTCGGCAAAGTTTAGGAAGATATAGCCTCCTTAAGGACAAGAATAAAAAATATTTATTGAAAATCCGTTATTTGATGATTGATTCTTCAAGATCTCGACGAAATGAAACGAAAACACCGAGTACGAACTTTTTGGTTTCGGCATAGATTATGAGATATAGACTCCTAAAGGTCCCGAATAAAACATAATTTCTGCAAATCCGTTATATGATGATTTATTCTTCAAGATCTCAACGAAATGAAACGAAAATACTGTGTACGAGTTTTCCGTTTTAGGCAGAGTTTAGGAGATATATCCTTTTTAAGGTCACGAATTCAAATTATTTTTGCTAATCCGTTATCTGATGATTGATTCTTCAAGATCTCGACAAAAGGAAACGAAAATACTGAGTGCGAGTTTTCCGTTTTTGTCATAGTTTAGGAGATATAGCCTCCTCAAGGTCAAGAATAAAAAATATTTATTGAAAATCCGTTTCTTGATGATTGATGAAACGAAAATACCGAGTACGAACTTTTTCGGCATAGATTATGAGATATAGCCTCCTAAAGGTCCCGAATAAAACATAATTTCTGCAAATCCGTTATATGATGATTTATTCTTCAAGATCTCAACGAAATGAAACGAAAATACTATGTACGAGGTTTCCGTTTACGGCAGAGTTTAGGAGATATATCCTTTTAAGGTCACGAATTCAAATTATTTTTGCCAATCCGTTATCTGATGATTGATTCTTCAAGATCTCGACGAAATGAAACGAAAATACTCAGTGCGAATTTTCCGTTTTCGGCATAGTTTAGGAGCTATAGCTTCCTTAAAGTCACGAATAAAAAATATTCATTGAAAATCCGTTAGGTGGTGATTGATTCTTCAAGGTCTCGACTAAATGAAACGAAATTACTGATTGTGAGTTTTCCGTTTTCGGCATAGTTTAGGAGATATAGCCTCCTCAAGGTCAAGAATAAAAATATTTTTGAAAATCCATTATTTGATGATGGATTATTCAAGATCTCGACGAGATGAAACGAAGATACCGAGTACGAGTTTTCCGTTTTCGGCAAAGTTTAGGAAGATATAGCCTCCTCAAGGTAAGGAATAAAAAAAAATTTATTGAAAATCCATTATTTGATGATTGATTATTCATGATCTCAACGAGATGAAACGAAAAACCGAGTACAAGTTTTCCGTTTTCCACATAGCTTATAAAAAATATTTATTGAAAGTCCGTTATTTGATGATTGATTATTCAAGATCTCGACGAGATGAAACAAAAATTCCAAGTACGAGTTTTCCGTTTTCGGCATAGTTTAGGAGCTATAGCTTCCTTTAGATCACAAACAAAAAATATTTTTAAAAATCCGTTATTTGATAATTGATTATTCAAGATCTCGACGAAATGAAACAAAAATACAGAGTGCGAGATTTTCGTTTTCGGCAAAGTTTAGCAAGATATAGCCTCCTTAAGGTCAAGAATAAAAATATTTATTGAAAATCCTTTATTTGATGATTGATTATTCAAGATCTCGACGAGATGAAACGAAAATACCAAGTACGAGTTTTCCGTTTTCGGCATAGTTTAGGAGCTATAGCTTCCTTAAGGTCACGAACAAAAATATTTTTGAAAATCCTTTATTTGATGATTGATTATTCATGATCTCGACGAGATGAAACGAAAAACCGAGTACAAGTTTTCCGTTTTCGACATAGCTTATAAAAAATTTTTATTGAAAGTCCGTTATTTGATGATTGATTCTTCAAGATCTCGACAAAATGAAACGAAAATACTGAGTGCGAGTTATCCGTTTTTGTCATAGTTTAGGAGATATAGCCTCCTCAAGGTCAAGAATAAAAATATTTATTGAAAATTCTTTATTTGATGATTGATTATTCAAGATCTCGATGATATAAAACAAAAATTCCAAGTACGAGTTTTCCGTTTTCGGCATAGTTTAGGAGCTATAGCTTCCTCTAGGTCACAAACAAAAAATATTTTTGGAAATCCTTTATTTGATGACTGATTCTTCAAGATCTCGACGAAATGAAACAAAAATACAGAGTGCGCGATTTTCGTTTTCGGCAAAGTTTAGGAAGATATAGCCTCCTTAAGGACAAGAATAAAAAATATTTATTGAAAATCCGTTATTTGATGATTGATTCTTCAAGATCTCGACGAAATGAAACGAAAACACCGAGTACGAACTTTTTGGTTTCGGCATAGATTATGAGATATAGACTCCTAAAGGTCCCGAATAAAACATAATTTCTGCAAATCCGTTATATGATGATTTATTCTTCAAGATCTCAACGAAATGAAACGAAAATACTGTGTACGAGTTTTCCGTTTTAGGCAGAGTTTAGGAGATATATCCTTTTTAAGGTCACGAATTCAAATTATTTTTGCTAATCCGTTATCTGATGATTGATTCTTCAAGATCTCGACGAAATAAAACGAAAATACTGAGTGCGATTTTTCCGTTTTCGACATAGTTTAGGAGCTATACATTCCTTAAAGTCACGAATAAAAAATATTTATTGAAAATCCGTTAGGTGATGATTGATTCTTCAAGATCTCGACGAAATGAAACGAAAATACTGAGTGCGAGATTTCCGTTTTCGGCAAAGTTTAGGAAGATTTAGCCTCCTCAAGGTCAAGAATAAAAAGTATTTATTGAAAATCCATTATTTGATGATTGATTCTTCAAGATCTCGACATGATGAAACGAAGATACCGAGTACGAGTTTTCCGTTTTCGACATAGCCTATAAAAAATATTTATTGAAAGTCCGTTATTTGTTGATTGATTCTTCAAGATCTCGACGAAATGAAACGAAAATACTGAGTGCGAGTTTTCCATTTTCGTCATAGTTTAGGAGATATAGCCTCCTCAATGTCAAGGATAAAAAATATTTATTGAAAATCCTTTATTAGATGATTGATTATTCAAGATCTCGACGAGATGAAACGAAAATACCAAGTACGAGTTTTCCGTTTTCGGCATAGTTTAGGAGCTATAGCTTCCTTAAGGTCACGAACAAAAAATATTTTTGAATATCCTTTCTTTGATGATTGATTATTCATGATCTCGACGAGATGAAACGAAAAACCGAGTACGAGCTTTCCGTTTTCGACATAGCTTATAAAAAATTTTTATTGAAAGTCCGTTATTTGATGATTGATTCTTCAAGATCTCGACAAAATGAAACGAAAATATTGAGTGCGAGTTATCCGTTTTGTCATAGTTTAGGAGATATAGCCTCCTCAAGGTCAAGAATAAAAATATTTATTGAAAATCATTTATTTGATGATTGATTATTCAAGATCTCGACGATATGAAACAAAAATTCCACGTACGAGTTTTCCGTTTTCGGCATAGTTTAGGAGCTATAGCTTCCTTTAGGTCACAAACAAAAAATATTTTTGGAAATCCTTTATTTGATGATTGATTCTTCAAGATCTCGACGAAATGAAACAAAAATACAGAGTGCGAGATTTCCGTTTTCGGCAAAGTTTAGGAAGATATAGCCTCCTTAAGGTCAAGAATAAAAAATATTTATTGAAAATCCGTTATTTGATGATTGATTTTTTATGATCTCGACGAGATGAAACGAAAAACCGAGTACGAGTTTTCCGTTTTCGACATAGCTTATAATAAATATTTATTGAAAGTCCGTTATTTGATGATTGATTCTTCAAGGTCTCGACTAAATGAAACAAAATACTGCGTGCGAGTTTTCCGTTTTCGTTATAGTTTAGGAGCTATAGCTTCCTTAAGGTCACGAATAAAAATATTTTTGAAAGTCCGTTATTTGATGATTGATTCTTCAAGATCTCGACGAGATGAAACAAAAATTCCAAGTACGAGTTTTCCGTTTTCGGCATAGTTTAGGTGCTATAGCTTCCTTAAAGTCACAATTAAAAAATATTCATTGAAAACCCGTTAGGTGGTGATTGATTCTTCAAGGTCTCGACTAAATGAAACGAAAATACTGATATAGCCTCCTTAAGGTCAAGAATAAAAAATATTTATTGAAAATCCGTTATTTGATGATAGATTCTTCAAGATCTCGACGAAATGAAACGAAAACACCGAGTACGAACTTTTTGGTTTCGGCATAGTTTATGAGATATAGCCTCCTAAAAGTCCCGAATAAAACATAATTTCTGCAAATCCGTTATATGATGATTTATTCTTCAAGATCTCAACGAAATGAAACGAAAATACTGCGTGCGAGTTTTCCATTTTCGTCATAGTTTAGGAGATATAGCCTCCTCAAGGTCAAGAATAAAAAATATTTATTGAAAATCCTTTATTTGATGATTGATTATTCAAGATCTCGACGAGATGAAACGAAAATACCAAGTACGAGTTTTCCGTTTTCGACATAGCTTATAAAAAATATTTATTGAAAGTCCGTTATTTGATGATTGAGTCTTCAAGATCTCGACGAAATGAAACGAAAATACTGAGTGCGAGATTTTCGTTTTCGGCAAAGTTTAGGGAAGATATAGCCTCCTTAAGGTCAAGAAAAAAAATATTTATTGAAAATCCGTTATTTGATGATTGATTATTCATGATCTCGACGAGATGAAACGAAAAACCGAGAACGAGTTTTCCGTTTTCGCCATAGCTTATAAAAAATATTTATTGAAAGTCCGTTATTTGATGATTGAGTCTTCAAGATCTCGACGAAATGAAACGAAAATACTGAGTGCGAGTTTTCTTGAGGAGCTATAGCTTCCTTAAGGTCACGAATAAAAATATTTTTGAAAATCCGTTATTTGATGATTGATTCTTCAAGATCTCGACGAGATGAAACAAAAATTCCAAGTACGAGTTTTCCGTTTTCGGCATAGTTTATGAGCTATAGCTTCCTTAAGGTCACGAACAAAAAATATTTTTGAAAATCCATTATTTGATGATTGATTATTCATGATCTCGACGAGATGAAACGAAAAACCAAGTACGAGTTTTCAGTTTTCGACATAGCTCTTAAAAATATTTATTGAAAGTCCGTTATTTGTTGATTGATTCTTCAAGATCTCGACGAAATGAAACGAAAATACTTAGTGCGAGTTTTCCATTTTCGTCATAGTTTAGGAGATATAGCCTCCTCAAGGTCAAGGATAAAAAATATTTATTGAAAATCCTTTATTTGATGATTGATTATTCAAGATCTCGACGAGATGAAACGAAAATACCAAGTACGAGTTTTCCGTTTTCGGCATAGTTTAGGAGCTGTAGCTTCCTTAAGGTCACGAACAAAAATATTTTTGAAAATTCTTTATTTGATGATTGATTATTCATGATCTCGACGAGATGAAACGAAAAACCGAGTACGAGTTTTCCGTTTTCGACATAGCTTATAAAAAATTTTTATTGAAAGTCCGTTATTTGATGATTGATTCTTCAAGATCTCGACAAAATGAAACGAAAATACTGAGTGCGAGTTATCCGTTTTTGTCATAGTTTAGGAGATATAGCCTCCTCAAGGTCAAGGATAAAAAATATTTATTGAAAATCCTTTATTTGATGATTGATTATTCAAGATCTCGACGATATGAAACAAAAATTCCAAGTACGAGTTTTCCGTTTTCGGCATAGTTTAGGAGCTATAGCTTCCTTTAGGTCACAAACAAAAAATATTTTTGGAAATCCTTTATTTGATGATTGATTCTTCAAGATCTCGACGAAATGAAACAAAAATACAGAGTGCGAGATTTTCGTTTTCGGCAAAGTTTAGGAAGATATAGCCTCCTTAAGGTCAACAATAAAAAATATTTATTGAAAATCCGTTATTTGATGATTGATTCTTCAAGATCTCGACGAAATGAAACGAAAACACCGAGTACGAACTTTTTGGTTTCGGCATAGATTATGAGATATAGACTCCTAAAGGTCCCGAATAAAACATAATTTCTGCAAATCCGTTATATGATGATTTATTCTTCAAGATCTCAACGAAATGAAACGAAAATACTGTGTACGAGTTTTCCGTTTTAGGCAGAGTTTAGGAGATATATCCTTTTTAAGGTCACGAATTCAAATTATTTTTGCTAATCCGTTATCTGATGATTGATTCTTCAAGATCTCGACGAAATGAAACGAAAATACTGAGTGCGAATTTTCCGTTTTCGGCATAGTTTAGGAGCTATAGCTTCCTTAAGGTATATAGCCTCCTAAAAGTCCCGAATAAAACATAATTTCTGCAAATCCGTTATATGATGATTTATTCTTCAAGATCTCAACGAAATGAAACGAAAATACTGCGTGCGAGTTTTCCATTTTCGTCATAGTTTAGGAGATATAGCCTCCTCAAGGTCAAGAATAAAAAATATTTATTGAAAATCCTTTATTTGATGATTGATTATTCAAGATCTCGACGAGATGAAACGAAAATACCAAGTACGAGTTTTCCGTTTTCGACATAGCTTATAAAAAATATTTATTGAAAGTCCGTTATTTGATGATTGATTCTTCAAGATCTCGACGAAATGAAACAAAAATACAGAGTGCGAGATTTTCGTTTTCGGCAAAGTTTAGGAAGATATAGCCTCCTTAAGGTCAAGAATAAAAAATATTTATTGAAAATCCGTTATTTGATGATTGATTATTCATGATCTCGACGAGATGAAACGAAAAACCGAGAACGAGTTTTCCGTTTTCGACATAGCTTATAAAAAATATTTATTGAAAGTCCATTATTTGATGATTGATTCTTCAAGATCTCGACTAAATGAAACGAAAATACTGCGTGCGAGTTTTCCGTTTTCGTTATAGTTTAGGAGCTATAGCTTCCTTAAGGTCACGAATAAAAATATTTTTGAAAATCCGTTATTTGATGATTGATTCTTCAAGATCTCGACGAGATGAAACAAAAATTCCAAGTACGAGTTTTCCGTTTTCGGCATAGTTTATGAGCTATAGCTTCCTTAAGGTCACGAACAAAAAATATTTTTGAAAATCCATTATTTGATGATTGATTATTCATGATCTCGACGAGATGAAACGAAAAACCGAGTACGAGTTTTCAGTTTTCGACATAGCTCTTAAAAAATATTTATTGAAAGTCCGTTATTTGTTGATTGATTCTTCAAGATCTCGACGAAATGAAACGAAAATACTTAGTGCGAGTTTTCCATTTTCGTCATAGTTTAGGAGATATAGCCTCCTCAAGGTCAAGGATAAAAAATATTTATTGAAAATCCTTTATTTGATGATTGATTATTCAAGATCTCGACGAGATGAAACGAAAATACCAAGTACGAGTTTTCCGTTTTCGGCATAGTTTAGGAGCTGTAGCTTCCTTAAGGTCACGAACAAAAATATTTTTGAAAATTCTTTATTTGATGATTGATTATTCATGATCTCGACGAGATGAAACGAAAAACCGAGTACGAGTTTTCCGTTTTCGACATAGCTTATAAAAATTTTTATTGAAAGTCCGTTATTTGATGATTGATTCTTCAAGATCTCGACAAAATGAAACGAAAATACTGAGTGCGAGTTATCCGTTTTTGTCATAGTTTAGGAGATATAGCCTCCTCAAGGTCAAGGATAAAAAATATTTATTGAAAATCCTTTATTTGATGATTGATTATTCAAGATCTCGACGATATGAAACAAAAATTCCAAGTACGAGTTTTCCGTTTTCGGCATAGTTTAGGAGCTATAGCTTCCTTTAGGTCACAAACAAAAAATATTTTTGGAAATCCTTTATTTGATGATTGATTCTTCAAGATCTCGACGAAATGAAACAAAAATACAGAGTGCGAGATTTTCGTTTTCGGCAAAGTTTAGGAAGATATAGCCTCCTTAAGGTCAACAATAAAAAATATTTATTGAAAATCCGTTATTTGATGATTGATTCTTCAAGATCTCGACGAAATGAAACGAAAACACCGAGTACGAACTTTTTGGTTTCGGCATAGATTATGAGATATAGACTCCTAAAGGTCCCGAATAAAACATAATTTCTGCAAATCCGTTATATGATGATTTATTCTTCAAGATCTCAACGAAATGAAACGAAAATACTGTGTACGAGTTTTCCGTTTTAGGCAGAGTTTAGGAGATATATCCTTTTTAAGGTCACGAATTCAAATTATTTTTGCTAATCCGTTATCTGATGATTGATTCTTCAAGATCTCGACGAAATGAAACGAAAATACTGAGTGCGAATTTTCCGTTTTCGGCATAGTTTAGGAGCTATAGCTTCCTTAAGGTCACAAATAAAAATATTTTTGAGAATCCGTTATTTGATGATTGATTCTTCAAGATCTCGACGAAATGAATCAAAAATACAGATTGCGAGATTTCCGTTTTCGGCATAGTTTAGGAGCTATAGCTTCCTTAAGGTCACGAACAAAAAATATTTTTGAAAATCCTTTATTTGATGATTGATTATTCATGATCTCGACGAGATGAATCGAAAAACCGAGTACGAGTTTTCAGTTTTCGACATAGCTCTTAAAAAATATTTATTGACAATCCTTTATTTGATGATTGATTATCCAAGATCTCGACGAGATGAAACGAAAATACCAAGTACGAGTTTTCCATTTTCGTCATAGTTTAGGAGCTATAGCTTCCTTAAGGTCACGAACAAAAATATTTTTGAAAATCCTTTATTTGATGATTGATTATTCATGATCTCGACGAGATGAAACGAAAAACCGAGTACGAGTTTTCCGTTTTCGACATAGCCGTTTTTGTCATAGTTTAGGAGATATAGCCTCCTCAAGGTCAAGAATAAAAATATTTATTGAAAATCCTTTATTTGATGACTGATTATTCAAGATCTCGACGATATGAAACAAAAATTCCAAGTTCGAGTTTTCCGTTTTCGGCATAGTTTAGGAGCTATAGCTTCCTTTAGGTCACAAACAAAAAATATTTTTGGAAATCCTTTATTTGATGATTGATTCTTCAAGATCTCGACGAAATGAAACAAAAATACAGAGTGCGAGATTTTCGTTTTCGACAAAGTTTAGGAAGATATAGCCTCCTTAAGGTCAAGAATAAAAAATATTTATTGAAAATCCGTTATTTGATGATTGATTCTTCAAGATCTCGACGAAATGAAACGAAAACACCGAGTACGAACTTTTGGTTTCGGCATAGATTATGAGATATAGACTCCTAAAGGTCCCGAATAAAACATAATTTCTGCAAATCCGTTATATGATGATTTATTCTTCAAGATCTCAACGAAATGAAACGAAAATACTGTGTACGAGTTTTCCGTTTTCGGCAGAGTTTAGGAGATATATCCTTTTTAAGGTCACGAATTGAAATTATTTTTGAAAATCCGTTATTTGATGATTGATTCTTCAAGATCTCGACGAGATGAAACTAAAATTCCAAGTACGAGTTTTCCGTTTTCGGCATAGTTTAGCAGCTATAGCTTCCTTAAAGTCACAATTAAAAAATATTCATTGAAAATCCGTTAGGTGGTGATTGATTCTTCAAGGTCTCGACTAAATGAAACGAAAATACTGATATAGCCTCCTTAAGGTCAAGAATAAAAAATATTTATTGAAAATCCGTTATTTGATGATTGATTCTTCAAGATCTCGACGAAATGAAACGAAAACACCGAGTACGAACTTTTTGGTTTCGGCATAGTTTATGAGATATAGCCTCCTAAAAGTCCCGAATAAAACATAATTTCGGCAAATCCGTTATATGATGATTTATTCTTCAAGATCTCAACGAAATGAAACGAAAATACTCAGTGCGAATTTTCCGTTTTCGGCATAGTTTAGGAGCTATAGCTTCCTTAAAGTCACGAATTAAAAATATTCATTGAAAATCAGTTAGGTGATGATTGATTCTTCAAGATCTCGACGAAATGAAACGAAAATACTGAGTGCGAGTTTTCCGTTTTCGTCATAGTTTAGGAGCTATAGCTTCCTTAAGGTCACAAATAAAAATATTTTTGAGAATCCGTTATTTGATGATTGATTCTTTAAGATCTCGACGAAATGAATCAAAAATACAGATTGCGAGATTTCCGTTTTCTGCAAAGTTTAGGAAGATATAGCCTCCTCAAGGTCAGGAATAAAAAAAAATTTATTGAAAATCCATTATTTGATGATTGATTATTCATGATCTCGACGAGATGAAACGAAAAACCGAGTAAGAGTTTTCCGTTTTCGACATAGCTTATAAAAAAAATTTATTGAAAATCCATTATTTGATGATTGATTATTCATGATCTCGACGAGATGAATCGAAAAACCGAGTACGAGTTTTCAGTTTTCGACATAGTTCTTAAAAAATATTTATTGAAAGTCCGTTATTTGTTGATTGATTCTTCAAGATCTCGACGAAATGAAACGAAAATACTGAGTGCGAGTTTTCCATTTTCGTCATAGTTTAGGAGATATATCCTCCTCAAGGTCAAGGATAAAAAATATTTATTGACAATCCTTTATTTGATGATTGATTATCCAAGATCTCGACGAGATGAAACGAAAATACCAAGTACGAGTTTTCCGTTTTCGGCATAGTTTAGGAGCTATAGCTTCCTTAAGGTCACGAACAAAAATATTTTTGAAAATCCTTTATTTGATGATTGATTACGAGGGTCGTTTGATAAGTCCGTGACTTTTTGAATAAAATATATTTTTTTCGTCAAAGAAGCGTTTTATTTCTCAACATAATCTCCTTTTAGCTCTATACATTTAGTCCAGCGTTTTTCCAATTTTTTTATTCCTTCCAAATAATAGGTTTTCTCAAGGCCCTCAAAATAGTCGTTTGTTTCTGTGATGACCTCTTCATTTGACCCGAATCTCTTACCGCCGAGCCATTTCTTCATGTTTGGAAACAAAAAATAGTCACAGGGGGAGAATATGCTGGATGGGGTAGCAGTTCGTAGCCCAATTTAAAATTTTGCCATGCTGACTACACACGTGTGCACCCGTGCATTGTCCTGATGGAACAGCACTTTTTTTTTCGCCAAATGCGGTCGTTTCTGCTTCAAATCAATATCGAATCTGTCCAAAAGCTCTGAATAATATTCGCCGGTGATCGTTTTACCCTTTTCAAGGTAATCGATGTGAATGATACCTTGTGCATCCCAAAAAACTGTGGCCATGACCTTGTTGGCCGACAGACCCACCTTGGCCTTCTTTGGTGCACGTTCACCCGGAGAAACCCACTGTCTTGATTGTTCTTTGGTCTCTGGTGTGGTGTGGTGGATCCATGTTTCGTCTACGGTAACGAAACGGCGCAAAAATTCGTTTGGATTGCGGTTGAACATCGCCAAACACTCCTTTGAAATGGTCACACGGTTGCGCTTATGGTCGTGTGTGAGCAATCGCGGCACCCATCGCGCGGAAAGCTTTTTCATGTCCAAATATTCATGTAAAATGTGATGTACCCGTTCAGTTGAGATGCCTACAGCCTCAGCTACCTCACGCACTTTCATTCTCCGATCATCCAATATCATTCCATGGATTTTGTCGACGATTTCTGGCATGACGACCTCTTTTGGGCGACCTGAACGTTCGGCATCACTTGTACTGGTACGACCACAACGGAACTCAGTAAACCATTTCTTAACCATTGAAATTGATGGTGCAGAGTCCCCATAATATTTATCAAGTCTTTCCTTGGTTTCGGTGTTGGATTTTTTACGCAAAAAATAATGCTTAATTAGCACACGAAATTCACTTTTTTCCATTTTCGTTAAAATTCACGAGATCGTCTGCTTTCAATGCCTATAAAACGCAAACTAAGAAACGCAGCTTTCTCAAAATTTTACAGTCAGCTGTTAATCGATAACTGCTGACAGGAGCAGTGTTGTATTTAGAGCAGGTGCGCGGCAAATACAAAAAGTCACGGACTTATCAAACGACCCTCGTATTCATGATCTCGACGAGATGAAACGAAAAACCGAGTACGAGTTTTCCGTTTTCGACATAGCCGTTTTTGTCATAGTTTAGGAGATATAGCCTCCTCAAGGTCAAGAATAAAAATATTTATTGAAAATCCTTTATTTGATGACTGATTATTTAAGATCTCGACGATATGAAACAAAAATTCCAAGTTCGAGTTTTCCGTTTTCGGCATAGTTTAGGAGCTATAGCTTCCTTTAGGTCACAAACAAAAAATATTTTTGGAAATCCTTTATTTGATGATTGATTCTTCAAGATCTCGACGAAATGAAACAAAAATACAGAGTGCGAGATTTTCGTTTTCGACAAAGTTTAGGAAGATATAGCCTCCTTAAGGTCAAGAATAAAAAATATTTATTGAAAATCCGTTATTTGATGATTGATTCTTCAAGATCTCGACGAAATGAAACGAAAACACCGAGTACGAACTTTTTGGTTTCGGCATAGATTATGAGATATAGACTCCTAAAGGTCCCGAATAAAACATAATTTCTGCAAATCCGTTATATGATGATTTATTCTTCAAGATCTCAACGAAATGAAACGAAAATACTGTGTACGAGTTTTCCGTTTTCGGCAGAGTTTAGGAGATATATCCTTTTTAAGGTCACGAATTCAAATTATTTTTGAAAATCCGTTATTTGATGATTGATTCTTCAAGATCTCGACGAGATGAAACAAAAATTCCAAGTACGAGTTTTCCGTTTTCGGCATAGTTTAGGAGCTATAGCTTCCTTAAAGTCACAATTAAAAAATATTCATTGAAAATCCGTTAGGTGGTCATTGATTCTTCAAGGTCTCGACTAAATGAAACGAAAATACTGATATAGCCTCCTTAAGGTCAAGAATAAAAAATATTTATTGAAAATCCGTTATTTGATGATTGATTCTTCAAGATCTCGACGAAATGAAACGAAAACACCGAGTACGAACTTTTTGGTTTCGGCATAGTTTATGAGATATAGCCTCCTAAAGGTCCCGAATAAAACATAATTTCGGCAAATCCGTTATATGATGATTTATTCTTCAAGATCTCAACGAAATGAAACGAAAATACTGTGTACGAGTTTTCCGTTTTCGGCAGAGTTTAGGAGATATATCCTTTTTAAGGTCACGAATTCAAATTATTTTTGGCAATCCGTTATCTGATGATTGATTCTTAAAGATCTCAACGAAATGAAACGAAAATACTCAGTGCGAATTTTCCGTTTTCGGCATAGTTTAGGAGCTATAGCTTCCTTAAGGTCACAAATAAAAATATTTTTGAGAATCCGTTATTTGATGATTGATTCTTCAAGATCTCGACGAAATGAAACGAAAATACTGATATAGCCTCCTTAAAGTCACGAATTAAAAATATTCATTGAAAATCAGTTAGGTGATGATTGATTCTTCAAGATCTCGACGAAATGAAACGAAAATACTGAGTGCGAGTTTTCCGTTTTCGTCATAGTTTAGGAGCTATAGCTTCCTTAAGGTCACAAATAAAAATATTTTTGAGAATCCGTTATTTGATGATTGATTCTTCAAGATCTCGACGAAATGAATCAAAAATACAGATTGCGAGATTTCCGTTTTCGGCATAGTTTAGGAGCTATAGCTTCCTTAAGGTCACGAACAAAAAATATTTTTGAAAATCCTTTATTTGATGATTGATTATTCATGATCTCGACGAGATGAAACGAAAAACCGAGTACGAGTTTCAGTTTTCGACATAGCTCTTAAAAAATTATTATTGAAAGTCCGTTATTTGTTGATTGATTCTTCAAGATCTCGACGAAAAGAAACGAAAATACTTAGTGCGAGTTTTCCATTTTCGTCATAGTTTAGGAGATATATCCTCCTCAAGGTCAAGGATAAAAAATATTTATTGAAAATCCTTTATTTGATGATTGATTATTCAAGATCGCGACGAGATGAAACGAAAATACCAAGTACGAGTTTTCCGTTTTCGGCATAGTTTAGGAGCTATAGCTTCCTTAAGGTCACGAACAAAAATATTTTTGAAAATCCTTTATTTGATGATTGATTATTCATGATCTCGACGAGATGAAACGAAAAACCGAGTACGAGTTTTCCGTTTTCGAAATAGCCGTTTTTGTCATAGTTTAGGAGATATAGCCTCCTCAAGGTCAAGAATAAAAATATTTATTGAAAATCCTTTATTTGATGATTGATTATTCAAGATCTCGACGATATGAAACAAAAATTTCAAGTACGAGTTTTCCGTTTTCGGCATAGTTTAGGAGCTATAGCTTCCTTTAGGTCACAAACAAAAAATATTTTTGGAAATCCTTTATTTGATGATTGATTCTTCAAGATCTCGACGAAATGAAACAAAAATACAGAGTGCGAGATTTTCGTTTTCGACAAAGTTTAGGAAGATATAGCCTCCTTAAGGTCAAGAATAAAAAATATTTATTGAAAATCCGTTATTTGATGATTGATTCTTCAAGATCTCGACGAAATGAAACGAAAACACCGAGTACGAACTTTTTGGTTTCGGCATAGATTATGAGATATAGACTCCTAAAGGTCCCGAATAAAACATAATTTCTGCAAATCCGTTATATGATGATTTATTCTTCAAGATCTCAACGAAATGAAACGAAAATACTGTGTACGAGTTTTCCGTTTTAGGCAGAGTTAAGGAGATATATCCTTTTTAAGGTCACGAATTCAAATTATTTTTGCTAATCCGTTATCTGATGATTGATTCTTCAAGATCTCGACGAAATGAAACGAAAATACTGAGTGCGAGATTTCCGTTTTCGGCAAAGTTTAGGAAGATTTAGCCTCCTCAAGGTCAAGAATAAAAAGTATTTATTGAAAATCCATTATTTGATGATTGATTCTTCAAGATCTCGACGTGATGAAACAAAGATACCGAGTACGAGTTTTCCGTTTTCGACATAGCTTATAAAAAATATTTATTGAAAGTCCGTTATTTGACGATTGATTCTTTAAGATCTCGACTAAATGAAACGAAAATACTGCGTGCGAGTTTTCCGTTTTCGTCATAGTTTAGGAGCCATAGCTTCCTTAAGGTCACGAATAAAAATATTTTTGAAAATCCGTTATTTGATGATTGATTCTTCAAGATCTCGACGAGATGAAACAAAAATTCCAAGTACGAGTTTTCCGTCTTCGGCATAGTTTAGGAGCTATAGCTTCCTTAAAGTCACAATTAAAAAATATTCATTGAAAATCCGTTAGGTGGTGATTGATTCTTCAAGGTCTCGACTAAATGAAACGAAAATACTGATATAGCCTCCTTAAGGTCAAGAATAAAAAATATTTATTGAAAATCCGTTATTTGATGATTGATTCTTCAAGATCTCGACGAAATGAAACGAAAACACCGATTACGAACTTTTTGGTTTCGGCATAGTTTATGAGATATAGCCTCCTAAAGGTCCCGAATAAAACATAATTTCGGCAAATCCGTTATATGATGATTTATTCTTCAAGATCTCAACGAAATGAAACGAAAACACTGTGTACGAGCTTTCCGTTTTCGGCAGAGTTTAGGAGATATATCCTTTTTAAGGTCACGAATTCAAATTATTTTTGGCAATCCGTTATCTGATGATTGATTCTTCAAGATCTCAACGAAATGAAACGAAAATACTCAGTGCGAATTTTCCATTTTCGGCATAGTTTAGGAGCTATATCTTCCTTAAAGTCACGAATAAAAAATATTCATTGAAAATCCGTTAAGTGATGATTGATTCTTCAAGATCTCGACGAAATGAAACGAAAATACTGAGTGCGAGTTTTCCGTTTTCGTCATAGTTTAGGAGCTATAGCTTCCTTAAGGTCACAAATAAAAATATTTTTGAGAATCCGTTATTTGATGATTGATTCTTCAAGATCTCGACGAAATGAATCAAAAATACAGATTGCCAGATTTCCGTTTTCTGCAAAGTTTAGGAAGATATAGCCTCCTCAAGGTCAGGAATAAAAAAAAATTTATTGAAAATCCGTTATTTGATGGTTGATTCTTCAAGATCTCGACGAGATGAAACGAAAATACCAAGTACAAGTTTTCCGTTTTCGGCATAGTTTAGGAGCTATAGCTTCCTTAAGGTTACGAACAAAAAATATTTTTGAAAATCCTTTACTTAGTGCGAGTTTTCCATTTTTGTCATAGTTTAGGAGATATATCCACCTCAAGGTCAAGGATAAAAAATATTTATTGAAAATCCTTTATTTGATGATTGACTATTCAAGATCTCGACGAGATGAAACGAAAATACCAAGTACGAGTTTTCCGTTTTCGGCATAGTTTAGGAGCTATAGCTTCCTTAAGGTCACGAACAAAAAATATTTTTGAAAATCCTTTATTTGATGATTGATTATTCATGATCTCGACGAGATGAAACGAAAAACCGAGTACGAGTTTTCCGTTTTCGACATAGCTTATAAAAAATTTTTATTGAAAGTCCGTTATTTGATTGATTCTTCAAGATCTCGACAAAATGAAACGAAAATACTGAGTGCGAGTTATCCGTTTTTGTCATAGTTTAGGAGATATAACCTCCTCAAGGTCAAGAATAAAAATATTTATTGAAAATCCTTTATTTGATGATTGATTATTCAAGATCTCGACGATATGAAACAAAAATTCCAAGTACGAGTTTTCCGTTTTCGGCATAGTTTAGGAGCTATAGCTTCCTTTAGGTCACAAACAAAAAATATTTTTGGAAATCCTTTATTTGATGATTGATTCTTCAAGATCTCGACGAAATGAAACAAAAATACAGAGTGCGAGATTTTCGTTTTCGGCAAAGTTTAGGAAGATATAGCCTCCTTAAGGTCAACAATAAAAATATTTATTGCAAATCCGTTATTTGATGATTGATTCTTCAAGATCTCGACGAAATGAAACGAAAACACCGAGTACGAACTTTTTGGTTTCGGCATAGATTATGAGATATAGACTCCTAAAGGTCCCGAATAAAACATAATTTCTGCAAATCCGTTATATGATGATTTATTCTTCAAGATCTCAACGAAATGAAACGAAAATACTGTGTACGAGTTTTCCGTTTTAGGCAGAGTTTAGGAGATATATCCTTTTTAAGGTCACGAATTCAAATTATTTTTGCTAATCCGTTATCTGATGATTGATTCTTCAAGATCTCGACGAAATGAAACGAAAATACTGAGTGCGAATTTTCCGTTTTCGGCATAGTTTAGGAGCTATAGCTTCCTTAAGGTTACGAACAAAAAATATTTTTGAAAATCCTTTACTTAGTGCGAGTTTTCCATTTTCGTCATAGTTTAGGAGATATAGCCTCCTCAAGGTCAAGGATAAAAAATATTTATTGAAAATCCTTTATTTGATGATTGATTATTCAAGATCTCGACGAGATGAAACGAAAATACCAAGTACGAGTTTTCCATTTTCGGCATAGTTTAGGAGCTATAGCTTCCTTAAGGTCACGAACAAAAATATTTTTGAAAATCCTTTATTTGATGATTGATTATTCATGATCTCGACGAGATGAAACGAAAAACCGAGTACGAGTTTTCCGTTTTCGACATAGCTTATAAAAAATTTGTATTGAAAATCCGTTATTTGATGATTGATTCTTCAAGATCTCGACAAAATGAAACGAAAATACTGAGTGCGAGTTATCCGTTTTTGTCATAGTTTAGGAGATATAGCCTCCTCAAGGTCAAGAATAAAAATATTTATTGAAAATCCTTTATTTGATGATTGATTATTCAAGATCTCGACGATATGAAACAAAAATTCCAAGTACGAGTTTTACGTTTTCGGCATAGTTTAGGAGCTATAGCTTCCTTTAGGTCACAAACAAAAAATATTTTTGGAAATCCTTTATTTGATGATTGATTCTTCAAGATCTCGACGAAATGAAACAAAAATACAGAGTGCGAGATTTTCGTTTTCGGCAAAGTTTAGGAAGATATAGCCTCCTCAAGGTCAGGAATAAAAAAAAATTTATTGAAAATCCCTTATTTGATGATTGATTATTCATGATCTCTACGAGATGAAACGAAAAACCGAGTACGAGTTTTCCGTTTTCGACATAGCTTATAAAAAATATTTATTGAAAGTCCGTTATTTGATGATTGATTCTTCAAGATCTCGACGAGATGAAACGAAAATACCAAGTACAAGTTTTCCGTTTTCGGCATAGTTTAGGAGCTGTAGCTTTCTTAAGGTTACGAACAAAAAATATTTTTGAAAATCCTTTACTTAGTGCGAGTTTTCCATTTTTGTCATAGTTTAGAAAATATATCCTCCTCAAGGTCAAGGATAAAAAATATTTATTGAAAATCCTTTATTTGATGATTGATTATTCAAGATCTCGACGAGATGAAACGAGAATACCAAGTACGAGTTTTCCGTTTTCGGCATAGTTTAGGAGCTATAGCTTCCTTAAGGTCACGAACAAAAAATATTTTTGAAAATCCTTTATTTGATGATTGATTATTCATGATCTCGACGAGATGAAACGAAAAACCGAGTACGAGTTTTCCGTTTTCGACATAGCTTATAAAAAATTTTTATTGAAAGTCCGTTATTTGATTGATTCTTCAAGATCTCGACAAAATGAAACGAAAATACTGAGTGCGAGTTATCCGTTTTTGTCATAGTTTAGGAGATATAGCCTCCTCAAGGTCAAGAATAAAAATATTTATTGAAAATCCGTTAGGTGATGATTGATTCTTCAAGATCTCGACAAAATGAAACGAAAATACTGAGTGCGAGTTATCCGTTTTTGTCATAGTTTAGGAGATATAGCCTCCTCAAGGTCAAGAATAAAAATATTTATTGAAAATCCTTAATTTGATGATTGATTATTCAAGATCTCGACGATATGAAACAAAAATTCCAAGTACGAGTTTTCCGTTTTCGGCATAGTTTAGGAGCTATAGCTTCCTTTAGGTCACAAACAAAAAATATTTTTGGAAATCCTTTATTTGATGATTGATTCTTCAAGATCTCGACGAAATGAAACAAAAATACAGATTGCGAGATTTCCGTTTTCGGCAAAGTTTAGGAAGACATAGCCTCCTCAAGGTCAGGAATAAAAAAAAATTTATTGAAAATCCATTATTTGATGATTGATTATTCATGATCTCGACGAGATGAAACGAAAAACCGAGTACGAGTTTTCCGTTTTCGACATAGCTTATAAAAAATATTTATTGAAAGTCCGTTATTTGATGATTGATTCTTCAAGATCTCGACTAGATGAAACGAAAATACCAAGTACAAGTTTTCCGTTTTCGGCATAGTTTAGGAGCTATAGCTTCCTTAAGGTCACGAACAAAAAATATTTTTGAAAATCCTTTATTTGATGATTGATTATTCATGATCTCGACGAGATGAAACGAAAAACCGAGTACGAGTTTTCGGTTTTCGACATAGCTTATAAAAAATTTTTATTGAAAGTCCGTTATTTGATGATTGATTCTTCAAGATCTCGACCAAATGAAACAAAAATGCAGAGTGCGAGATTTCCGTTTTTGGCAAAGTTTAGGAAGATATAGCCTCCTCAAGGTCAAAAATAAAAAATATTTATTGAAAATCCGTTATTTGATGATTGATTCTTCAAGATCTCAATGAAAAGAAACGAAAATACTGTGTACGAGTTTTCCGTTTTCGGCAGAATTTAGGAGATATATCGTTTTAAAGGTCACGAATTCAAATTATTTTTGACAATCCGTTATCTGATGATTGATTCTTCAAGATCTCGACAAAATGAAACGAAAATACTGAGTACGAAATTTCGTTTTCGGCATAGTTTAGGAGCTATAGCTTCCTTAAAGTCACGAATAAAAAATATTCATTGAAAATCCGTTAGTTGATGATTGATTCTTCAAGATCTCGACTAAATGAAACGAAAATACTGAGTACGAATTTTTCGTTTTCGGCATAGTTTCGGAGCTATAGCTTCCTTAAAGTCACAAATAAAAATATTTTTGAAAATCCGTTATTTGATTATTGATTCTTCAAAATCTCGACGAAATGATTCAAAAATCCTGAGTGCGAATTTTCCGTTTTCGGCATAGTTTAGGAGCTATAGCCTTCTTAAGGTCAGGAATAAAAGATATTTATTGAAAATCCATTATGTGATGATTGATTCTTCAAGATCTCGACGAAATGAAACAAAAATCCTGAGTGCGAATTTTCCGTTTTCGGCATAGTTTAGGAGCTATAGCTTCCTTAAAGTCACGAATAAAAAATATTCATTGAAAATCCGTTAGTTGATGATTGATTCTTCAAGGTCTCGACGAGATGAAACGAAAATACCAAGTACGAGTTTTCCGTTTTCGGCATAGTTAAGGAGCTATAGCTTCCTTAAGGTCACGAACAAAAAATATTTTTGAAAATCCCATATTTGATGATTGATTCTTCAAGATCTCGACGAAATGAATCAAAAATACAGAGTGAGCATTTTCCGTGTTCGGCAAAGTTTAGGAAGATATAGCCTCCTCAAGGTCAGGAATAAAAAAAAATTTATTGAGAATCCATTATTTGATGATTGATTATTCATGATCTCGACGAGATGAAACGAAAAACCGAGTACGAGTTTTCAGTTTTCGACATAGCTTATAAAAAATATTTATTGAAAGTCTGTTATTTGATGATTGATTCTTCAAGATCTCGACGAAATGAAACGAACATACTAAGTGCGAATTTTCCGTTTTCGGCATAGTTTAGGAGCTATAGCTTCCTTAAAGTCACGAATAAAAAATATTCATTGAAAATCCGTTAGTTGATGATTGATTCTTCAAGGTCTCGACGAGATGAAACGAAAATACCAAGTACGAGTTTTCCGTTTTCGGCATAGTTAAGGAGCTATAGCTTCCTTAAGGTCACGAACAAAAAATATTTTTGAAAATCCTTTATTTGATGATTGATTCTTCAAGATCTCGACGAAATGAAACAAAAATACAGAGTGCGAGATTTCCGTTTTCGGCAAAGTTTAGGAAGATATAGCCTCCTTAAATTCAAGAATAAAAAATATTTATTGAAAATCCGTTATTTGATGATTGATTATTCATGATCTCGACGAGATGAAACGAAAAACCGAGTACGAGTTTTGAGTTTTCGACATAGCTTATAAAAAATATTTATTGAAAGTCTGTTATTTGATGATTGATTCTTCAAGGTCTCGACGAGATGAAACGAAAATACCAAGTACGAGTTTTCCGTTTTCGGCATAGTTAAGGAGCTATAGCTTCCTTAAGGTCACGAACAAAAAATATTTTTGAAAATCCTTTATTTGATGATTGATTCTTCAAGATCTCGACGAAATGAAACGAAAATACCAAGTACGAGTTTTCCGTTTTCGGCATAGTTAAGGAGCTATAGCTTCCTTAAGGTCACGAACAAAAAATATTTTTGAAAATCCGTTATTTGATTATTGATTCTTCAAAATCTCGACGAAATGATACAAAATAACAGAGTCCGAGTTTTCAGTTTTCGGCAAAGTTTAGGAAGATATAGCGTCCTCAGGTTAAGAATAAATATATTTATTGAAAATCCGTCATTTGATTATTGATTCTTCAAGATCTCGACGAAATGAAACAAAAATACAGAGTGCGAGATTTCCGTTTTCGGCAAAGTTTAGGAAGCTTATAAAAAATATTTATTGAAAGTCCATTATTTGATCATTGGTTCTTCAAGATCTCGACAATATGAATCGAAAATACTGAGTGCGAGTTTTCCGTTTTCGTCATAGTTTAGGAGCTATAGCATCCTTAAGGTCACGAATAAAAATATTTTTGAAAATCCCATATTTGATGATTGATTCTTCAAGATCTCGACGAAATGAATCAAATATACAGAGTGAGCATTTTCCGTGTTCGGCAAAGTTTAGGAAGATATACCCTCCTCAAGGTCAGGAATAAAAAAAAATTTATTGAATATCCATTATTTGATGATTGATTATTCATGATCTCGACGAGATGAAACGAAAAACCGAGTACGAGTTTTCAGTTTTCGACATAGCTTATAAAAAATATTTATTGAAAGTCTGTTATTTGATGATTGATTCTTCAAGATCTCGACGAAATGAAACGAACATACTAAGTGCGAGTTTTCCGTTTTCGGCATAGTTTAGGAGATATAGCCTCCTCAAGGTCAAGGATAAAAATATTTATTGAAAATCCGTTATTTGATGATTGATTCTTCAAGATCACGACGAAATGAAACGAAAACACCGAGTACGAATTTTATGGTTTCGGCATAGTTTATGAGATTAAGCCTCCTCAAGGTCAGGAATAAAAAAAAATTTATTGAAAATCCATTATTTGATGATTGATTATTCATGATCTCGACGAGATGAAACGAAAAACCGAGTACGAGTTTTCAGTTTTCGACATAGCTTATAAAAAATATTTATTGAAAGTCTGTTATTTGATGATTGATTCTTCAAGATCTCGACGAAATGAAACGAACATACTGAGTGCGAGTTTTCCGTTTTCGGCATAGTTTAGGAGATATAGCCTCCTCAAGGTCAAGAATAAAAATATTTATTGAAAATCCGTCATTTGATTATTGGTTCTTCAAGATCTCGACAATATGAAACGAAAATACTGAGTGCGAGTTTTCCGTTTTCGTCATAGTTTAGGAGCTATAGCATCCTTAAGGTCACGAATAAAAATATTTTTGAAAATCCCATATTTGATGATTGATTCTTCAAGATCTCGACGAAATGAATCAAAAATACAGAGTGAGCATTTTCCGTGTTCGGCAAAGTTTAGGAAGATATAGCCTCCTCAAGGTCAGGAATAAAAAAAAATTTATTGAAAATCCATTATTTGATGATTGATTATTCATGATCTCGACGAGATGAAACGAAAAACCGAGTACGAGTTTTCAGTTTTCGACATTGCTTATAAAAAATATTTATTGAAAATCCGTTAGTTGATGATTGATTCTTCAAGATCTCGACTAAATGAAACGAAAATAGTGAGTGCGAGTTTTTCGTTTTCGGCATAGTTTAGGAGATATAGCCTCCTCAAGGTCAAGAATAAAAGTACTTATTGAAAATCCGTTATTTGATGATTGATTATTTAATACCTCGACGAGATGAAACGAAAATACCAAGTACGAGTTTAACGTTTTCGATATAGCTTATAAAAAATATTTATTGAAAGTCCGTTATTTGATGATTGATTCTTCAAGATCTTGACGAAATGAAACGAAAATACTGAGTGCGAGTTTTCCGTTTTCGGCATAGTTTAGGAGCTATAGCTTCCTTAATGTCGCGAACAAAAAATATTTTTGAAAATCCTTTATTTGATGATTGATTCTTCAAGATCTCGACGAAATGAAACAAAAATACAGAGTGCGAGATTTCCGTTTTCGGCAAAGTTTAGGGAGCTTATAAAAAATATTTATTGAAAGTCCGTTATTTGATCATTGATTCTTCAAGATCTCGACAATATGAAACGAAAATACTGAGTGCGAGTTTTCCGTTTTCGTCATAGTTTAGGAGATATAGCCTCCTTAAGGTCACGAATAAAAATATTTTTGAAAATCCCATATTTGATGATTGACTCTTCAAGATCTCGACGAAATGAATCAAAAATACAGAGTGAGCATTTTCCGTTTTCGGCAAAGTTTAGGAAGATATAGCCTCCTCAAGGTCAAGAATAAAAAATATTTATTGAAAATCCGTTATTTGATGATTGATTCTTCAAGATCTCGACGAAATGAAACGAAAAGACTGAGTGCGAGATTTCCGTTTTCGTCATAGTTTAGGAGATATAGCCTCCTCAAGGTCAAGAATAAAAAATATTTATTGAAAATCTTTTATTTGATGATTGATTATTCAAGATCTCGACGAGATGAAACGAAAATACCAAGTACGAGTTTTCCGTTTTCGGCATAGTTAAGGAGCTATAGCTTCCTTAAGGTCACGAACAAAAAATATTTTTTCGTTTTCGGCAAAGTTTAGGAAGATATAGCCTCCTTAAGGTCAAGAATAAAAAATATTTATTGAAAATCCGTTATTTGATGATTGATTTTTCAAGATCTCGACGAAATGAAATGAAAACACCGAGTACGAATTTTTTGGATTCAGCATAGTTTAGGAGACATAGCCTCCTAAAGGTCCCGAATAAAAAATAATTTCTGCAAATCCGTTTTGCGATGATTTATTCTTCAAGATCTCGACGAAATGAAACGAAAATACTTAATGCGAGTTTTCCGTTTTCGGCATAGTTTAGGAGCTATAGCTTCCTTAAGGTCGCGAACAAAAAATATTTTTGAAAATCCTTTATTTGATGATTGATTCTTCAAGATCTCGACGAAATGAAACAAAAATACAGAGTGCGAGATTTCCGTTATCGGCAAAGTTTAGGAAGCTTATAAAAAATATTTATTGAAAGTCCGTTATTTGATCATTGATTCTTCTAGATCTCGACAATATGAAACGAAAATACTGAGTGCGAGTTTTCCGTTTTCGTCATAGTTGAGGAGATATAGCCTCCTCAAGGTCAAGAATAAAAAATATTTATTGAAAATCTTTTATTTGATGATTGATTATTCAAGATCTCGACGAGATGAAACGAAAATACCAAGTACGAGTTTTCCGTTTTCGGCATAGCTAAGGAGCTATAGCTTCCTTAAGGTCACGAACAAAAAATATTTTTGAAAATCCTTTATTTGATGATTGATTCTTCAAGATCTCGACGAAATGAAACAAAAATACAGAGTGCGAGATTTCCGTTTTCGGCAAAGTTTAGGAAGATATAGCCTCCTTAAGGTCAAGAATAAAAAATATTTATTGAAAATCCGTTATTTGATGATTGACTCTTCAAGATCTCGACGAGATGAAACGAAAATACCAAGTACGAGTTTTCCGTTTTCGGCATAGTTAAGGAGCTATAGCTTCCTTAAGGTCACGAACAAAAAATATTTTTGAAAATCCCATATTTGATGATTGATTCTTCAAGATCTCGACGAAATGAAACAAAAATACGGTGTGCGAGATTTCCGTTTTCGGCAAAGTTTAGGAAGATATAGCCTCCTTAAGGTCAAGAATAAAAAATATTTATTGAAAATCCGTTATTTGATGATTGATTCTTCAAGATCTCGACAAAGTGAAATGATAACACCGAGTACGAATTTTTTGGATTCGGCATAGTTTAGGAGACATAGCCTCCTAAAGGTACCGAATAAAAAATAATTTCTGCAAATCCGTTTTGTGATGATTAATTCTTCAAGATCTCGACGAAATGAAATGAAAATACTGAGTGCGAGTTTTCCGTTTTCGGCATAGTTTAGGAGCTATAGCTTCGTTAAGGTCGCGAACAAAAAATATTTTTGAAAATCCTTTATTTGATCATTGATTCTTCAAGATCTCTACGAAATGAAATGAAAACACCGAGTACGAATTTTTTGGATTCGGCATAGTTTAGGAGATATAGCCTCCTAAAGGTCCCGAATAAAAAATAATTTCTGCAAATCCGTTTTGTGATGATTTATTCTTCAAGATCTCAACGAAATGAAACGAAAATACTGTGTACGAGTTTTCCGTTTTCGGCATAGTTTAGGAGATATATCCTTTTTAAGGTCACGAATTCAAATTATTTTTGCCAATCCGTTATTTGATGATTGATTCTTCAAGATCTCGACGAAATGAAACAAAAATACAGAGTGCGAGATTTCCGTTTTCGGCAAAGTTTAGGAAGATATAGCCTCCTTAAGGTCAAGAATAAAAAATATTTATTGAAAATCCGTTATTTGATGATTGATTTTTCAAGATCTCGACGAAATGAAATGAAAACACCGAGTACGAATTTTTTGGAATCAGCATAGTTTAGGAGACATAGCCTCCTAAAGGTCCCGAATAAAAAATAATTTCTGCAAATCCGTTTTGTGATGATTTATTCTTCAAGATCTCGACGAAATGAAACGAAAATACTTAATGCGAGTTTTCCGTTTTCGGCATAGTTTAGGAGCTATAGCTTCCTTAAGGTCGCAAACAAAAAATATTTTTGAAAATCCTTTATTTGATGATTGATTCTTCAAGATCTCGACGAAATGAAACAAAAATACAGAGTGCGAGATTTCCGTTATCGGCAAAGTTTAGGAAGCTTATAAAAAATATTTATTGAAAGTCCGTTATTTGATCATTGATTCTTCTAGATCTCGACAATATGAAACGAAAATACTGAGTGCGAGTTTTCCGTTTTCGTCATAGTTGAGGAGCTATAGCATCCTTAAGGTCACGAATAAAAATATTTTTGAAAATCCCATATTTGATGATTGATTCTTCAAGATCTCGACGAAATGAATCAAAAATACAGAGTGAGCATTTTCCGTGTTCGGCAAAGTCTAGGAAGATATAGCCTCCTCAAGGTCAGGAATAAACAAAAATTTATTGAAAATCCATTATTTGATGATTGATTATGCATGATCTCGACGAGATGAAACGAAAACACCGAGTACGAATTTTTTGGTTTCGACATAGCTTATAAAAAATATTTATTGAAAGTCCGTTATTTGATGATTGATTCTTCAAGATCTCGACGAAATGAAACGAAAATACTGAGTGCGAGTTTTCCGTTTTCGTCATAGTCAAGGATAAAAAATATTTATTGCAAATCCTTTATTTGATGATTAATTATTCAAGATCTCGACGAAATGAAACAAAAATACAGAGTGCGAGATTTCCGTTTTCGGCAAAGTTTAGGAAGATATAGCCTCCTTAAGGTCAAGAATAAAAAATATTTATTGAAAATCCGTTATTTGATGATTGATTCTTCAAGATCTCGACGAAATGAAATGAAAACACCGAGTACGAATTTTTTGGATTCGGCATAGTTTAGGAGACATAGCCTCCTAAAAGTCCCGAATAAAAAATAATTTCAGCAAATCTGTTTTGTGATGATTTATTCTTCAAGATCTCGACGAAATAAAACGAAAATACTGAGTGCGAGCTTTCCGTTTTCGGCATAGTTTAGGAGCTATAGCTTCCTTAAGGTCGCTAACAAAAAATATTTTTGAAAATCCTTTATTTGATGATTGATTCTTCAAGATCTCGACAAAATGAAACAAAAATACAGAGTGCGAGATTTCCGTTATCGGCAAAGTTTAGGAAGCTTATAAAAAATATTTATTAAAAGTCATTTGATCATTGATTCTTCTAGATCTCGACAATATGAAACGAAAATACTGAGTGCGAGTTTTCCGTTTTCGTCATAGTTGAGGAGCTATAGCATCCTTAAGGTCACGAATAAAAATATTTTTGAAAATCCCATATTTGATGATTGACTCTTCAAGATCTCGACGAAATGAATCAAAAATACAGAGTAAGCATTTTCCGTTTTCGGCAAAGTTTAGGAAGATATAGCCTCCTCAAGGTCTGGAATAAAAAAAAATTTATTGCAAATCCATTATTTGATGATTGATTATTCATGATTTCGACGAGATGAAACGAAAAACCGAGAACGAGTTTTCAGTTTTCAACATAGCATATAAAAAATATTTATTGAAAGTCCGTTATTTGATGATTGATTCTTCAAGATCTCGACGAAATGAAACGAAAATACTGAGTGCGAGTTTTCCGTTTTCGTCATAGTTTAGGAGATATAGCCTCCTTAATGTCGCGAACAAAAAATATTTTTGAAAATCCTTTATTTGATGATTGATTCTTCAAGATCTCGACGAAATGAAAAAAAATACAGAGTGCGAGATTTCCGTTTTCCGCAAAGTTTAGGGAGCTTATAAAAAATATTTATTGAAAGTCCGTTATTTGATCATTGATTCTTCAAGATCTCGACAATATGAAACGAAAATACTGAGTGCGAGTTTTCCGTTTTCGTCATAGTTTAGGAGATATAGCCTCCTTAAGGTCACGAATAAAAATATTTTTGAAAATCCCATATTTGATGATTGACTCTTCAAGATCTCGACGAAATGAATCAAAAATACAGAGTGCGAGATTTCCGTTTTCGGCAAAGTTTAGGAAGATACAGCCTCCTTAAGGTCAAGAATAAAAAATATTTATTGAAAATCCGTTATTTGATGATTGATTCTACAAGATCTCGACGAAATGAAACAAAAATACAGAGTGCGAGGTTTCCGTTTTCGGCAAAGTTTAGGAAGATATAGCCTCCTTAAGGTCAAGAATAAAAAATATTTATTGAAAATCCGTTATTTGATGATTGATTCTTCAAGATCTCGACAAAATGAAATGATAACACCGAGTACGAATTTTTTGGATTCGGCATAGTTTAGGAGACATAGCCTCCTAAAGGTACCGAATAAAAAATAATTTCTGCAAATCCGTTTTGTGATGATTAATTCTTCAAGATCTCGACGAAATGAAATGAAAATACTGAGTGCGAGTTTTCCGTTTTCGGCATAGTTTAGGAGATATATCCTTTTTAAGGTCACGAATTCAAATTATTTTTGCCAATCCGTTATTTGATGATTGATTCTTCAAGATCTCGACGAAATGAAACAAAAATACAGAGTGCGAGATTTCCGTTTTCGGCAAAGTTTAGGAAGATATAGCCTCCTTAAGGTCAAGAATAAAAATATTTATTGAAAATCCGTTATTTGATGATTGATTTTTCAAGATCTCGACGAAATGAAATGAAAACACCGAGTACGAATTTTTTGGATTCAGCATAGTTTAGGAGACATAGCCTCTTAAAGGTCCCGAATAAAAAATAATTTCTGCAAATCCGTTTTGTGATGATTTATTCTTCAAGATCTCGACGAAATGAATCAAAAATACAGAGTGAGCATTTTCCGTGTTCGGCAAAGTCTAGGAAGATATAGCCTCCTCAAGGTCAGGAATAAAAAAAAATTTATTGAAAATCCATTATTTGATGATTGATTATTCATGATCTCGACGAGATGAAACGAAAAACCGAGTACGAGTTTTCAGTTTTCGACATAGTTTATAAAAAATATTTATTGAAAGTCCGTTATTTGATGATTGATTCTTCAAGATCTCGACGAAATGAAACGAAAATACTGAGTGCGAGTTTTCCGTTTTCGTCATAGTTTAGGAGATATAGCCTCCTCAAGGTCAAGGATAAAAAATATTTATTGAAAATCTTTTATTTGATGATTGATTCTTCAAGATCTCGACGAAATGAAACAAAAATACAGAGTGCGAGATTTCCGTTTTCGGCAAAGTTTAGGAAGATATAGCCTCCTTAAGGTCAAGAATAAAAATATTTTTGAAAATCCCATATTTGATGATTCAAGATCTCGACGAAATGAATCAAAAATACAGAGTGAGCATTTTCCGTTTTCGGCAAAGTTTAGGAAGATATAGCCTCCTCAAGGTCAGGAATAAAAAAAAATTTATTGAAAATCCATTATTTGATGATTGATTATTCATGATCTCGACGAGATGAAACGAAAAGCCGAGTACGAGTTTTCAGTTTTCGACATAGCTTATAAAAAATATTTATTGAAAGTCCGTTATTTGATGATTGATTCTTCAAGATCTCGACGAAATGAAACGAAAATACTGAGTGCGAGTTTTCCGTTTTCGTCATAGTTTAGGATATATAGCCTCCTCAAGGTCAAGGATAAAAATTATTTATTGAAAATCTTTTATTTGATGATTGATTATTCAAGATCTCGATGAGATGAAACGAAAATACCAAGTACGAGTTTTCCGTTTTCGTCATAGTTTAGGAGATATAGCCTCCTCAAGGTCAAGGATAAAAAATATTTATTGAAAATCCTTTATTTGATGATTAATTATTCAAGATCTCGACGAAATGAAACAAAAATACAGAGTGCGAGATTTCCGTTTTCGGCAAAGTTTAGGAAGATATAGCCTCCTCAAGGTCAGGAATAAAAAAAAATTTATTGAAAATCCATTATTTGATGATTGATTATTCATGATCTCGACGAGATGAAACGAAAAACCGAGTACGAGTTTTCAGTTTTCAACATAGCTTATAAAAAATATTTATTGAAAGTCCGTTATTTGATGATTGATTCTTCAAGATCTCGACGAAATGAAACGAAAATACTGAGTGCGAGTTTTCCGTTTTCGTCATAGTTTAGGAGATATAGCCTCCTCAAGGTCAAGGATAAAAAATATTTATTGAAAATCTTTTATTTGATGATTGATTATTCAAGATCTCGATGAGATGAAACGAAAATACCAAGTACGAGTTTTCCGTTTTCGTCATAGTTTAGGAGATATAGCCTCCTCAAGGTCAAGGATAAAAAATATTTATTGAAAATCCTTTATTTGATGATTAATTATTCAAGATCTCGACGAAATGAAACAAAAATACAGAGTGCGAGATTACCGTTTTCGGCAAAGTTTAGGAAGATATAGCCTCCTTAAGGTCAAGAATAAAAAATATTTATTGAAAATCCGTTATTTGATGACTGATTCTTCAAGATCTCGACGAAATGAAATGAAAACACCGAGTACGAATTTTTTGGATTCGGCATAGTTTAGGAAACATAGCCTCCTAAAGGTCCCGAATAAAAAATAATTTCTGCAAATCCATTTTGTGATGATTTATTCTTCAAGATCTCAACGAAATGAAACGAAAATACTGTGTACGAGTTTTCCGTTTTCGGCATAGTTTAGGAGATATATCCTTTTTAAGGTCACGAATTCAAATTAGTTTTGCCAATCCGTTATCTGATGATTAACTCTTCAAGATCTCGACGAAATGAAACAAAAATACTGAGTGCGAATTTTCCGTTTTCGGCATAGTTTAGGAGATATAGCTTCCTTAAGGTCACGAATAAAAATATTTTTTAAAATCCCATATTTGATGATTCAAGATCTCGACGAAATGAATCAAAAATACAGAGTGAGCATTTTCCGTTTTCGGCAAAGTTTAGGAAGATATAGCCTCCTCAAGGTCAGGAATAAAAAAAAATTTATTGAAAATCCATTATTTGATGATTGATTATTCATGATCTCAACGAGATGAAACGAAAAGCCGAGTACGAGTTTTCAGTTTTCGACATAGCTTATAAAAAATATTTATTGAAAGTCCGTTATTTGATGATTGATTCTTCAAGATCTCGACGAAATGAAACGAAAATACTGAGTGCGAGTTTTCCGTTTTCGTCATAGTTTAGGAGATATAGCCTCCTCAAGGTCAAGGATAAAAAATATTTATTGAAAATCCTTTATTTGATGATTATTTATTCAAGATCTCGACGAAATGAAATAAAAATACAGAGTGCGAAATTTCCGTTTTCGGCAAAGTTTAGGAAGATAATGCCTCCTTAAGGTCAAGAATAAAAAATATTTATTGAAAATCCGTTATTTGAAAATGAACGAAATGAAATGAAAACACCGAGTACGAATTTTTTGGATTCGGCATAGTTTAGGAGACATAGCCTCCTAAAGGTCCCGAATAAAAAATAATTTCAGCAAATCTGTTTTGTGATGATTTATTCTTCAAGATCTCGACGAAATGAAACGAAAATACTGAGTGCGAGCTTTCCGTTTTCGGCATAGTTTAGGAGCTATAGCTTCCTTAAGGTCGCCAACAAAAAATATTTTTGAAAATCCTTTATTTGATGATTGATTCTTCAAGATCTCCACAAAATGAAACAAAAATACAGAGTGCGAGATTTCCGTTATCGGCAAAGTTTAGGAAGCTTATAAAAAATATTTATTAAAAGTCCGTTATTTGATCATTGATTCTTCTAGATCTCGACAATATGAAACGAAAATACTGAGTGCGAGTTTTCCGTTTTCGTCATAGTTGAGGAGCTATAGCATCCTTAAGGTCACGAATAAAAATATTTTTGAAAATCCCATATTTGATGATTGATTCTTCAAGATCTCGACGAAATGAATCAAAAATACAGAGTGAGCATTTTCCGTTTTCGGCAAAGTTTAGGAAGATATAGCCTCCTCAAGGTCAGGAATAAAAAAAATTTATTGAAAATCCATTATTTGATGATTGATTATTCATGATCTCGACGAGATGAAACGAAAAACCGAGTACGAGTTTTCAGTTTTCGACATAGCTTATAAAAAATATTTATTGAAAGTCCGTTATTTGATGATTGATTCTTCAAGATCTCGACGAAATGAAACGAAAATACTGAGTGCGAGTTTTCCGTTTTCGTCATAGTTTAGGAGATATAGCCTCCTCAAGGTCAAGGATAAAAAATATTTATTGAAAATCTTTTATTTGATGATTGATTATTCAAGATCTCGACGAGATGAAACGAAAATACCAAGTACGAGTTTTCCGTTTTCGGCATAGTTAAGGAGCTATAGCTTCCTTAAGGTCACGAACAAAAAATATTTTTGAAAATCCTTTATTTGATGATTGATTCTTCAAGATCTCGACGAAATGAAACAAAAATACAGAGTGCGAGATTTCCGTTTTCGGCAAAGTTTAGGAAGATATAGCCTCCTTAAGGTCAAGAACAAAAAATATTTATTGAAAATCCGTTATTTGATGATTGATTCTTCAAGATCTCGACGAAATGAAATGAAAACACCGAGTACGAATTTTTTGGATTCGGCATAGTTTAGGAAACATAGCCTCCTAAAAGTCCCGAATAAAAAATAATTTCTGCAAATCCGTTTTGTGATGATTTATTCTTCAAGATCTCAACGAAATGAAACGAAAATACTGTGTACGAGTTTTCCGTTTTCGGCATAGTTTAGGAGATATATCCTTTTTAAGGTCACGAATTCAAATTATTTTTGCCAATCCGTTATCTGATGATTAATTCTTCAAGATCTCGACGAAATGAAACAAAAATACTGAGTGCGATTTTTCCGTTTTCGGCATAGTTTAGGAGATATAGCTTCCTTAAGGTCACGAATAAAAATATTTTTTTAAAATCCCATATTTGATGATTCAAGATCTCGACGAAATGAAATGAAAACACCGAGTACGAATTTTTTGGATTCGGCATAGTTTAGGAGACATAGCCTCCTAAAGGTCCCGAATAAAAAATAATTTCAGCAAATCTGTTTTGTGATGATTTATTCTTCAAGATCTCGACGAAATGAAACGAAAATACTGAGTGCGAGCTTTCCGTTTTCGGCAAAGTTTAGGAAGATACAGCCTCCTTAAGGTCAAGAATAAAAAATATTTATTGAAAATCCGTTATTTGATGATTGATTCTACAAGATCTCGACGAAATGAAACAAAAATACAGAGTGCGAGGTTTCCGTTTTCGGCAAAGTTTAGGAAGATATAGCCTCCTTAAGGTCAAGAATAAAAAATATTTATTGAAAATCCGTTATTTGATGATTGATTCTTCAAGATCTCGACAAAATGAAATGATAACACCGAGTACGAATTTTTTGGATTCGGCATAGTTTAGGAGACATAGCCTCCTAAAGGTACCGAATAAAAAATAATTTCTGCAAATCCGTTTTGTGATGATTAATTCTTCAAGATCTCGACGAAATGAAATGAAAATACTGAGTGCGAGTTTTCCGTTTTCGGCATAGTTTAGGAGATATATCCTTTTTAAGGTCACGAATTCAAATTATTTTTGGCAATCCGTTATTTGATGATTGATTCTTCAAGATCTCGACGAAATGAAACAAAAATACAGAGTGCGAGATTTCCGTTTTCGGCAAAGTTTAGGAAGATATAGCCTCCTTAAGGTCAAGAATAAAAAATATTTATTGAAAATCCGTTATTTGATGATTGATTTTTCAAGATCTCGACGAAATGAAATGAAAACACCGAGTACGAATTTTTTGGATTCAGCATAGTTTAGGAGACATAGCCTCTTAAAGGTCCCGAATAAAAAATAATTTCTGCAAATCCGTTTTGTGATGATTTATTCTTCAAGATCTCGACGAAATGAATCAAAAATACAGAGTGAGCATTTTCCGTGTTCGGCAAAGTCTAGGAAGATATAGCCTCCTCAAGGTCAGGAATAAAAAAAAATTTATTGAAAATCCATTATTTGATGATTGATTATTCATGATCTCGACGAGATGAAACGAAAAACCGAGTACGAGTTTTCAGTTTTCGACATAGTTTATAAAAAATATTTATTGAAAGTCCGTTATTTGATGATTGATTCTTCAAGATCTCGACGAAATGAAACGAAAATACTGAGTGCGAGTTTTCCGTTTTCGTCATAGTTTAGGAGATATAGCCTCCTCAAGGTCAAGGATAAAAAATATTTATTGAAAATCTTTTATTTGATGATTGATTCTTCAAGATCTCGACGAAATGAAACAAAAATACAGAGTGCGAGATTTCCGTTTTCGGCAAAGTTTAGGAAGATATAGCCTCCTTAAGGTCAAGAATAAAAATATTTTTGAAAATCCCATATTTGATGATTCAAGATCTCGACGAAATGAATCAAAAATACAGAGTGAGCATTTTCCGTTTTCGGCAAAGTTTAGGAAGATATAGCCTCCTCAAGGTCAGGAATAAAAAAAAATTTATTGAAAATCCATTATTTGATGATTGATTATTCATGATCTCAACGAGATGAAACGAAAAGCCGAGTACGAGTTTTCAGTTTTCGACATAGCTTATAAAAAATATTTATTGAAAGTCCGTTATTTGATGATTGATTCTTCAAGATCTCGACGAAATGAAACGAAAATACTGAGTGCGAGTTTTCCGTTTTCGTCATAGTTTAGGAGATATAGCCTCCTCAAGGTCAAGGATAAAAAATATTTATTGAAAATCTTTTATTTGATGATTGATTATTCAAGATCTCGATGAGGTGAAACGAAAATACCAAGTACGAGTTTTCCGTTTTCGTCATAGTTTAGGAGATATAGCCTCCTCAAGGTCAAGGATAAAAAATATTTATTGAAAATCCTTTATTTGATGATTAATTATTCAAGATCTCGACGAAATGAAACAAAAATACAGAGTGCGAGATTTCCGTTTTCGGCAAAGTTTAGGAAGATATAGCCTCCTCAAGGTCAGGAATAAAAAAAAATTTATTGAAAATCCATTATTTGATGATTGATTATTCATGATCTCGACGAGATGAAACGAAAAACCGAGTACGAGTTTTCCGTTTTCGACATAGCTTATAAAAAATATTTATTGAAAGTCCGTTATTTGATGATTGATTCTTCAAGATCTCGACGAAATGAAACGAAAATACTGAGTGCGAGTTTTCCGTTTTCGTCATAGTTTAGGAGATATAGCCTCCTCAAGGTCAAGGATAAAAAATATTTATTGAAAATCTTTTATTTGATGATTGATTATTCAAGATCTCGATGAGATGAAACGAAAATACCAAGTACGAGTTTTCCGTTTTCGTCATAGTTTAGGAGATATAGCCTCCTCAAGGTCAAGGATAAAAAATATTTATTGAAAATCCTTTATTTGATGATTAATTATTCAAGATCTCGACGAAATGAAACAAAAATACAGAGTGCGAGATTACCGTTTTCGGCAAAGTTTAGGAAGATATAGCCTCCTTAAGGTCAAGAATAAAAAATATTTATTGAAAATCCGTTATTTGATGATTGATTCTTCAAGATCTCGACGAAATGAAATGAAAACACCGAGTACGAATTTTTTGGATTCGGCATAGTTTAGGAAACATAGCCTCCTAAAGGTCCCGAATAAAAAATAATTTCTGCAAATCCATTTTGTGATGATTTATTCTTCAAGATCTCAACGAAATGAAACGAAAATACTGTGTACGAGTTTTCCGTTTTCGGCATAGTTTAGGAGATATATCCTTTTTAAGGTCACGAATTCAAATTAGTTTTGCCAATCCGTTATCTGATGATTAACTCTTCAAGATCTCGACGAAATGAAACAAAAATACTGAGTGCGAATTTTCCGTTTTCGGCATAGTTTAGGAGATATAGCTTCCTTAAGGTCACGAATAAAAATATTTTTTAAAATCCCATATTTGATGATTTTTCAAGATCTCGACGAAATGAATCAAAAATACAGAGTGAGCATTTTCCGTTTTCGGCAAAGTTTAGGAAGATATAGCCTCCTCAAGGTCAGGAATAAAAAAAATTTATTGAAAATCCATTATTTGATGATTGATTATTCATGATCTCAACGAGATGAAACGAAAAGCCGAGTACGAGTTTTCAGTTTTCGACATAGCTTATAAAAAATATTTATTGAAAGTCCGTTATTTGATGATTGATTCTTCAAGATCTCGACGAAATGAAACGAAAATACTGAGTGCGAGTTTTCCGTTTTCGTCATAGTTTAGGAGATATAGCCTCCTCAAGGTCAAGGATAAAAAATATTTATTGAAAATCCTTTATTTGATGATTATTTATTCAAGATCTCGACGAAATGAAATAAAAATACAGAGTGCGAAATTTCCGTTTTCGGCAAAGTTTAGGAAGATAATGCCTCCTTAAGGTCAAGAATAAAAAATATTTATTGAAAATCCGTTATTTGATGATTGATTCTTCAAGATCTCGACGAAATGAAATGAAAACACCGAGTACGAATTTTTTGGATTCGGCATAGTTTAGGAGACATAGCCTCCTAAAGGTCCCGAATAAAAAATAATTTCAGCAAATCTGTTTTGTGATGATTTATTCTTCAAGATCTCGACGAAATGAAACGAAAATACTGAGTGCGAGCTTTCCGTTTTCGGCATAGTTTAGGAGCTATAGCTTCCTTAAGGTCGCCAACAAAAAATATTTTTGAAAATCCTTTATTTGATGATTGATTCTTCAAGATCTCCACAAAATGAAACAAAAATACAGAGTGCGAGATTTCCGTTATCGGCAAAGTTTAGGAAGCTTATAAAAAATATTTATTAAAAGTCCGTTATTTGATCATTGATTCTTCTAGATCTCGACAATATGAAACGAAAATACTGAGTGCGAGTTTTCCGTTTTCGTCATAGTTGAGGAGCTATAGCATCCTTAAGGTCACGAATAAAAATATTTTTGAAAATCCCATATTTGATGATTGATTCTTCAAGATCTCGACGAAATGAATCAAAAATACAGAGTGATCATTTTCCGTGTTCGGCAAAGTTTAGGAAGATATAGCCTCCTCAAGGTCAGGAATAAAAAAAAATTTATTGAAAATCCATTATTTGATGATTGATTATTCATGATCTCGACGAGATGAAACGAAAAACCGAGTACGAGTTTTCAGTTTTCAACATAGCTTATAAAAAATATTTATTGAAAGTCCGTTATTTGATGATTGATTCTTCAAGATCTCGACGAAATGAAACGAAAATACTGAGTGCGAGTTTTCCGTTTTCGTCATAGTTTAGGAGATATAGCCTCCTCAAGGTCAAGGATAAAAAATATTTATTGAAAATCTTTTATTTGATGATTGATTATTCAAGATCTCGATGAGATGAAACGAAAATACCAAGTACGAGTTTTCCGTTTTCGGCATAGTTAAGGAGCTATAGCTTCCTTAAGGTCACGAACAAAAAATATTTTTGAAAATCCTTTATTTGATGATTGATTCTTCAAGATCTCGACGAAATGAAACAAAAATACAGAGTGCGAGATTTCCGTTTTCGGCAAAGTTTAGGAAGATATAGCCTCCTTAAGGTCAAGAACAAAAAATATTTATTGAAAATCCGTTATTTGATGATTGATTCTTCAAGATCTCGACGAAATGAAATGAAAACACCGAGTACGAATTTTTTGGATTCGGCATAGTTTAGGAAACATAGCCTCCTAAAAGTCCCGAATAAAAAATAATTTCTGCAAATCCGTTTTGTGATGATTTATTCTTCAAGATCTCAACGAAATGAAACGAAAATACTGTGTACGAGTTTTCCGTTTTCGGCATAGTTTAGGAGATATATCCTTTTTAAGGTCACGAATTCAAATTATTTTTGCCAATCCGTTATCTGATGATTAATTCTTCAAGATCTCGACGAAATGAAACAAAAATACTGAGTGCGATTTTTCCGTTTTCGGCATAGTTTAGGAGATATAGCTTCCTTAAGGTCACGAATAAAAATATTTTTTAAAATCCCATATTTGATGATTCAAGATCTCGACGAAATGAAATGAAAACACCGAGTACGAATTTTTTGGATTCGGCATAGTTTAGGAGACATAGCCTCCTAAAGGTCCCGAATAAAAAATAATTTCAGCAAATCTGTTTTGTGATGATTTATTCTTCAAGATCTCGACGAAATGAAACGAAAATACTGAGTGCGAGCTTTCCGTTTTCGGCATAGTTTAGGAGCTATAGCTTCCTTAAGGTCGCCAACAAAAAATATTTTTGAAAATCCTTTATTTGATGATTGATTCTTCAAGATCTCGACAAAATGAAACAAAAATACAGAGTGCGAGATTTCCGTTATCGGCAAAGTTTAGGAAGCTTATAAAAAATATTTATTAAAAGTCCGTTATTTGATCATTGATTCTTCTAGATCTCTACAATATGAAACGAAAATACTGAGTGCGAGTTTTCCGTTTTCGTCACAGTTGAGGAGCTATAGCATCCTTAAGGTCACGAATAAAAATATTTTTGAAAATCCCATATTTGATGATTGATTCTTCAAGATCTCGACGAAATGAATCAAAAATACAGAGTGAGCATTTTCCGTGTTCGGCAAAGTTTAGGAAGATATAGCCTCCTCAAGGTCAGGAATAAAAAAATTTATTGAAAATCCATTATTTGATGATTGATTATTCATGATCTCGACGAGATGAAACGAAAAACCGAGTACGAGTTTTCAGTTTTCGACATAGCTTATAAAAAATATTTATTGAAAGTCCGTTATTTGATGATTGATTCTTCAAGATCTCGACGAAATGAATCAAAAATACAGAGTGAGCATTTTCCGTGTTCGGCAAAGTCTAGGAAGATATAGCCTCCTCAAGGTCAGGACTAAACAAAAATTTATTGAAAATCCATTATTTGATGATTGATTATTCATGATCTCGACGAGATGAAACGAAAAACCGAGTACGAGTTTTCCGTTTTCGACATAGCTTATAAAAAATATTTATTGAAAGTCCGTTATTTGATGATTGATTCTTCAAGATCTCGACGAAATGAAACGAAAATACTGAGTGCGAGTTTTCCGTTTTCGTCATAGTTTAGGAGATATAGCCTCCTCAAGGTCAAGGATAAAAAATATTTATTGAAAATCCTTTATTTGATGATTGATTATTCAAGATCTCGACGAGATAAAACGAAAATACCAAGTACGAGTTTTCCGTTTTCGGCATAGTTAAGGAGCTATAGCTTCCTTAAGGTCACGAACAAAAAATATTTTTGAAAATCCTTTATTTGATGATTGATTCTTCAAGATCTCGACGAAATGAAACAAAAATACAGAGTGCGAGATTTCCGTTTTCGGCAAAGTTTAGGAAGATATAGCCTCCTTAAGGTCAAGAATAAAAAATATTTATTGAAAATCCGTTATTTGATGATTGATTCTTCAAGATCTCGACGAAATGAAATGAAAACACCGAGTACGAATTTTTTGGATTCGGCATAGTTTAGGAAACATAGCCTCCTAAAGGTCCCGAATAAAAAATAATTTCTGCAAATCCGTTTTGTGATGATTTATTCTTCAAGATCTCGACGAAATGAAACGAAAATACTGAATGCGAGTTTTCCGTTTTCGGCATAGTTTAGGAGCTATAGCTTCCTTAAGGTCGCGAACAAAAAATATTCATTGAAAATCCGTTAAGTGCTGATTGATTCTTCAAGATCTCGACGAAATGAAACAAAAATACAGAGTGCGAGATTTCCGTTATCGGCAAAGTTTAGGAAGATATAGCCTCCTTAAGGTCAAGAATAAAAAATATTTATTGAAAATCCGTTATTTGATGATTGATTCTTCAAGATCTCGACGAAATGAAATGAAACCACCGAGTACGAATTTTTTGGATTCGGCATAGTTTAGGAAACATAGCCTCCTAAAGGTCCCAAATAAAAAATAATTTCTGCAAATCCGTTTTGTGATGATTTATTCTTCAAGATCTCAACGAAATGAAACGAAAATACTGTGTACGAGTTTTCCGTTTTCGGCATAGTTTAGGAGATATATCCTTTTTAAGGTCACGAATTCAAATTATTTTTGCCAATCCGTTATCTGATGATTAATTCTTCAAGATCTCGACGAAATGAAACAAAAATACTGAGTGCGAATTTTCCGTTTTCGGCATAGTTTAGGAGATATAGCTTCCTTAAGGTCACGAATAAAAATATTTTTGAAAATCCCATATTTGATGATTTTCAAGATCTCGACGAAATGAATCAAAAATACAGAGTGAGCATTTTCCGTTTTCGGCAAAGTTTAGGAAGATATAGCCTCCTCAAGGTCAGGAATAAAAAAAATTTATTGAAAATCCATTATTTGATGATTGATTATTCATGATCTCAACGAGATGAAACGAAAAGCCGAGTACGAGTTTTCAGTTTTCGACATAGCTTATAAAAAATATTTATTGAAAGTCCGTTATTTGATGATTGATTCTTCAAGATCTCGACGAAATGAAACGAAAATACTGAGTGCGAGTTTTCCGTTTTCGTCATAGTTTAGGAGATATAGCCTCCTCAAGGTCAAGGATAAAAAATATTTATTGAAAATCCTATATTTGATGATTAATTATTCAAGATCTCGACGAAATGAAACAAAAATACAGAGTGCGAGATTTCCGTTTTCGGCAAAGTTTAGGAAGATATAGCCTCCTTAAGGTCAAGAATAAAAAATATTTATTGAAAATCCGTTATTTGTTGATTGATTCTTCAAGATCTCGACGAAATGAAATGAAAACACCGAGTACGAATTTTTTGGATTCGGCATAGTTAAGGAAACATAGCCTCCTAAAGGTCCCGAATAAAAAATAATTTCTGCAAATCCGTTTCGTGATGATTTATTCTTCAAGATCTCAACGAAATGAAACGAAAATACTGTGTACGAGTTTTCCGTTTTCGGCATAGTTTAGGAGATATATCCTTTTTAAGGTCACGAATTCAAATTATTTTTGCCAATCCGTTATCTGATGATTAATTCTTCAAGATCTCGACGAAATGAAACAAAAATACTGAGTGCGAATTTTCCGTTTTCGGCATAGTTTAGGAGATATAGCTTCCTTAAGGTCACGAATAAAAATATTTTTGAAAATCCCATATTTGATGATTCAAGATCTCGACGAAATGAATCAAAAATACAGAGTGAGCATTTTCCGTTTTCGGCAAAGTTTAGGAAGATATAGCCTCCTCAAGGTCAGGAATAAAAAAAAATTTATTAAAAATCCATTATTTGATGATTGATTCTTCAAGATCTCGACGAAATGAAATGAAAACACAGAGTACGAATTTTTTGGATTCGGCATAGTTTAGGAAACATAGCCTCCTAAAGGTCCCGAATAAAAAATAATTTCTGCAAATCCGTTTTGTGATGATTTATTCTTCAAGATCTCAACGAAATGAAACGAAAATACTGTGTACGAGTTTTCCGTTTTCGGCATAGTTTAGGAGATATATCCTTTTTAAGGTCACGAATTCAAATTATTTTTGCCAATCCGTTATCTGATGATTAATTCTTCAAGATCTCGACGAAATGAAACAAAAATACTGAATGCGAATTTTCCGTTTTCGGCATAGTTTAGGAGATATAGCTTCCTTAAGGTCACGAATAAAAATATTTTTGAAAATCCCATTTTTGATGATTCAAGATCTCGACGAAATGAATCAAAAATACAGAGTGAGCATTTTCCGTTTTCGGCAAAGTTTAGGAAGATATAGCCTCCTCAAGGTCAGGAATAAAAAAATTTATTGAAAATCCATTATTTGATGATTGATTATTCATGATCTCAACGAGATGAAACGAAAAGCCGAGTACGAGTTTTCAGTTTTCGACATAGCTTATAAAAAATATTTATTGAAAGTCCGTTATTTGATGATTGATTCTTCAAGATCTCGACGAAATGAAATGAAAATACTGAGTGCGAGTTTTCCGTTTTCGTCATAGTTTAGGAGATATAGCCTCCTCAAGGTCAAGGATAAAAAATATTTATTGAAAATCCTTTATTTAATGATTAATTATTCAAGATCTCGACGAAATGAAACAAAAATACAGAGTGCTAGATTTCCGTTTTCTGAAAAGTTTAGGAAGATATAGCCTCCTTAAGGTCATGAATAAAAAATATTTATTGAAAATCCGTTATTTGATGATTGATTCTTCAAGATCTCGACGAAATGAAATGAAAACACCGAGTACGAATTTTTTGGATTCGGCATAGTTTAGGAAACATAGCCTCCTAAAGGTCCCGAATAAAAAATAATTTCTGCAAATCCGTTTTGTGATGATTTATTCTTCAAGATCTCAACGAAATGAAACGAAAATATTGTGTACGAGTTTTCCGTTTTCGGCATAGTTTAGGAGATATATCCTTTTTAAGGTCACGAATTCAAATTATTTTTGCCAATCCGTTATCTGATGATTTATTCTTCAAGATCTCGACGAAATGAAACAAAAATACTGAATGCGAATTTTCCGTTTTCGGCATAGTTTAGGAGATATAGCTTCCTTAAGGTCACGAATAAAAATATTTTTGAAAATCCCATATTTGATGATTCAAGATCTCGACGAAATGAATCAAAAATACAGAGTGAGCATTTTCCGTTTTCGGCAAAGTTTAGGAAGATATAGCCTCCTCAAGGTCAGGAATAAAAAAAAATTTATTGAAAATCCATTATTTGATGATTGATTATTCATGATCTCAACGAGATGAAACGAATAGCCGAGTACGAGTTTTCAGTTTTCGACATAGCTTATAAAAAATATTTATTGAAAGTCCGTTATTTGATGATTGATTCTTCAAGATCTCGACGAAATGAAACGAAAATACTGAGTGCGAGTTTTCCGTTTTCGTCATAGTTTAGGAGATATAGCCTCCTCAAGGTCAAGGATAAAAAATATTTATTGAAAATCCTTTATTTGATGATTAATTATTCAAGATCTCGACGAAATGAAACAAAAATACAGAGTGCGAGATTTCCGTTTTCGGCAAAGTTTAGGAAGATATAGCCTCCTTAAGGTCAAGAATAAAAAATATTTATTGAAAATCCGTTATTTGATGATTGATTCTTCAAGATCTCGACGAAATGAAATGAAAACACAGAGTACGAATTTTTTGGATTGGGCATAGTTTAGGAAACATAGCCTCCTAAAGGTCCCGAATAAAAAATAATTTCTGCAAATCCGTTTTGTGATGATTTATTCTTCAAGATCTCAACGAAATGAAACGAAAATACTGTGTACGAGTTTTCCGTTTTCGGCATAGTTTAGGAGATATATCCTTTTTAAGGTCACGAATTCAAATTATTTTTGCCAATCCGTTATCTGATGATTTATTCTTCAAGATCTCGACGAAATGAAACAAAAATACTGATTGCGAATTTTCCGTTTTCGGCATAGTTTAGGAGATATAGCTTCCTTAAGGTCACGAATAAAAATATTTTTGAAAATCCCATATTTGATGATTCAAGATCTCGACGAAATGAATCAAAAATACAGAGTGAGCATTTTCCGTTTTCGGCAAAGTTTAGGAAGATATAGCCTCCTCAAGGTCAGGAATAAAAAAAAATTTATTGAAAATCCATTATTTGATGATTGATTATTCATGATCTCAACGAGATGAAACGAAAAGCCGAGTACGAGTTTTCAGTTTTCGACATAGCTTATAAAAAATATTTATTGAAAGTCCGTTATTTGATGATTGATTCTTCAAGATCTCGACGAAATGAAACGAAAATACTGAGTGCGAGTTTTCCGTTTTCGTCATAGTTTAGGAGATATAGCCTCCTCAAGGTCAAGGATAAAAAATATTTATTGAAAATCCTTTATTTGATGATTCAAGATCTCGACGAAATGAAACAAAAATTCAGAGTGCGAGATTTCCGTTTTCTGCAAAGTTTAGGAAGATAATGCCTCCTTAAGGTCAAGAATAAAAAATATTTATTGAAAATCCGTTATTTGATGATTGATTCTTCAAGATCTCGACGAAATGAAATGAAAACACCGAGTACGAATTTTTTGGATTCGGCATAGTTTAGGAGACATAGCCTCCTAAAGGTCCCGAATAAAAAATAATTTCAGCAAATCTGTTTTGTGATGATTTATTCTTCAAGATCTCGACGAAATGAAACGAAAATACTGAGTGCGAGCTTTCCGTTTTCGGCATAGTTTAGGAGCTATAGCTTCCTTAAGGTCGCTAACAAAAAATATTTTTGAAAATCCTTTATTTGATGATTGATTCTTCAAGATCTCGACAAAATGAAACAAAAATACAGAGTGCGAGATTTCCGTTATCGGCAAAGTTTAGGAAGCTTAATAAAAAATATTTATTAAAAGTCCGTTATTTGATCATTGATTCTTCTAGATCTCGACAATATGAAACGAAAATACTGAGTGCGAGTTTTCCGTTTTCGTCATAGTTGAGGAGCTATAGCATCCTTAAGGTCACGAATAAAAATATTTTTGAAAATCCCATATTTGATGATTTATTCTTCAAGATCTCGACGAAATGAATCAAAAATACAGAGTGAGCATTTTCCGTGTTCGGCAAAGTTTAGGAAGATATAGCCTCCTCAAGGTCAGGAATAAAAAAAAATTTATTGAAAATCCATTATTTGATGATTGATTATTCATGATCTCGACGAGATGAAACGAAAAACCGAGTACGAGTTTTCAGTTTTCAACATAGCTTATCAAAAATATTTATGGAAAGTCCGTTAATTGATGATTGAATCTTCAAGATCTCGACGAAATGAAACGAAAATACTGAGTGCGAGATTTCCGTTTTCGGCAAAGTTTAGGAAGATATAGCCTCCTTAAGGTCAAGAATAAAAAATATTTATTGAAAATCCGTTATTTGATGATTGATTCTTCAAGATCTCGACGAAATGAAATGAAAACACCGAGTACGAATTTTTTGGATTCGGCATAGTTTAGGAAACTTAGCCTCCTAAAGGTCCCGAATAAAAAATAATTTCTGCAAATCGGTTTTGTGATGATTTATTCTTCAAGATCTCAACGAAATGAAACGAAAATACTGTGTACGAGTTTTCCGTTTTCGGCATAGTTTAGGAGATATATCCTTTTTAAGGTCACGAATTCAAATTATTTTTGCCAATCCGTTATCTGATGATTAATTCTTCAAGATCTCGACGAAATGAAACAAAAATACTGAGTGCGAATTTTCCGTTTTCGGCATAGTTTAGGAGATATAGCTTCCTTAAGGTCACGAATAAAAATATTTTTGAAAATCCCATATTTTGATGATTCAAGATCTCGACGAAATGAATCAAAAATACAGAGTGAGCATTTTCCGTTTTCGGCAAAGTTTAGGAAGATATAGCCTCCTCAAGGTCAGGAATAAAAAAAAATTTATTGAAAATCCATTATTTGATGATTGATTATTCATGATCTCAACGAGATGAAACGAAAAGCCGAGTACGAGTTTTCAGTTTTCGACATAGCTTATAAAAAATATTTATTGAAAGTCCGTTATTTGATGATTGATTCTTCAAGATCTCGACGAAATGAAACGAAAATACTGAGTGCGAGTTTTCCGTTTTCGTCATAGTTTAGGAGATAAGCCTCCTCAAGGTCAAGGATAAAAAATATTTATTGAAAATCCTTTATTTGATGATTAATTATTCAAGATCTCGACGAAATGAAACAAAAATACAGAGTGCGAGATTTCCGTTTTCGGCAAAGTTTAGGAAGATAATGCCTCCTTAAGGTCAAGAATAAAAAATATTTATTGAAAATCCGTTATTTGATGATTGATTCTTCAAGATCTCGACGAAATGAAATGAAAACACCGAGTACGAATTTTTTGGATTCGGCATAGTTTAAGAGACATAGCCTCCTAAAGGTCCCGAATAAAAAATAATTTCAGCAAATCTGTTTTGTGATGATTTATTCTTCAAGATCTCGACGAAATGAAACGAAAATACTGAGTGCGAGCTTTCCGTTTTCGGCATAGTTTAGGAGCTATAGCTTCCTTAAGGTCGCTAACAAAAAATATTTTTGAAAATCCTTTATTTGATGATTGATTCTTCAAGATCTCGACAAAATGAAACAAAAATACAGAGTGCGAGATTTCCGTTATCGGCAAAGTTTAGGAAGCTTATAAAAAATATTTATTAAAAGTCCGTTATTTGATCATTGATTCTTCTAGATCTCGACAATATGAAACGAAAATACTGAGTGCGAGTTTTCCGTTTTCGTCATAGTTGAGGAGCTATAGCATCCTTAAGGTCACGAATAAAAATATTTTTGAAAATCCCATATTTGATGATTTATTCTTCAAGATCTCGACGAAATGAATCAAAAATACAGAGTGAGCATTTTCCGTGTTCGGCAAAGTTTAGGAAGATATAGCCTCCTCAAGGTCAGGAATAAACAAAAATTTACTGAAAATCCATTATTTGATGATTGATTATTCATGATCTCGACGAGATGAAACGAAAAACCGAGTACGAGTTTTCAGTTTTCAACATAGCTTATAAAAAATATTTATTGAAAGTCCGTTATTTGATGATTGATTCTTCAAGATCTCGACGAAATGAAACGAAAATACTGAGTGCGAGTTTTCCGTTTTCGTCATAGTTTAGGAGATATAGCCTCCTCAAGGTCAAGGATAAAAAATATTTATTGAAAATCTTTTATTTGATGATTGATTATTCAAAATCTCGATGAGATGAAACGAAAATACCAAGTACGAGTTTTCCGTTTTCGGCATAGTTAAGGAGCTATAGCTTCCTTAAGGTCACGAACAAAAAATATTTTTGAAAATCCTTTATTTGATGATTGTTTCTTCAAGATCTCGACGAAATGAAACAAAAATACAGAGTGCGAGATTTCCGCTTTCGGCAAAGTTTAGGAAGATATAGCCTCCTTAAGGTCAAGAATAAAAAATATTTATTGAAAATCCGTTATTTGATGATTGATTCTTCAAGATCTCGACGAAATGAAATGAAAACACCGAGTAAGAATTTTTTGGATTCGGCATAGTTTAGGAAACAGCCTCCTAAAGGTCCCAAATAAAAAATAATTTCTGCAAATCCGTTTTGTGATGATTTATTCTTCAAGATCTCAACGAAATGAAACGAAAATACTGTGTACGAGTTTTCCGTTTTCGGAATAGTTTAGGAGATATAGCTTCCTTAAGGTCACGAATAAAAATATTTTTGAAAATCCCATATTTGATGATTGATTCTTCAAGATCTCGACGAAATGAATCAAAAATACAGAGTGAGCATTTTCCGTTTTCGGCAAAGTTTAGGAAGATATAGCCTCCTCAAGGTCAGAAATAAAAAAATTTATTGAAAGTCCATTATTTGATGATTGATTATTCATGATCTCGACGAGATGAAACGAAAAACCGAGTACGAGTTTTCCGTTTTCGACATAGCTTATAAAAAATATTTATTGAAAGTCCGTTATTTGATCATTGATTCTTCTAGATCTCGACAATATGAAACGAAAATACTGAGTGCGAGTTTTCCGTTTTCGTCATAGTTTAGGAGATATAGCCTCCTCAAGGTCAAGGATAAAAAATATTTATTGAAAATCTTTTATTTGATGATTGATTATTCAAGATCTCGATGAGATGAAACGAAAATATCAAGTACGAGTTTTCCGTTTTCGTCATAGTTGAGGAGCTATAGCATCCTTAAGGTCACGAATAAAAATATTTTTGAAAATTGATTCTTCAAGATCTCGACAAAATGAATCAAAAATACAGAGTGAGCATTTTCCGTGTTCGGCAAAGTCTAGGAAGATATAGCCTCCTCAAGGACAGGAATAAACAAAAATTTATTGAAAATCCATTATTTGATGATTGATTATTCATGATCTCGACGAGATGAAACGAAAAACCGAGTACGAGTTTTCAGTTTTCGACATAGCTTATAAAAAATATTTATTGAAAGTCCGTTATTTGATGATTGATTCTTCAAGATCTCGACGAAATGAAACGAAAATACTGAGTGCGAGTTTTTCGTTTTCGTCATAGTTTAGGAGATATAGCCTCCTCAAGGTCAAGGATAAAAAATATTTATTGAAAATCTTTTATTTGATGATTGATTATTCAAGATCTCGATGAGATGAAACGAAGATACCAAGTACGAGTTTTCTGTTTTCGGCATAGTTAAGGAGCTATAGCTTCCTTAAGGTCACGAACAAAAAATATTTATGAAAATCCTTTATTTGATGATTGATTATTCATGATCTCGACGAGATGAAACGAAAAACCGAGTACGAGTTTTCAGTTTTCAACATAGCTTATCAAAAATATTTATGGAAAGTCCGTTATTTGATGATTGATTCTTCAAGATCTCGACGAAATGAAACGAAAATACTGAGTGCGAGGTTTCCGTTTTCGGCAAAGTTTAGGAAGATATAGCCTCCTCAAGGTCAGGAATAAAAAAAAATTTATTGAAAGTCCATTATTTGATGATTGATTATTCATGATCTCGACGAGATGAAACGAAAAACCGAGTACGAGTTTTCCGTTTTCGACATAGCTTATAAAAAATATTTATTGAAAGTCCGTTATTTGATCATTGATTCTTCTAGATCTCTACAATATGAAACGAAAATACTGAGTGCGAGTTTTCCGTTTTCGGCATAGTTTAGGAGATATAGCCTCCTCAAGGTCAAGAATAAAAAATATTTATTGAAAATCCTTTATTTGATGATTGATTATTCAAGATCTCGATGAGATGAAACAAAAATATCAAGTACGAGTTTTCCGTTTTCGTCATAGTTGAGGAGCTATAGCATCCTTAAGGTCACGAATAAAAATATTTTTGAATTATTTATGATTGATTCTTCAAGATCTCGACAAAATGAATCAAAAATACAGAGTGAGCATTTTCCGTGTTCGGCAAAGTCTAGGAAGATATAGCCTCCTCAAGGACAGGAATAAACAAAAATTTATTGAAAATCCATTATTTGATGATTGATTATTCATGATCTCGACGAGATGAAACGAAAAACCGAGTACGAGTTTTCAGTTTTCGACATAGTGTAGGAGATATAGCCTCCTCAAGGTCAAGGATAAAAAATATTTATTGAAAATCTTTTATTTGATGATTGATTATTCAAGATCTCGATGAGATGAAACGAAGATACCAAGTACGAGTTTTCTGTTTTCGGCATAGTTAAGGAGCTATAGCTTCCTTAAGGTCACGAACAAAAAATATTTTTGAAAATCCTTTATTTGATGATTGATTATTCATGATCTCGACGAGATGAAACGAAAAACCGAGTACGAGTTTTCAGTTTTCAACATAGCTTATAAAAAATATTTATTGAAAGTCCGTTATTTGATGATTGATTCTTCAAGATCTCGACGAAATGAAACGAAAATACTGAGTGCGAGTTTTCCGTTTTCGTCATAGTGTAGCAGATATAGCCTCCTCAAGGTCAAGGATAAAAAATATTTATTGAAAATCTTTTATTTGATGATTGATTATTCAAGATCTCGATGAGATGAAACGAAGATACCAAGTACGAGTTTTCTGTTTTCGGCATAGTTAAGGAGCTATAGCTTCCTTAAGGTCACGAACAAAAAATATTTTTGAAAATCCTTTATTTGATGATTGATTATTCATGATCTCGACGAGATGAAACGAAAAACCGAGTACGAGTTTTCAGTTTTCAACATAGCTTATCAAAAATATTTATGGAAAGTCCGTTATTTGATGATTGATTCTTCAAGATCTCGACGAAATGAAACGAAAATACTGAGTGCGAGATTTCCGTTTTCGGCAAAGTTTAGGAAGATATAGCCTCCTTAAGGTCAAGAATAAAAAATATTTATTGAAAATCCGTTATTTGATGATTGATTCTTCAAGATCTCGACGAAATGAAATGTAAACACCGAGTAAGAATTTTTTGGATTCGGCATAGTTTAGGAAACAGCCTCCTAAAGGTCCCAAATAAAAAATAATTTCTGCAAATCCGTTTTGTGATGATTTATTCTTCAACATCTCAACGAAATGAAACGAAAATACTGTGTACGAGTTTTCCGTTTTCGGCATAGTTTAGGAGATATAGCTTCCTTAAGGTCACGAATAAAAATATTTTTGAAAATCCCATATTTGATGATTGATTCTTCAAGATCTCGACGAAATGAATCAAAAATACAGAGTGAGCATTTTCCGTTTTCGGCAAAGTTTAGGAAGATATAGCCTCCTTCAGGAATAAAAAAAATTTATTGAAAATCCATTATTTGATGATCGATTATTCATGATCTCGACGAGATGAAACGAAAAACCGAGTACGAGTTTTCCGTTTTCGACATAGCTTATAAAAAATATTTATTAAAAGTCCGTTATTTGATCATTGATTCTTCTAGATCTCGACAATATGAAACGAAAATACTGAGTGCGAGTTTTCCGTTTTCGTCATAGTTTAGGAGATATAGCCTCCTCAAGGTCAAGGATAAAAAATATTTATTGAAAATCTTTTATTTGATGATTGATTATTCAAAATCTCGATGAGATGAAACGAAAATACCAAGTACGAGTTTTCCGTTTTCGGCATAGTTGAGGAGCTATAGCTTCCTTAAGGTCACGAACAAAAAATATTTTTGAAAATCCTTTATTTGATGATTGTTTCTTCAAGATCTCGACGAAATGAAACAAAAATACAGAGTGCGAGATTTCCGTTTTCGGCAAAGTTTAGGAAGATATAGCCTCCTTAAGGTCAAGAATAAAAAATATTTATTGAAAATCCGTTATTTGATGATTGATTCTTCAAGATCTCGACGAAATGAAATGTAAACACCGAGTAAGAATTTTTTGGATTCGGCATAGTTTATGAAACAGCCTCCTAAAGGTCCCAAATAAAAAATAATTTCTGCAAATCCGTTTTGTGATGATTTATTCTTCAACATCTCAACGAAATGAAACGAAAATACTGTGTACGAGTTTTGCGTTTTCGGCATAGTTTAGGAGATATAGCTTCCTTAAGGTCACGAATAAAAATATTTTTGAAAATCCCATATTTGATGATTGATTCTTCAAGATCTCGACGAAATGAATCAAAAATACAGAGTGAGCATTTTCCGTTTTCGGCAAAGTTTAGGAAGATATAGCCTCCTCAAGGTCACGAACAAAAAATATTTTTGAAAATCCTTTATTTGATGATTGATTCTTCAAGATCTCGACGAAATGAAACAAAAATACTGAGTGCGAGATTTCCGTTTTCGGCAAAGTTTAGGAAGATAATGCCTCCTTAAGGTCAAGAATAAAAAATATTTATTGAAAATCCGTTATTTGATGATTGATACTTCAAGATCTCGACGAAATGAAATGAAAACACCGAGTACGAATTTTTTGGATTCGGCATAGTTTAGGAGACATAGCCTCCTAAAGGTCCCGAATAAAAAATAATTTCAGCAAATCTGTTTTGTGATGATTTATTCTTCAAGATCTCGACGAAATGAAACGAAAATACTGAGTGCGAGCTTTCCGTTTTCGGCATAGTTTAGGAGCTATAGCTTCCTTAAGGTCGCTAACAAAAAATATTTTTGAAAATCCTTTATTTGATGATTGATTCTTCAAGATCTCGACAAAATGAAACAAAAATACAAAGTACGAGATTTCTGTTATCGGCAAAGTTTAGGAAGCTTATAAAAAATGTATATTAAAAGTCCGTTATTTGATCATTGATTCTTCTAGATCTCGACAATATGAAACGAAAATACTGAGTGCGAGTTTTCCGTTTTCGTCATAGTTGAGGAGCTATAGCCTCCTCAAGGTCAAGGATAAAAAATATTTATTGAAAATCTTTTATTTGATGATTGATTATTCAAGATCTCGATGAGATGAAACGAAAATACCAAGTACGAGTTTTCCGTTTTCGTCATAGTTGAGGAGCTATAGCATCCTTAAGGTCACGAATAAAAATATTTTTGAAAATCCCATATTTGATGATTGATTCTTCAAGATCTCGACAAAATGAATCAAAAATACAGAGTGAGCATTTTCCGTGTTCGGCAAAGTCTAGGAAGATATAGACTCCTCAAGGTCAGGAATAAGCAAAAATTTATTGAAAATCCATTATTTGATGATTGATTATTCATGATCTCGACGAGATGAAACGAAAAACCGAGTACGAGTTTTCAGTTTTCGACATAGCTTATAAAAAATATTTATTGAAAGTCCGTTATTTGATCATTGATTCTTCTAGATCTCGACAATATGAAACGAAAATACTGAGTGCGAGTTTTCCGTTTTCGTCATAGTTTAGGAGATATAGCCTCCTCAAGGTCAAGGATAAAAAATATTTATTGAAAATCTTTTATTTGATGATTGATTATTCAAGATCTCGATGAGATGAAACGAAAATACCAAGTACGAGTTTTCCGTTTTCGGCATAGTTAAGGAGCTATAGCTTCCTTAAGGACACGAACAAAAAATATTTTTGAAAATCCTTTATTTGATGATTGATTCTTCAAGATCTCGACGAAATGAAACAAAAATACAGAGTGCGAGATTTCCGTTTTCGGCAAAGTTTAGGAAGATATAGCCTCCTTAAGGTCAAGAATAAAAAATATTTATTGAAAATCCGTTATTTGATGATTGATTCTTCAAGATCTCGACAAAATGAAATGATAACACCGAGTACGAATTTTCCTTTTTCGGCATAGTTTAGGAGACATAGCCTCCTAAAGGTACCGAATAAAAAATAATTTCTGCAAATCCGTTTTGTGATGATTAACTCTTCAAGATCGCGACGAAATGAAATGAAAATTCTGAGTGCGAGTTTTCCGTTTTCGGCATAGTTTAGGAGCTATAGCTTCCTTAAGGTCGCGAACAAAAACTATTTTTGAAAATCCTTTATTTGATCATTGATTCTTCAAGATCTCTACGAAATGAAATGAAAACACCGAGTACGAATTTTTTGGATTCGGCATAGTTTAGGAGACATAGCCTCCTAAAGGTCCCGAATAAAAAATAATTTCTGCAAATCCGTTTTGTGATGATTTATTCTTCAAGATCTCAACGAAATGAAACGAAAATACTGTGTACGAGTTTTCCGTTTTCGGCAAAGTTTAGGAAGATATAGCCTCCTCAAGGTCAGGAATAAAAAAAAATTATTGAAAATCCATTATTTGATGATTGATTATTCATGATCTCGACGACATGAAACGAAAAACCGAGTACGAGTTTTCCGTTTTCGACATAGCTTATAAAAAATATTTATTGAAAGTCCGTTATTTGATGATTGATTCTTCAAGATCTCGACGAAATGAAACGAAAATAGTGAGTGCGAGTTTTCCGTTTTCGTCATAGTTTGCGAGATATAGCCCCCTCAAGGTCAAGGATAAAAAATATTTATTGAAAATCCTTTATTTGATGATTGATTATTCAAGATCTCGATGAGATGAAACGAAAATACCAAGTACGAGTTTTCCGTTTTCGGCATAGTTAAGGAGCTATAGCTTCCTTAAGGTCACGAACAAAAAATATTTTTGAAAATCCTTTATTTGATGATTGATTCTTCAAGATCTTGACGAAATGAAACAAAAATACAGAGTGCGAGATTTCCGTTTTCGGCAAAGTTTAGGAAGATATAGCCTCCTTAAGGTCAAGAATAAAAAATGTTTATTGAAAATCCATTATTTGATGATTGATTCTTCAAGATCTCGACAAAATGAAATGATAACACCGAGTACGAATTTTTTGGATTCGGCATAGTTTAGGAGACAGCCTCCTAAAGGTACCGAATAAAAAATAATTTTTGCAAATCCGTTATTGTGATGATTAATTCTTCAAGATCTCGACGAAATGAAATGAAAATACTGAGTGCGAGTTTTCCGTTTTCGGCATAGTTTAGGAGCTATAGCTTCCTTAAGGTCGCGAACAAAAAAATTTTTTGAAAATCCTTTATTTGATCATTGATTCTTCAAGATCTCGACGAAATGAAATGAAAACACCGAGTACGAATTTTTCGTATTCGGCATAGTTTAGGAGACATAGCCTCCTAAAGGTCCCGAATAAAAAATAATTTCTGCAAATCCGTTTTGTGATGATTTATTCTTCAAGATCTCAACGAAATGAAACGAAAATACTGTGTACGAGTTTTCCGTTTTCGGCAAAGTTTAGGAAGATATAGCCTCCTCAAGGTCAGGAATAAAAAAAAATTTATTGAAAATCCATTATTTGATGATTGATTATTCATGATCTCGACGACATGAAACGAAAAACCGAGTACGAGTTTTCCGTTTTCGACATAGCTTATAAAAAATATTTATTGAAAGTCCGTTATTTGATCATTGATTCTTCTAGATCTCGACAATATGAAACGAAAATACTGAGTGCGAGTTTTCCGTTTTCGTCATAGTTGAGGAGCTATAGCATCCTTAAGGTCGCTAATAAAAATATTTTTAAAAATCCCATATTTGATGATTGATTCTTCAAGATCTCGACGAAATGAATGAAAAATACAGAGTGAGCATTTTCCGTGTTCGGCAAAGTTTAGGAAGATATAGCCTCCTCAAGGTCAGGAATAAAAAAAAATTTATTGAAAATCCATTATTTGATGATTGATTATTCATGATCTCGACGAGATGAAACGAAAAACCGAGTACGAGTTTTCAGTTTTCGACATTTAGCTTATGAATAAAAATATTTATTGAAAGTCCGTTATTTGATGATTGATTCTTCAAGATCTCGACGAAATGAAACGAAAATAGTGAGTGCGAGTTTTCCGTTTTCGGCAAAGTTAAGGAGATATAGCCTCCTTAAGGTCACGAATAAAAAATATTTATTGAAAATCCATTATTTGATTATTGATTATTCAAGATCTCGACGAGATGAAACGAAAATACCAAGTACGAGTTTTCCGTTTTCGGCATAGTTTAGGAGCTATAGCTTCCTTAAGGTCACGAATAAAAAATATTTTTTGAAAATCCATTATTTGATGATTGATTCTTCAAGATCTCGACGAAATGAAACGAAAATACAGAGTGCGAGTTTTCCGTTTTCGGCAAAGTTTAGGACGATATAGCATCCTTAAGGTCAAGAATAAAAAATATTTATTGAAAATCCGTTATTTGATGATTGATTCTTCAAGATCTCGACGAAATGAAACGAAAATACAGAGTACGAGTTTTCCGTTTTCGGCATAGTTTAGGAGACAGCCTCCTAAAGGTCCCGAATAAGAAATAATTTCTGCAAATCCGTTATGTGATGATTTATTCTTCAAGATCTCGACGAAATGAAACGAAAATACCGAGTGCGAGTTTTCCGTTTTCGGCATAGTTTAGGAGCTATAGCTTCCTTAAGGTCGCGAATAAAAAATATTTTTGAAAAACCGTTATTTGATAATTGATTCTTCAAGATCTCGACGAAATGAAACGAAAATACAGAGTACGAGTTTTCCGTTTTCGGCATAGTTTAGGAGACAGCCTCCTAAAGGTCCCGAATAAGAAATAATTTCTGCAAATCCGTTATGTGATGATTTATTCTTCAAGATCTCGACGAAATGAAACGAAAATACGGAGTGCGAGTTTTCCGTTTTCGGCAAAGTTTAGGAAGATATAGCCTCCTCAAGGTCAAGAATAAAAAATATTTATTGAAAATCCATTATTTGATGATTGATTATTCAAGATCTCGACGAGATGAAACGAAAATACCGAGTACGAGTTTTCCGTTTTCGACATAGCTTATAAAAAATATTTATTGAAAGTCCGTTATTTGATGATTGATTCTTCAAGATCTCGACGAAATGAAACGAAAATACTGAGTGCGAGTTTTCCGTTTTCGGCATAGTTTAGGAGCTATAGCATCCTTAAGGTCACAAATAAAAAATATTTTTGAAAATCCGTTATTTGATGATTGATTCTTCAAGATCTCGACGAAATGAATCAAAAATACGGAGTGAGCATTTTCCGTTTTCGGCAAAGTTTAGGAAGATATAGCCTCCTCAAGGTCAGGAATAAAAAAAAATTTATTGAAAATCCATTATTTGATGATTGATTATTCATGATCTCGACGAGATGAAACGAAAATACCGAGTACGAGTTTTCCGTTTTCGACATAGCTTAAAAAAAATATTTATTGAAAGTCCGTTATTTGATGATTGATTCTTCAAGATCTCGACGAAATGAAACGAAAATACTGAGTGCGAGTTTTCTTTAGGAGCTATAGCCTCCTCAAGGTCAAGAATAAAAAATATTTATTGAAAATCCTTTATTTGATGATTGATTATTCAAGATCTCGATGAGATGAAACGAAAATACCAAGTACGAGTTTTCCGTTTTCGGCATAGTTTAGGAGCTATAGCTTCCTTAAGGTCACGAACAAAAAATATTTTTGAAAATCCTTTATTTGATGATTGATTCTTCAAGATCTCGACGAAATGAAACAAAAATACAGAGTGCGAGATTTCCGTTTTCCGCAAAGTTTAGGAAGATATAGCCTCCTTAAGGTCAAGAATAGAAAATGTTTATTGAAAATCCGTTATGTGATGATTGATTCTTCAAGATCTCGACAAAATGAAATGATAACACCGAGTACGAGTTTTCCGTTTTCGGCATAGTTTAGGAGACATAGCCTCCTAAAGGTCACCGAATAAAAAATATTTATTGAAAGTCCGTTATTTGATGATTGAGTCTTCAAGATCTCGACGAAATGAAACGAAAATACTGAGTGCGAGTTTTCTTGAGGAGCTATAGCTTCCTTAAGGTCACGAATAAAAAATATTTTTGAAAAACCGTTATTTAATGATTGATTCTTCAAGATCTCGACGAAATGAAACGAAAATACAGAGTACGAGTTTTCCGTTTTCGGCATAGTTTAGGAGACAGCCTCCTAAAGGTCCCGAATAAAAAATAATTTCTGCAAAATCCGTTATGTGATGATTTATTCTTCAAGATCTCAACGAAATGAAACGAAAATACTGTGTACGAGTTTTCCGTTTTCGGCATAGTTTAGGAGATATATCCTTTTTAAGGTCACGAATAAAAATTATTTTTGACAATCCGTTATTTGATGATTGATTCTTCAAGATCTCGACGAAATGAAACGAAAATACTGAGTGCGAGTTTTCCGTTTTCGTCATAGTTTAGGAGATATAGCCTCCTCAAGGTCAAGAATAAAAAATATTTATTGAAAATCCTTTATTTGATGATTGATTATTCAAGATCTCGACGAGATGAAACGAAAATACTGAGTACGAGTTTTCCGTTTTCGGCATAGTTTAGGAGCTATAGCTTCCTTAAGGTCACGAACAAAAAATATTTATTGAAAATCCTTTATTTGATGATTGATTCTTCAAGATCTCGACGAAATGAAACGAAAATACAGAGTGCGAGTTTTCCGTTTTCGGCAAAGTTTAGGAAGATATAGCCTCCTTAAGGTCAAGAATAAAAAATATTTATTGAAAATCCGTTATTTGATGATTGATTCTTCAAGATCTCGACGAGATGAAACGAAAATACCGAGTACGAGTTTTCCGTTTTCGGCATAGTTTAGGAGACAGCCTCCTAAAGGTCCCGAATAAAAAATAATTTCTGCAAATCCGTTATTTGATGATTTATTCTTCAAGATCTCGACGAGATGAAACGAAAATACCGAGTACGAGTTTTCCGTTTTCGGCATAGTTTAGGAGGTATATCCTTTTAAGGTCACGAATAAAAAATATTTATTGAAAATCCGTTATTTGATGATTGATTCTTCAAGATCTCGACGAAATGAAACGAAAATACTGAGTGCGAGTTTTCCGTTTTCGGCATAGTTTAGGAGCTATAGCCTCCTCAAGGTCAAGAATAAAAAATATTTATTGAAAATCCATTATTTGATGATTGATTATTCAAGATCTCGACGAGATGAAACGAAAATACCGAGTTTTACGTTTTTCAGTTTAGGACTATAGCCTTAGGATAAAAAATATTTATTGAAAGTCCGTTATTTGATGATTGATTCTTCAAGATCTCGACGAAATGAAACGAAAATACTGAGTGCGAGTTTTCCGTTTTCGTCATAGTTTAGGAGATATAGCCTCCTCAAGGTCAAGAATAAAAAATATTTATTGAAAATCCATTATTTGATGATTGATTATTCAAGATCTCGACGAGATGAAACGAAAATACCAAGTACGAATTTTCCGTTTTCGGCATAGTTTAGGAGCTATAGCTTCCTTAAGGTCACGAATAAAAAATATTTTTGAAAATCCGTTATTTGATGATTGATTCTTCAAGATCTCGACGAAATGAAACGAAAATACCAAGTACGAGTTTTCCGTTTTCGGCATAGTTTAGGAGCTATAGCCTCCATAAGGTCAAGAATAAAAAATATTTATTGAAAATCCGTTATTTGATGATTGATTCTTCAAGATCTCGACGAAATGAAACGAAAATACGGAGTACGAGTTTTCCGTTTTCGGCATAGTTTAGGAGACAGCCTCCTAAAGGTCCCGAATAAGAAATAATTTCTGCAAATCCGTTATGTGATGATTTATTCTTCAAGATCTCGACGAAATGAAACGAAAATACTGTGTACGAGTTTTCCGTTTTCGGCATAGTTTAGGAGATATATCCTTTTAAAGGTCACGAATTAAAAATATTTTTGCCAATCCGTTATTTGATGATTGATTCTTCAAGATCTCGACGAAATGAAACGAAAATACTGAGTGCGAGTTTTCCGTTTTCGTCATAGTTTAGGAGATATAGCCTCCTAAAGGTCAAGGATAAAAAATATTTATTGAAAATCCTTTATTTGATGAATGATTATTCAAGATCTCGACGAGATGAAACGAAAATACTGTGTACGAGTTTTCCGTTTTCAGCATAGTTAAGGAGCTATAGCTTCCTTAAGGTCACGAACAAAAAATATTTTTGAAAATCCTTTATTTGATGATTGATTCTTCAAGATCTCGACGAAATGAAACAAAAATACAGAGTGCGAGATTTCCGTTTTCGCCAAAGTTTAGGAAGATATAGCCTCCTTAAGGTCAAAAACAAAAAATATTTTTGAAAATCCGTTATTTGATGATTGATTCTTCAAGATCTCGACGAAATGAAATGAAAACACCGAGTACGAATTTTTTGGATTCGGCATAGTTTAGGAGACATAGCCTCCTAAAGGTCCCGAATAAAAAATAATTTCTGCAAATCCGTTTTGTGATGATTTATTCTTCAAGATATCAACGAAATGAAACGAAAATACTGTGTACGAGTTTTCCGTTTTCGGCATAGTTTAGGAGATATATCCTTTTAAAGGTCACGAATAAAAATTATTTTTGCCAATCCGTTATTTGATGATTGATTCTTCAAGATCTCGACGAAATGAAACGAAAATACTGAGTGCGAGTTTTCCGTTTTCGGCATAGTTTAGGAGCTATAGCCTCCTCAAGGTCAGGAATAAAAAAATTTATTGAAAATCCATTATTTGATGATTGATTATTCAAGATCTCGACGAGATGAAACGAAAATACCGAGTACGAGTTTTCAGTTTTCGTAGACATAGCTTATAAAAAATATTTATTGAAAGTCCGTTATTTGATGATTGATTCTTCAAGATCTCGACGAAATGAAACGAAAATAGTGAGTGCGAGGTTTCCGTTTTCGTCATAGTTTGGGAGATATAGCCCCCTCAAGGTCAAGTATAAAAATATTTATTGAAAATCCTTTATTTGATGATTGATTATTCAAGATCTCGATGAGATGAAACGAAAATACCAAGTACGAATTTCCGTTTTCGGCATAGTTTAGGAGCTATAGCTTCCTTAAGGTCACGAACAAAAAATATTTTTGAAAATCTGTTATTTGATGATTGATTCTTCAAGATCTCGACGAGATGAAACGAAAATACCAAGTACGAATTTCCGTTTTCGGCATAGTTAAGGAGCTATAGCCTCCATAAGGTCAAGAATAAAAAATATTTATTGAAAATCCGTTATTTGATGATTGATTCTTCAAGATCTCGACGAAATGAAATGAAAACACCGAGTACGAATTTTTTGGATTCGGCATAGTTTAGGAGACATAGCCTCCTAAAGGTCCCGAATAAAAAATAATTTCTGCAAATCCGTTTTGTGATGATTTATTCTTCAAGATATCAACGAAATGAAACGAAAATACTGTGTACGAGTTTTCCGTTTTCGGCATAGTTTAGGAGATGTATCCTTTTAAAGGTCACGAATTCAAATTATTTTTGCCAATCCGTTATTTGATGATTGATTCTTCAAGATCTCGACGAAATGAAACGAAAATACTGAGTGCGAGTTTTCCGTTTTCGTCATAGTTTAGGAGATATAGCCTCCTAAAGGTCAAGGATAAAAAATATTTATTGAAAATCCTTTATTTGATGAATGATTATTCAAGATCTCGACGAGATGAAACGAAAATACTGTGTACGAGTTTTCCGTTTTCGGCATAGTTTAGGAGCTATAGCTTCCTTAAGGTCACGAACAAAAAATATTTTTGAAAATCCTTTATTTGATGATTGATTCTTCAAGATCTCGACGAAATGAAACAAAAATACAGAGTGCGAGATTTCCGTTTTCGCCAAAGTTTAGGAAGATATAGCCTCCTTAAGGTCAAAAACAAAAAATATTTTTGAAAATCCGTTATTTGATGATTGATTCTTCAAGATCTCGACGAAATGAAATGAAAACACCGAGTACGAATTTTCCGTTTTCGGCATAGTTTAGGAGACATAGCCTCCTAAAGGTCCCGAATAAAAAATAATTTCTGCAAATCCGTTTTGTGATGATTTATTCTTCAAGATATCAACGAAATGAAACGAAAATACTGTGTACGAGTTTTCCGTTTTCGGCATAGTTTAGGAGATATATCCTTTTAAAGGTCACGAATTCAAATTATTTTTGCCAATCCGTTATTTGATGATTGATTCTTCACGATCTCGACGAAATGAAACGAAAATAGTGAGTGCGAGGTTTCCGTTTTCGTCATAGTTTGGGAGATATAGCCCCCTCAAGGTCAAGGATAAAAAATATTTATTGAAAATCCTTTATTTGATGATTGATTATTCAAGATCTCGATGAGATGAAACGAAAATACCAAGTACGAGTTTTCCGTTTTCGGCATAGTTTAGGAGCTATAGCTTCCTTAAGGTCACGAACAAAAAATATTTTTGAAAATCCTTTATTTGATGATTGATTCTTCAAGATCTCGACGAAATGAAACAAAAATACAGAGTGCGAGATTTCCGTTTTCGGCAAAGTTTAGGAAGATATAGCCTCCTTAAGGTCAAGAATAAAAAATATTTATTGAAAATCTGTTATTTGATGATTGATTCTTCAAGATCTCGATGAGATGAAACGAAAATACCAAGTACGAGTTTTCCGTTTTCGGCATAGTTAAGGAGCTATAGCTTCCTTAAGGTCACGAACAAAAAATATTTTTGAAAATCCTTTATTTGATGATTGATTCTTCAAGATCTCGACGAAATGAAACAAAAATACAGAGTGCGAGATTTCCGTTTTCCGCAAAGTTTAGGAAGATATAGCCTCCTTAAGGTCAAGAATAAAAAATGTTTATTGAAAATCCGTTATTTGATGATTGATTCTTCAAGATCTCGACAAAATGAAATGATAACACCGAGTACGAGTTTTTTGGATTCGGCATAGTTTAGGAGACATAGCCTCCTAAAGGTACAGAATAAAAAATAATTTCTGCAAATCCGTTTAGTGATGATTAATTCTTCAAGATCTCGACGAAATGAAATGAAAATACTGAGTGCGAGTTTTCCGTTTTCGGCATAGTTTAGGAGCTATAGCTTCCTTAAGGTCGCGAACAAAAAATATTTTTGAAAATCCTTTATTTGATCATTGATTCTTCAAGATCTCTACGAAATGAAATGAAAACACCGAGTACGAATTTTTTGGATTCGGCATAGTTTAGGAGACATAGCCTCCTAAAGGTCCCGAATAAAAAATAATTTCTGCAAATCCGTTTTGTGATGATTTATTCTTCAAGATCTCAACGAAATGAAACGAAAATACTGTGTACGAGTTTTCCGTTTTCGGCATAGTTTAGGAGATATATCCTTTTTAAGGTCACGAATTCAAATTATTTTTGCCAATCCGTTATTTGATGATTGATTCTTCAAGATCTCGACGAAATGAAACGAAAATACTGAGTGCGAGTTTTCCGTTTTCGTCATAGTTTAGGAGATATAGCCTCCTCAAGGTCAAGAATAAAAAATATTTATTGAAAATCCTTTATTTGATGATTGATTATTCAAGATCTCGACGAGATGAAACGAAAATACTGTGTACGAGTTTTCCGTTTTCGGCATAGTTAAGGAGCTATAGCTTCCTTAAGGTCACGAACAAAAAATATTTTTGAAAATCCTTTATTTGATGATTGATTCTTCAAGATCTCGACGAAATGAAACAAAAATACAGAGTGCGAGATTTCCGTTTTCGCCAAAGTTTAGGAAGATATAGCCTCCTTAAGGTCAAGAATAAAAAATATATATTGAAAATCCGTATTTGATGATTGATTCTTCAAGATCTCGACGAGATGAAACGAAAATACCGAGTACGAATTTTTTGGATTCGGCATAGTTTAGGAGACATAGCCTCCTAAAGGTCCCGAATAAAAAATAATTTCTGCAAATCCGTTTTGTGATGATTTATTCTTCAAGATCTCAACGAAATGAAACGAAAATACTGTGTACGAGTTTTCCGTTTTCGGCATAGTTTAGGAGATATATCCTTTTTAAGGTCACGAATTCAAATTATTTTTGCCAATCCGTTATTTGATGATTGATTCTTCAAGATCTCGACGAAATGAAACGAAAATACTGAGTGCGAGTTTTCCGTTTTCGGCATAGTTAAGGAGCTATAGCCTCCTCAAGGTCAGGAATAAAAAAAAATTTATTGAAAATCCATTATTTGATGATTGATTATTCATGATCTCGACGAGATGAAACGAAAAACCGAGTACGAGTTTTCAGTTTTCGACATAGCTTATAAAAAATATTTATTGAAAGTCCGTTATTTGATGATTGATTCTTCAAGATCTCGACGAAATGAAACGAAAATAGTGAGTGCGAGTTTTCCGTTTTCGTCATAGTTTGGGAGATATAGCCCCCTCAAGGTCAAGGATAAAAAATATTTATTGAAAATCCATTATTTGATGATTGATTATTCAAGATCTCGACGAGATGAAACGAAAATACCAAGTACGAGTTTTCCGTTTTCGGCATAGTTTAGGAGCTATAGCTTCCTTAAGGTCACGAATAAAAAATATTTATTGAAAATCCTTTATTTGATGATTGATTCTTCAAGATCTCGACGAAATGAAACAAAAATACAGAGTGCGAGATTTCCGTTTTCGGCAAAGTTTAGGAAGATATAGCCTCCTTAAGGTCAAGAATAAAAAATATTTATTGAAAATCCGTTATTTGATGATTGATTATTCAAGATCTCGACGAGATGAAACGAAAATACCGAGTACGAGTTTTCCGTTTTCGGCATAGTTTAGGAGCTATAGCTTCCTTAAGGTCACGAATAAAAATATTTATTGAAAATCCGTTATTTGATGATTGATTCTTCAAGATCTCGACGAGATGAAACGAAAATACCAAGTACGAGTTTTCCGTTTTCGGCATAGTTTAGGAGCTATAGCTTCCTTAAGGTCAAGAATAAAAAATATTTATTGAAAATCCGTTATTTGATGATTGATTCTTCAAGATCTCGACGAAATGAAACGAAAACACCGAGTACGAATTTTTTGGTTTCGGCATAGTTTAGGAGATATAGCCTCCTAAAGGTCCCGAATAAAAAATAATTTCTGCAAATCCGTTATGTGATGATTTATTCTTCAAGATCTCAACGAAATGAAACGAAAATACTGTGTACGAGTTTTCCGTTTTCGGCAGAGTTTAGGAGATATATCCTTTTAAAGGTCACGAATTCAAATTATTTTTGCCAATCCGTTATTTGATGATTGATTCTTCAAGATCTCGACGAAATGAAAAGAAAATACTGAGTGCGAGTTTTCCGTTTTCGACATAGATTAGGAGATATAGCCTCCTAAAGGTCAAGAATAAAAATATTTATTGAAAATCCTTTATTTGATGATTGATTATTCAAGATCTCGACGAGATGAAACCAAGATACCGAGTACGAGTTTTCCGTTTTCGGCATAGTTTAGGAGCTATAGCTTCCTTAAGGTCACGAATAAAAAATATTTTTGAAAATCCGTTATTTGATGATTGATTCTTCAAGATCTCGACGAAATGAAACGAAAATACAGAGTGCGAGTTTTCCGTTTTCGGCAAAGTTTAGGAAGATATAGCCTCCTTAAGGTCAAGAATAAAAAATATTTATTGAAAATCCGTTATTTGATGATTGATTCTTCAAGATCTCGACGAGATGAAACGAAAATACCGAGTACGAATTTTCCGTTTTCGGCATAGTTTAGGAGCTATAGCCTCCTCAAGGTCACGAATAAAAAATATTTATTGAAAATCCATTATTTGATGATTGATTATTCAAGATCTCGACGAGATGAAACGAAAATACCGAGTACGAGTTTTCCGTTTTCGACATAGCTTATAAAAAATATTTATTGAAAGTCCGTTATTTGATGATTGATTCTTCAAGATCTCGACGAAATGAAACGAAAATACTGAGTGCGAGTTTTCCGTTTTCGTCATAGTTTGGGAGATATAGCCCCCTCAAGGTCAAGGATAAAAAATATTTATTGAAAATCCTTTATTTGATGATTGATTATTCAAGATCTCGACGAGATGAAACGAAAATACCAAGTACGAGTTTTCCGTTTTCGGCATAGTTTAGGAGCTATAGCTTCCTTAAGGTCACGAACAAAAAATATTTTTGAAAATCCTTTATTTGATGATTGATTCTTCAAGATCTCGACGAAATGAAACAAAAATACAGAGTGCGAGATTTCCGTTTTCGGCAAAGTTTAGGAAGATATAGCCTCCTTAAGGTCAAGAATAAAAATATTTATTGAAAATCCGTTATTTGATGATTGATTCTTCAAGATCTCGACGAGATGAAACGAAAATACCGAGTACGAGTTTTCCGTTTTCGGCATAGTTAAGGAGCTATAGCTTCCTTAAGGTCACGAACAAAAAATATTTTTGAAAATCCTTTATTTGATGATTGATTCTTCAAGATCTCGACGAAATGAAACAAAAATACAGAGTGCGAGATTTCCGTTTTCGGCAAAGTTTAGGAAGATATAGCCTCCTTAAGGTCAAGAATAAAAAATATTTATTGAAAATCCGTTATTTGATGATTGATTCTTCAAGATCTCGACGAAATGAAACGAAAACACCGAGTACGAATTTTTTGGATTCGGCATAGTTTAGGAGACAGCCTCCTAAAGGTCCCGAATAAAAAATAATTTCTGCAAATCCGTTTTGTGATGATTTATTCTTCAAGATCTCGACGAAATGAAACGAAAATACTGAGTGCGAGTTTTCCGTTTTCGGCATAGTTTAGGAGCTATAGCATCCTTAAGGTCACGAATAAAAATATTTATTGAAAATCCCGTTATTTGATGATTGATTCTTCAAGATCTCGACGAAATGAAACGAAAATACAGAGTACGCATTTTCCGTTTTCGGCAAAGTTTAGGAAGATATAGCCTCCTCAAGGTCAGGAATAAAAAAAATTTATTGAAAATCCATTATTTGATGATTGATTATTCAAGATCTCGACGAGATGAAACGAAAATACCGAGTACGAGTTTTCCGTTTTCGACATAGCTTATAAAAAATATTTATTGAAAGTCCGTTATTTGATGATTGATTCTTCAAGATCTCGACGAAATGAAACGAAAATACTGAGTGCGAGTTTTCCGTTTTCGTCATAGTTTAGGAGCTATAGCCTCCTCAAGGTCAAGAATAAAAATATTTATTGAAAATCCGTTATTTGATGATTGATTCTTCAAGATCTCGACGAAATGAAACAAAAATACAGAGTGAGCATTTTCCGTTTTCGGCAAAGTTTAGGAAGATATAGCCTCCTTAACGACACGAATAAAAAATATTTTTGAAAATCCGTTATTTGATGATTGATTCTTCAAGATCTCGAAGAAATGAAACGAAAATACCGAGTACGAGTTTTCCGTTTTCGACATAGCTTAAAAAAATATTTATTGAAAGTCCGTTATTTGATGATTGATTCTTCAAGATCTCGACGAAATGAAACGAAAATACTGAGTGCGAGTTTTCCGTTTTCGGCATAGTTTAGGAGATATAGCCTCCTTAAGGTCAAGAATAAAAAATATTTATTGAAAATCCATTATTTGATGATTGATTATTCAAGATCTCGACGAGATGAAACGAAAATACCGAGTACGAGTTTTCCGTTTTCGGCATTGTTTAGGAGATATAGCCTGCTTAAGGTCAAGAATAAAAATATTTATTGAAAATCCGTTATTTGATGATTGATTCTTCAAGATCTCGACGAAATGAAACGAAAACACTGACTGCGACTTTTCTGTTTTCGTCATAGTTTAAAAGATATAGCCTCCTCAAGGTCAAGAATAAAAAATATTTATTGAAAATCCGTTATTTGATGATTGATTCTTCAAGATCTCGACGAAATGAAACAAAACACCGCGTAGGAATTTTTGGTTTCGGCATAGTTTAGGAGACAGCCTCCTAGAGGTCCCGAATAAAAAATAATTGCTGCCAATCCGTTATTTGATGATTGATTCTTCAAGATCTCGACGAAATGAAACGAAAATACTGAGTACGAATTTTCCGTTTTCGGAATAGTTTAGGAGATATATCCTTTTTAAGGTCACGAATTCAAATTATTTTTGCCAATCCGTTATTTGATGATTGATTCTTCAAGATCTCGACGAAATGAAACGAAAATACTGAGTGCGAGTTTTCCGTTTTCGTCATAGTTTAGGAGATATAGCCTCCTTAAGGTCAAGGATAAAAAATATTCATTGAAAATCCGTTAGGTGATGATTGATTCTTCAAGGTCTCGACTTAATGAAACGAAAATACTGAGTGTGAGTTTTCCGTTTTCGTCATAGTTTAGGAGATATAGTCTCCTCAAGGTCAAGGATAAAAAATATTTATTGAAAATCCTTTATTTGATGATTGATTATTCAAGATCTCGACGAGATGAAACGAAAATACCAAGTACGAGTTTTCCGTTTTCGGCATAGTTAACGAGCTATAGCTTCCTTAAGGGCACGAACAAAAAATATTTTTGAAAATCCTTTATTTGATGATTGATTCTTCAAGATCTCGACGAAATGAAACAAAAATACAGAGTGCGAGATTTCCGTTTTCGGCAAAGTTTAGGAAGATATAGCCTCCTTAAGGTCAAGAATAATAAATATTTATTGAAAATCCGTTATTTGATGATTGATTCTTCAAGATCTCGACGAAATGAAATGAAAACACCGAGTACGAATTTTTTGGATTCGGCATAGTTTAGGAGACTTAGCCTCCTAAAGGTCCCGAATAAAAAATAATTTCTGCAAATCCGTTTTGTGATGATTTATTCTTCAAGATCTCGACGAAATGAAACGAAAATACTGAGTGCGAGTTTTCCGTTTTCGGCATAGTTTAGGAGCTATAGCATCCTTAAGGTCACGAATAAAAAATATTTTTGAAAATCCGTTATTTGATGATTGATTCTTCAAGATCTCGAAGTTTAGGAAGATATAGCCTCCTTAAGGTCACGAATAAAAAAATATTTATTGAAAATCCATTATTTGATGATTGATTATTCAAGATCTCGACGAGATGAAACGAAAATACCTAGTACGAGTTTTCCGTTTTCGACATAGCTTATAAAAAATATTTATTGAAAGTCCGTTATTTGATGATTGATTCTTCAAGATCTCGACGAAATGAAACGAAAATACTGAGTGCGAGTTTTCCGTTTTCGTCATAGTTTAGGAGATATAGCCTCCTTAAGGTCAAGGATAAAAAATATTTATTGAAAATCTTTTATTTGATGATTGATTATTCAAGATCTCGACGAGATGAAACGAAAATACCAAGTACGAGTTTTCCGTTTTCGGCATAGTTTACGAGATATAGCCTCCTCAAGGTCAAGAATAAAAAGTATTTATTGAAAATCCATTATTTGATGATTGATTCTTCAAGATCTCGACGAGATGAAACGAAAATACCAAGTACGAGTTTTCCGTTTTCGGCATAGTTTAGGAGCTATAGCTTCCTTAAGGTCACGAATAAAAAATATTTTTGAAAATCCGTTATTTGATGATTGATTCTTCAAGATCTCGACTAAATGAAACGAAAATACTGAGTGCGAGTTTTCCGTTTTCGGCATAGTTTAGGAGACATAGCCTCCTAAAGGTCCCGAATAAAAAATAATTTCTGCAAATCCGTTTTGTGATGATTTATTCTTCAAGATCTCAACGAAATGAAACGAAAATACTGTGTACGAGTTTTCCGTTTTCGGCATAGTTTAGGAGATATATCCTTTTTAAGGTCACGAATTCAAATTATTTTTGCCAATCCGTTATTTGATGATTGATTCTTCAAGATCTCGACGAAATGAAACGAAAATACTGAGTGCGAGTTTTCCGTTTTCGTCATAGTTTAGGAGATATAGCCTCCTTAAGGTCAAGGATAAAAAATATTCATTGAAAATCCGTTAGGTGATGATTGATTCTTCAAGGTCTCGACTTAATGAAACGAAAATACTGAGTGTGAGTTTTCCGTTTTCGTCATAGTTTAGGAGATATAGTCTCCTCAAGGTCAAGGATAAAAAATATTTATTGAAAATCCTTTATTTGATGATTGATTATTCAAGATCTCGACGAGATGAAACGAAAATACCGAGTACGAGTTTTCCGTTTTCGGCATAGTTTAGGAGCTATAGCTTCCTTAAGGTCACGAACAAAAAATATTTTTGAAAATCCTTTATTTGATGATTGATTCTTCAAGATCTCGACGAAATGAAACAAAAATACAGAGTGCGAGATTTCCGTTTTCGGCAAAGTTTAGGAAGATATAGCCTCCTTAAGGTCATGAATAATAAATATTTATTGAAAATCCGTTATTTGATGATTGATTCTTCAAGATCTCGACGAAATGAAACGAAAATACTCAGTGCGAGTTTTCCGTTTTCGTCATAGTTTAGGAGCTATAGCCTCCTCAAGGTCAAAAATAAAAAGAATTTATTGAAAATCCATTATTTGATGATTGATTATTCAAGATCTCGACGAGATGAAACGAAAATACGGAGTACGAGTTTTCCGTTTTCGGCATAGTTAAGGAGATATAGCCTCCTCAAGGTCAAGAATAAAAAATATTTATTGAAAATCCGTTATTTGATGATTGATTCTTCAAGATCTCGACGAAATGAAACGAAAATACCGAGTACGAGTTTTCCGTTTTCGGCATAGTTTAGGAGATATAGCTTCCTTAAGGTCAAGAATAAAAAATATTTATTGAAAATCCGTTATTTGATGATTGATTCTTCAAGATCTCGACGAAATGAAACGAAAACACCGAGTACGAATTTTTTGGATTCGGCATAGTTTAGGAGACATAGCCTCCTAAAGGTCCCGAATTAAAAATAATTTCTGCAAATCCGTTTTGTGATGATTTATTCTTCAAGATCTCAACGAAATGAAACGAAAATACTGTGTACGAGTTTTCCGTTTTCGGCATAGTTTAGGAGACATATCCTTTTTAAGGTCACGAATTCAAATTATTTTTGCCAATCCGTTATTAGATGATTGATTCTTCAAGATCTCGACGAAATGAAACGAAAATACTGAGTGCGAGTTTTCCGTTTTCGTCATAGTTTAGGAGATATAGCCTCCTTAAGGTCAAGAATAAAAAATATTCATTGAAAATCCGTTAGGTGATGATTGATTCTTCAAGGTCTCGACTAAATGAAACGAAAATACTGAGTGCGAGTTTTCCGTTTTCGGCATAGTTTAGGAGATATAGCCTCCTCAAGGACAAGAATAAAAATATTTATTGAAAATCCTTTATTTGATGATTGATTCTTCAAGATCTCGACGAAATGAAACGAAAATACTGAGTACGAGTTTTCCGTTTTCGGCATAGTTAACGAGCTATAGCTTCCTTAAGGTCACGAATAAAAAAATATTTATTGAAAGTCCGTTATTTGATGATTGATTCTTCAAGATCTCGACGAAATGAAACAAAAATACTGAGTGCGAGTTTTCCGTTTTCGGCATAGTTTAGGAGATATAGCCTCCTTAAGGTCACGAATAAAAAATATTTATTGAAAATCCGTTATTTGATGATTGATTATTCAAGATCTCGACGAGATGAAACGAAAATACCGAGTACGAGTTTTCCGTTTTCGGCATAGTTTAGGAGCTATAGCTTCCTTAAGGTCACGAACAAAAAGTATTTTTGAAAATCCTTTATTTGATGATAGATTCTTCATGATCTCGACGAAATGAAACAAAAATACAGAGTGCTAGATTTCCGTTTTCGGCAAAGTTTAAGAAGATATAGCCTCCTTAAAGTCAAGAATAAAAAATATTTATTGAAAATCCGTTATTTGATGATTGATTCTTCAAGATCTCGACGAAATGAAACGAAAACACCGAGTACGAATTTTTTGGTTTCGGCATAGTTTAGGAGATATAGCCTCCTAAAGGTCCCGAATAAAAAATAATTTCTGGAAATCCGTTTTGTGATAATTTATTCTTCAAGATCTCGACGAAATGAAACGAAAATACTGAGTGCGAGTTTTCCGTTTTCGGCATAGTTTAGGAGCTATAGCTTCCTTAAGGTCACGAATAAAAAATATTTATTGAAAATCCGTTATTTGATGATTGATTCTTCAAGATCTCGACGAAATGAAACGAAAACACCGAGTACGAATTTTTTGGTTTCGGCATAGTTTAGGAGACATAGCCTCCTAAAGGTCCCGAATAAAAAATAATTTCTGCAAATCCGTTTTGTGATGATTTATTCTTCAAGATCTCAACGAAATGAAACAAAAATACTGAGTGCGAATTTTCCGTTTTCGGCATAGTTTAGGAGATATAGCATCCTTAAAGTCACGAATAAAAAATATTCATTGAAAATCCGTTTTGTGATGATTTATTCTTCAAGATCTCAACGAAATGAAACGAAAATACTGTGTACGAGTTTTCCGTTTTCGGCATAGTTTAGGAGATATAGCTCCTTAAGGTCACGAATTAAAATTATTTTTGAAAATCCGTTTTGTGATGATTGATTCTTCAAGATCTCGACGAAATGAAACAAAAATACTGAGTGCGAATTTTCCGTTTTCGGCATAGTTTAGGAGATATAGCATCCTTAAAGTCACGAATAAAAAATATTCATTGAAAATCCGTTATGTGATGATTGATTCTTCAAGATCTCGACGAAATGAAATGAAAACACCGAGTACGAATTTTTTGGATTCGGCATAGTTTAGGAGACATAGCCTCCTAAAGGTCCCGAATAAAAAATAATTTCTGCAAATCCGTTTTGTGATGATTTATTCTTCAAGATCTCAACGAAATGAAACGAAAATACTGTGTACGAGTTTTCCGTTTTCGGCATAGTTTAGGAGATATATCGTTTTTAAGGTCACGAATTCAAATTATTTTTGCCAATCCGTTATCTGATGATTAATTCTTCAAGATCTCGACGAAATGAAACAAAAATACTGAGTGCGAATTTTCCGTTTTCGGCATAGTTTAGGAGATATAGCATCCTTAAGGTCACGAACAAAAAATATTTTTGAAAATCCTTTATTTGATGATTGATTCTTCAAGATCTCGACGAAATGAAATGAAAACACCGAGTACGAATTTTTTGGATTCGGCATAGTTTAGGAGACATAGCCTCCTAAAGGTCCCGAATAAAAAATAATTTCTGCAAATCCGTTTTCTGATGATTGATTCTTCAAGATCTCGATGAAATGAAACGAAAATACTGAGTGCGAGTTTTCCGTTTTCGTCATAGTTTAGGAGATATAGTCTCCTCAAGGTCAAGGATAAAAAATATTTATTGAAAATCCTTTATTTGATGATTGATTATTCAAGATCTCGACGAGATGAAACGAAAATACCAAGTACGAGTTTTCCGTTTTCGGCATAGTTTAGGAGCTATAGCTTCCTTAAGGTCACGAACAAAAAATATTTTTGAAAATCCTTTATTTGATGATTGATTCTTCAAGATCTCGACGAAATGAAACAAAAATACAGAGTGCGAGATTTCCGTTTTCGGCAAAGTTTAGGAAGATATAGCCTCCTTTCGAAAATACTGAGTGCGAGTTTTCCGTTTTCGTCATAGTTTAGGAGCTATAGCATCCTTAAGGTCACGAATAAAAAATATTTTTGAAAATCCGTTATTTGATGATTGATTCTTCAAGATCTCGAAGTTTAGGAAGATATAGCTTCCTAAAGGTCACAAATAAAAAATATTTATTAAAATCCTATTATTTGATGATTGATTATTCAAGATCTCGACGAGATGAAACGAAAATACCGAGTACGACTTTTCCGTTTTCGACATAGCTTATAAAAAATATTTATTGAAAGTCCGTTATTTGATGATTGATTCTTCAAGATCTCGACGAAATGAAACGAAAATACTGAGTGCGAGTTTTCCGTTTTCGGCATAGTTTAGGAGATATAGCCTCCTCAAGGTCAAGAATAAAAATATTTATTGAAAATCCTTTATTTGATGATTGATTATTCAAGATCTCGACGAGATGAAACGAAAATACCAAGTACGAGTTTTCCGTTTTCGGCATAGTTTAGGAGATATAGCCTCCTTAAGGTCACAAACAAAAAATATTTTTGAAAATCCTTTATTTGATGATTGATTCTTCAAGATCTCGACGAAATGAAACAAAAATACAGAGTGCGAGATTTCCGTTTTCGGCAAAGTTTAGGAAGATATAGCCTCCTTAAGGTCAAGAATAAAAAATATTTATTGAAAATCCGTTATTTGATGATTGATTCTTCAAGATCTCGACGAAATGAAATGAAAACACCGAGTACGAATTTTTTGGATTCGGCATAGTTTAGGAGACATAGCCTCCTAAAGGTCCCGAATAAAAAATAATTTCTGCAAATCCGTTTTGTGATGATTTATTCTTCAAGATCTCAACGAAATGAAACGAAAATACTGTGTACGAGTTTTCCGTTTTCGGCATAGTTTAGGAGATATATCCTTTTTAAGGTCACGAATTCAAATTATTTTTGCCAATCCGTTATCTGATGATTAATTCTTCAAGATCTCGACGAAATGAAACAAAAATACTGAGTGCGAATTTTCCGTTTTCGGCATAGTTTAGGAGCTATAGCTTCCTTAAAGTCACGAATAAAAAATATTCATTGAAAATCCGTTAGGTGATGATTGATTCTTCAAGGTCTCGACTAAATGAAACGAAAATACTGAGTGCGAGTTTTCCGTTTTCGGCATAGTTTAGGAGATATAGCCTCCTCAAGGTCAAGAATAAAAAGTATTTATTGAAAATCCATTATTTGATGATTGATTATTCAAGATCTCGACGAGATGAAACGAAAATACCGAGTACGAGTTTTCCGTTTTCGGCATAGTTTAGGAGCTATAGCTTCCTTAAGGTCACGAAAAAAAATATTTATTTAAAATCCTTTATTTGATGATTGATTCTTCAAGATCTCGACGAAATGAAACAAAAATACAGTGTGCGAGATTTCCGTTTTCGGCAAAGTTTAGGAAGATATAGCCTCCTAAAGGTCAAGAATAAAAAAAAAAAATTGAAAATCCGTTATTTGATTATTGATTCTTCAAGATCTCGACGAAATGAAATAAAAACACCGAGTACGAATTTTTTGGATTCGGCATAGTTTAGGAGACATAGCCTCCTAAAGGTCCCGAATAAAAAATAATTTCTGCAAATCCGTTTTGTGATGATTTATTCTTCAAGATCTCAACGAAATGAAACGAAAATACTGTGTACGAGTTTTCCGTTTTCGGCATAGTTTAGGAGATATATCCTTTTTAAGGTCACGAATTCAAATTATTTTTGCCAATCCGTTATCTGATGATTGATTCTTCAAGATCTCGACGAAATGAAACAAAAATACTGAGTGCGAATTTTCCGTTTTCGGCATAGTTTAGGAGCTATAGCTTCCTTAAAGTCACGAATAAAAAATATTCATTGAAAATCCGTTAGGTGATGATTGATTCTTCAAGGTCTCGACTAAATGAAACGAAAATACTGAGTGTGAGTTTTCCGTTTTCGGCTTAGTTTAGGAGATATAGCCTCCTCAAGGTCAAGAATAATAAGTATTTATTGAAAATCCGTTATTTGATGATTGATTCTTCAAGATCTCGACGAGATGAAACGAAAACACCGAGTACGAATTTTTTGGATTCGGCATAGTTTAGGAGACATAGCCTCCTAAAGGTCCCGAATAAAAAATAATTTCTGCAAATCCGTTTTGTGATGATTTATTCTTCAAGATCTCAACGAAATGAAACGAAAATACTGTGTACGAGTTTTCCGTTTTCGGCATAGTTTAGGAGATATATCCTTTTTAAGGTCACGAATTCAAATTATTTTTGCCAATCCGTTATCTGATGATTAATTCTTCAAGATCTCGACGAAATGAAACAAAAATACTGAGTGCGAATTTTCCGTTTTCGGCATAGTTTAGTTTATAGCTTCCTTAAAGTCACGAATAAAAAATATTCATTGAAAATCCGTTAGGTGATGATTGATTCTTCAAGGTCTCGACTAAATGAAACGAAAATACTGAGTGCGAGTTTTCCGTTTTCGGCATAGTTTAGGAGATATAGCCTCCTCAAGGTCAAGAATAAAAAGTATTTATTGAAAATCCATTATTTGATGATTGATTATTCAAGATCTCGACGAGATGAAACGAAAATACCAAGTACGAGTTTTGCGTTTTCGGCATAGTTAAGGAGCTATAGCTTCCTTAAGGTCACGAACAAAAAATATTTTTAAAATCCTTTATTTGATGATTGATTCTTCAAGATCTCGACGAAATGAAACAAAAATACAGTGTGCGAGATTTCCGTTTTCGGCAAAGTTTAGGAAGATATAGCCTCCTAAAGGTCAAGAATAAAAAAAAAAAATTGAAAATCCGTTATTTGATGATTGATTCTTCAAGATCTCGACGAAATGAAACAAAAACACCGAGTACGAATTTTCCGTTTTCGGCATAGTTTAGGAGACATAGCCTCCTAAAGGTCCCGAATAAAAAATAATTTCTGCAAATCCGTTTTGTGATGATTTATTCTTCAAGATCTCAACGAAATGAAACGAAAATACTGTGTACGAGTTTTCCGTTTTCGGCATAGTTTAGGAGATATATCCTTTTTAAGGTCACGAATTCAAATTATTTTTGCCAATCCGTTATTTGATGATTGATTCTTCAAGATCTCGACGAAATGAAACGAAAATACTGGGTGCGAGTTTTCCGTTTTCGGCATAGTTTAGGAGATATAGCCTCCTCAAGGTCAAGAATAAAAAGTATTTATTGAAAATCCATTATTTGATGATTGATTATTCAAGATCTCGACGAGATGAAACGAAAATACCAAGTACGAGTTTTCCGTTTTCGGCATAGTTTAGGAGCTATAGCCTCCTTAAGGTCACGAATAAAATAAAAATATTTTTGAAAATAAAAAAATATTTTTGCAAATCCGTTTTTGATGATGATTGATTCTTCAAGATCTCGACGAAATGAAACGAAAATACTGTGTAAGAGTTTTCCTTTTTCGGCATAGTTTAGGAGATATATCCTTTTTAAGGTCACGAACAAAAAATATTTTTGAAAATCCTTTATTTGATGATTAATTCTTCAAGATCTCGACGAAATGAAACAAAAATACTGAGTGCGAATTTTCCGTTTTCGGCATAGTTTAGGAGATATAGCTTCCTTAAAGTCACGAATAAAAAATATTCATTGAAAATCCGTTAGGTGATGATTTATTCTTCAAGGTCTCGACTAAATGAAACGAAAATACTGAGTGCGAGTTTTCCGTTTTCGGCATAGTTTAGGAGATATAGCCTCCTCAAGGTCAAGAATAAAAAGTATTTATTGAAAATCCGTTATTTGATGATTGATTCTTCAAGATCTCGACGAGATGAAACGAAAATACCAAGTACGAGTTTTCCGTTTTCGGCATAGTTTAGGAGCTATAGCTTCCTTAAGGTCACGAACAAAAAATATTTTTGAAAATCCGTTATTTGATGATTGATTCTTCAAGATCTCGACGAAATGAAACAAAAATACAGAGTGCGAGTTTTCCGTTTTCGGCAAAGTTTAGGAAGATATAGCCTCCTTAAGGTCAAGAATAAAAAATATTTATTGAAAATCCGTTATTTGATGATTGATTCTTCAAGATCTCGACGAAATGAAACGAAAACACCGAGTACGAATTTTTTGGATTCGGCATAGTTTAGGAGACATAGCCTCCTAAAGGTCCCGAATAAAAAATAATTTCTGCAAATCCGTTTTGTGATGATTTATTCTTCAAGATCTCAACGAAATGAAACGAAAATACTGTGTACGAGTTTTCCGTTTTCGGCATAGTTTAGGAGATATATCCTTTTTAAGGTCACGAATTCAAATTATTTTTGCCAATCCGTTATTTGATGATTGATTCTTCAAGATCTCGACAAAATGAAACGAAAATACTGAGTGCGAGTTTTCCGTTTTCGTCATAGTTTAGGAGATATAGCCTCCTCAAGGTCAAGGATAAAAAATATTTATTGAAAATCCTTTATTTGATGATTGATTATTCAAGATCTCGACGAGATGAAACGAAAATACAGAGTGCGAGATTTCCGTTTTCGGCAAAGTGTAGGAAGATATAGCCTCCTTAAGGTCAAGAATAAAAAATACGAGGGTCGTTTGATAAGTCCGTGACTTTTTGTATTTGCCGCGCACCTGCTCTAAATACAACACTGCTCCTGTCAGCAGTTATCGATTAACAGCTGACTGTAAAATTTTGAGAAAGCTGCGTTTCTTAGTTTGCGTTTTATAGGCATTGAAAGCAGACGATCTCGTGATATTTTAGATCGACGAAATGAAACGAAAAAAGTCGAATTTTCCGTTGTGCATATTTAGAGCATTAGTTTTTTGCGAATAAAAATCCATCATCCGAAACCTTAAGGAAAGACTTGATAAATATTATGGGGACTCTCCACCATCAATTTCAATGGTTAAGAAATGGTTTACTGAGTTCCGTTGTGGTCGTTACCAGTACAAGTGATGCCGAACGTTCAGGTCCGCCCAAAAAAGGTCGTCATGCCAGAAATCGTCGACAAAATCCATGGAATGATATTGGATGATCGGAGAATGAAACTCGCGTGAGGTAGATGAGGCTGTAGGCATTTCAACGTTGAACGGGTACATCACATTTAGCATGAATATTTGGACATGAAAAAAAGATTTTTGAAAGTCGCGATGGGTGATGATTGATTCTTCAAGATCACACGACACATAAGCGCAACGCGTGTTTACCTTTTCAAAGGAGTGTTTGGCGATGTTCAACCGCAATCCAAAAGAATTTTTGCGCCGTTTCGTTACCGTTGATGAAACATTGATTCTTCAACATCACCGACGAAATCAAACGAAAACACCGAGTACAATTTTGGGTTTCTCCGGGTGAACGTGCCACCAAAGAAGGTCCGAAGTAAAAGGGGTTTGTTGGCCAAAATCCGTTAGGTCATGGCCACATTTATTTTAAGTCTGGATTGCAATGAAAGGTATCATTCACATCGATTTACCTTTCGGAAAAGGGTAAAACGATCACCGGCGAATATTATTCAAAGATTTTTGACAGATTCGATATTGATGATTGATTCTTCAAGCAGAATCGACCGCATTTGGAGCGAAAAAAAGTGCAGTTTTCCGTTATCAGGACAATGCACGGGTATAAAAAGTATTCAGCATTGAAAATGTTATTTCATAAATTGGGTTCTTCGAACTGATACTCCATCCAGCATATACGAAGATTTAGCCCCTGTGACTATTTTTTGTTTCCAAACATGAAGAAATGGCTCGGCGGTAAGAGATTCTAGGGTCAAATGAAGAGGTCATTCATTGAAACAAACGATTATTTTGAGGTGTCCTTAAGAAAACCTATTATTTGGAAGGAATAAACAAATTGGAAAAACGCTGGACTAAATGTATAGAGCTAAAAGGAGATTATGTTGAGAAATAAAACGCTTCTTTGACGAAAAAAATATATTTTATTCAAAAAGTCACGGACTTATCAAACGACCCTCGTATTTATTGAAAATCCGTTATTTGATTGATTCTTCAAGATCTCGACGAGATGAAACGAAAATACCAAGTACGAGTTTTCCGTTTTCGGCATAGTTAAGGAGCTATAACTTCCTTAAGGTTACAAACAAAAAATATTTTTGAAAATCCTTTATTTGATGATTGATTCTTCAAGATCTCGTCGAAATGAAACAAAAATACAGAGTGCGAGATTTCCGTTTTCGGCAAAGTTTAGGAAGATATAGCCTCCTTAAGGTCAAGAATAAAAAATATTTATTGAAAATCCGTTATTTGATGATTGATTTTTCAAGATCTCGACGAAATGAAATGAAAACACCGAGTACGAATTTTTTGGATTCGGCATAGTTTAGGAAACATAGCCTCCTAAAGGTCTCGAATAAAAAATAATTTCTGCAAATCCGTTTTGTGATGATTTATTCTTCAAGATCTCGACGAAATGAAACGAAAATACTGAGTGCGAGTTTTCCGTTTTCGTCATAGTTTAGGAGCTATAACATCCTTGAGGTCACGAATAAAAATATTTTTGAAAATCCCATATTTGATGATTGATTCTTCAAGATCTCGACGAAATGAATCAAAAATGCAGAGTGAGCATTTTCCGTTTTCGGCAAAGTTTAGGAAGATATAGCCTCCTCAAGGTCAGGAATAAAAAAAAATTTATTGAAAATCCATTATTTGATGATTGATTATTCATGATCTCGACGAGATGAAACGAAAAACCGAGTACGAGTTTTCAGTTTTCGACATAACTTATAAAAAATATTTATTGAAAGTCCGTTATTTGATGATTGATTCTTCAAGATCTCGACGAAATGAAATGAAAACACCGAGTACGAATTTTTTGGATTCGGCATAGTTTAGGAGACATAGCCTCCTAAAGGTCCCGAATAAAAAATAATTTCTGCAAATCCGTTTTGTGATGATTTATTCTTCAAGATCTCGACGAGATGAAACGAAAATACCAAGTACGAGTTTTCCGTTTTCGGCATAGTTAAGGAGCTATAACTTCCTTAAGGTCACGAACAAAAAATATTTTTGAAAATCCTTTATTTGATGATTGATTCTTCAAGATCTCGAAGAAATGAAACAAAAATACAGAGTGCGAGATTTCCGTTTTCGGCAAAGTTTAGGAAGCTTATAAAAAATATTTATTGAAAGTCCGTTATTTGATCATTGATTCTTCAAGATCTCGACGAAATGAAATGAAAACACCGAGTACGAATTTTTTGGATTCGGCATAGTTTAGGAGACATAGCCTCCTAAAGGTCCCGAATAAAAAAAAATTTCTGCAAATCCGTTTTGTGATGATTTATTCTTCAAGATCTCGACGAAATGAAACGAAAATACAGAGTGCGAGTTTTCCGTTTTCGGCATAGTTTAGGAGCTATAGCTTCCTTAAGGTCGCAAACAAAAAATATTTTTGAAAATCCTTTATTTGATGATTGATTCTTCAAGATCTCGACGAAATGAAACAAAAATACAGAGTGCGAGATTTCCGTTTTCGGCAAAGTTTAGGAAGATATAGCCTCCTTAAGGTCAAAAACAAAAAATATTTTTGAAAATCCGTTATTTGATGATTGATTCTTCAAGATCTCGACGAAATGAAATGAAAACACCGAGTACGAATTTTTTGGATTCGGCATAGTTTAGGAGACATAGCCTCCTAAAGGTCCCGAATAAAAAATAATTTCTGCAAATCCGTTTTGTGATGATTTATTCTTCAAGATCTCAACGAAATGAAACGAAAATACTGTGTACGAGTTTTCCGTTTTCGGCATAGATGAGGAGATATATCCTTTTTAAGGTCACGAATTCAAATTATTTTTGCCAATCCGTTATTTGATGATTGATTCTTCAAGATCTCGACGAAATGAAACGAAAATACTGAGTGCGAGTTTTCCGTTTTCGTCATAGTTTAGGAGATATAGCCTCCTCAAGGTCAAGGTTAAAAAATATTTATTGAAAATCCTTTATTTGATGATTGATTATTCAAGATCTCGACGAGATGAAACGAAAATACCAAGTACGAGTTTTCCGTTTTCGGCATAGTTTAGGAGCTATAGCATCCTTAAGGTCACGAATAAAAAATATTTTTGAAAATCCGTTATTTGATGATTGATTCTTCAAGATCTCGACGAAATGAAACGAAAATACGGAGTGCGAGTTTTCCGTTTTCGGCAAAGTTTAGGAAGATATAGCCTCCTTAAGGTCATGAATAAAAAAATATTTATTGAAAATCCTTTAGTTGATGATTGATTCTTCAAGATCTCGACGAAATGAAATGAAAACACCGAGTACGAGTTTTCCGTTTTCGGCATAGTTAAGGAGCTATAAAAAATATTTATTGAAAATCCTTTAGTTGATGATTGATTCTTCAAGATCTCGACGAAATGAAATGAAAACACCGAGTACGAATTTTTTGGTTTTGGCAAAGTTTAGGAGACAGCCTCCTAAAGGTCCCGAATAAAAAACAATTTCTGCCAATCCGTTATCTGATGATTGATTCTTCAAGATCTCGACGAAATGAAACGAAAATACTGAGTACGAATTTTCCGTTTTCGGCATAGTTTAGGAGCTATAGCTTCATTAAGGTCGGGAACAAAAAATATTTTTGAAAATCCGTTATTTGATGATTGATTCTTCAAGATCTCGACGAAATGAAACGAAAACACCGAGTACGAATTTTTTGGATTCGGCATAGTTTAGGAGACAGCCTCCTAAAGGTCCCGAATAAAAAATAATTTCTGCAAATCCGTTTTGTGATGATTTATTCTTCAAGATCTCGACGAAATGAAACGAAAATACTGAGTACGAGTTTTCCGTTTTCGGCATAGTTTAGGAGATATAGCCTCCTCAAGGTCAAGAATAAAAAGTATTTATTGAAAATCCATTATTTGATGATTGATTATTCAAGATCTCGACGAAATGAAACGAAGATACCGAGTACAAGTTTTCCGTTTTCGACATAGCTTATAAAAAATATTTATTGAAAGTCCGTTATTTGATGATTGATTCTTCAAGATCTCGACAAAATGAAACGAAAATACTGAGTGCGAGTTTTCCGTTTTTGTCATAGTTTAGGAGATATAGCCTCCTCAAGGTCAAGAATAAAAATATTTATTGAAAATCCGTTATTTGATTATTGATTCTTCAAGATCTCGACGAAATGAAACGAAAACACCGAGTACGAATTTTTTGGATTCGGCATAGTTTAGGAGACAGCCTCCTAAAGGTCCCGAATAAAAAATAATTTCTGCAAATCCGTTTTGTGATGATTTATTCTTCAAGATCTCGACGAAATGAAACGAAAATACTGAGTGCGAATTTTCCGTTTTCGGCATAGATTAGGAGATATATTCTTTTTAAGGTCACGAATTCAAATTATTTTTTGCCAATCCGTTATTTGATGGTTGATTCTTCAAGATCTCGACGAAATGAAACGAAAATACCGAGTGCGAGTTTTCCGTTTTCGTCATAGTTTAGGAGATATAGCCTCCTCAAGGTAAAGGATAAAAAATATTTATTGAAAATCCTTTATTTGATGATTGATTATTCAAGATCTCGACGAGATGAAACGAAAATACCGGGTACGAGTTTTCCATTTTCGGCATAGTTAAGGAGCTATAGCTTCCTTAAGGTCACGAACAAAAAATATTTTTGAAAATCCTTTATTTGATGATTGATTCTTCAAGATCTCGACGAAATGAAACAAAAATACAGAGTGCGAGATTTCCGTTTTCGGCAAAGTTTAGGAAGATATAGCCTCCTTAAGGTCAAGAATAAAAAATATTTATTGAAAATCCGTTATTTGATAATTGATTCTTCAAGATCTCGACGAGATGAAACGAAAATACCAAGTACGAGTTTTCCGTTTTCGGCATAGTTAAGGAGCTATAACTTCCTTAAGGTCACGAACAAAAAATATTTTTGAAAATCCTTTATTTGATGATTGATTCTTCAAGATCTCGACGAAATGAATTGAAAACACCGAGTACGAATTTTTTGGATTCGGCATAGTTTAGGAGACATAGCCTCCTAAAGGTCCCGAATAAAAAATAATTTCTGCAAATCCGTTTTGTGATGATTTATTCTTCAAGATCTCAACGAAATGAAACGAAAATACTGTGTACGAGTTTTCCGTTTTCGGCATAGATGAGGAGATATATCCTTTTTAAGGTCACGAATTCAAATTATTTTTGCCAATCCGTTATTTGATGATTGATTCTTCAAGATCTCGACGAAATGAAACGAAAATACTGAGTGCGAGTTTTCCGTTTTCGTCATAGTTTAGGAGATATAGCCTCCTCAAGGTCAAGGTTAAAAAATATTTATTGAAAATCCTTTATTTGATGATTGATTATTCAAGATCTCGACGAGATGAAACGAAAATACCAAGTACGAGTTTTCCGTTTTCGGCATAGTTAAGGAGCTATAGCTTCCTTAAGGTCACGAACAAAAAATATTTTTGAAAATCCTTTATTTGATGATTGATTCTTCAAGATCTCGACGAAATGAAACAAAAATACAGAGTGCGAGATTTCCGTTTTCGGCAAAGTTTAGGAAGATATAGCCTCCTTAAGGTCAAGAATAAAAATATTTATTGAAAATCCGTTATTTGATGATTGATTCTTCAAGATCTCGACGAGATGAAACGAAAATACCAAGTACGAGTTTTCCGTTTTCGGCATAGTTAAGGAGCTATAACTTCCTTAAGGTCACGAACAAAAATATTTTTGAAAATCCTTTATTTGATGATTGATTCTTCAAGATCTCGACGAAATGAAATGAAAACACCGAGTACGAATTTTTTGGATTCGGCATAGTTTAGGAGACATAGCCTCCTAAAGGTCCCGAATAAAAAATAATTTCTGCAAACCCGTTTTGTGATGATTTATTCTTCAAGATCTCGACGAAATGAAACGAAAATACTGAGTGCGAGTTTTCCGTTTTCGGCATAGTTTAGGAGCTATAGCTTCATTAAGGTCGGGAACAAAAAATATTTTTGAAAATCCTTTATTTGATGATTGATTCTTCAAGATCTCGACGAAATGAAATGAAAACACCGAGTACGAATTTTTTGGATTCGGCATAGTTTAGGAGACAGCCTCCTAAAGGTCCCGAATAAAAAATAATTTCTGCAAATCCGTTTTGTGATGATTTATTCTTCAAGATCTCAACGAAATGAAACGAAAATACTGTGTACGAGTTTTCCGTTTTCGGCATAGTTTAGGAGATATAGCCTCCTCAAGGTCGAGAATAAAAAGTATTTATTGAAAATCCATTATTTGATGATTGATTATTCAAGATCTCGACGAAATGAAACGAAGATACCGAGTACAAGTTTTCCGTTTTCGACATAGCTTATAAAAAATATTTATTGAAAGTCCGCTCTTTGATGATTGATTCTTCAAGATCTCGACAAAATGAATCGAAAATACTGAGTGCGAGTTTTCCGTTTTTGTCATAGTTTAGGAGATATAGCCTCCTCAAGGTCAAGAATAAAAAATATTTATTGAAAATCCGTTATTTGATTATTGATTCTTCAAGATCTCGACGAAATGAAACGAAAACACCGAGTACGAATTTTTTGGATTCGGCATAGTTTAGGAGACATAGCCTCCTAAAGGTCCCGAATAAAAAATAATTTCTGCAAATCCGTTTTGTGATGATTTATTCTTCAAGATCTCGACGAAATGAAACGAAAATACTGAGTGCGAGTTTTCCGTTTTCGGCATAGATAGAGATATATTCTTTTTAAGGTCACGAATTCAAATTATTTTTGCCAATCCGTTATTTGATGGTTGATTCTTCAAGATCTCGACGAAATGAAACGAAAATACTGAGTGCGAGTTTTCCGTTTTCGTCATAGTTTAGGAGATATAGCCTCCTCAAGGTCAAGGTTAAAAAATATTTATTGAAAATCCTTTATTTGATGATTGATTATTCAAGATCTCGACGAGATGAAACGAAAATACCGGGTACGAGTTTTCCATTTTCGGCATAGTTAAGGAGCTATAGCTTCCTTAAGGTCACGAACAAAAAATATTTTTGAAAATCCTTTATTTGATGATTGATTCTTCAAGATCTCGACGAAATGAAACAAAAATACAGAGTGCGAGATTTCCGTTTTCGGCAAAGTTTAGGAAGATATAGCCTCCTTAAGGTCAAGAATAAAAAATATTTATTGAAAATCCGTTATTTGATAATTGATTCTTCAAGATCTCGACGAGATGAAACGAAAATACTGAGTGCGAGTTTTCCGTTTTCGGCATAGTTTAGGAGCTATAGCTTCCTTAAGGTCGCGAGCAAAAAATATTTTTGAAAATCCTTTATTTGATGATTGATTCTTCAAGATCTCGACGAAATGAAACAAAAATACAGAGTGCGAGATTTCCGTTTTCGGCAAAGTTTAGGAAGCTTATAAAAAACATTTATTGAAAGTCCGTTATTTGATCATTGATTCTTCAAGATCTCGACAATATGAAACGAAAATACTGAGTGCGAGTTTTCCGTTTTCGTCATAGTTTAGGAGCTATAGCATCCTTAAAGTCACGAATTAAAATATTTTTGAAAATCCCATATTTGATGATTGATTCTTCAAGAACTCGTCGAAATGAATCAAAAATACAGAGTGAGCATTTTCCGTTTTCGGCAAAGTTTAGGAAGATACAGCCTCCTCAAGGTCAGGAATAAAAAAAAAATTTATTGAAAATCCATAATTTGATGATTGATTATTTATGATTTCGACGAGATGAAACGAAAAACCAAGTACGAGTTTTCAGTTTTCGACATAGCTTATAAAAAATATTTATTGAAAGTCCGTTATTTGATCATTGATTCTTCAAGATCTCGACAATATGAAACGAAAATACTGAGTGCGAGTTTTCCGTTTTCGTCATAGTTTAGGAGCTATAGCATCCTTAAAGTCACGAATTAAAATATTTTTGAAAATCCCATATTTGATGATTGATTCTTCAAGATCTCGACGAAATGAAACAAAAATACTGAGTGCGAGTTTTCCGTTTTCGTCATAGTTAAGGAGCTATAGCTTCCTTAAGGTCACGAACAAAAAATATTTTTGAAAATCCTTTATTTGATGATTGATTCTTCAAGATCTCGACGAAATGAAACAAAAATAAAGAGTGCGAGATTTCCGTTTTCGGCAAAGTTTAGGAAGATATAGCCTCCTTAAGGTCAAGAACAAAAATATTTTTAAAAATCCATTATTTGATGATTGATTCTTCAAGATCTCGACGAAATTAAATGAAAACACCGAGTACGAATTTTTTGGATTCGGCATAGTTTAGGAGACATAGCCTCCTAAAGGTCCCGAATAAAAAATAATTTCTGCAAACCCGTTTTGTGATGATTTATTCTTCAAGATCTCGACGAAATGAAACGAAAATACTGAGTGCGAGTTTTCCGTTTTCGGCATAGTTTAGGAGCTATAGCTTCATTAAGGTCGGGAACAAAAAATATTTTTGAAAATCCTTTATTTGATGATTGATTCTTCAAGATCTCGACGAAATGAAATGAAAACACCGAGTACGAATTTTTTGGATTCGGCATAGTTTAGGAGACATAGCCTCCTAAAGGTCCCGAATAAAAAATAATTTCTGCAAATCCGTTTTGTGATGATTTATTCTTCAAGATCTCAACGAAATGAAACGAAAATACTGTGTACGAGTTTTCCGTTTTCGGCATAGTTTAGGAGATATAGCCTCCTCAAGGTCGAGAATAAAAAGTATTTATTGAAAATCCATTATTTGATGATTGATTATTCAAGATCTCGACGAAATGAAACGAAGATACCGAGTACAAGTTTTCCGTTTTCGACATAGCTTATATAAAAATATTTATTGAAAGTCCGCTCTTTGATGATTGATTCTTCAAGATCTCGACAAAATGAATCGAAAATACTGAGTGCGAGTTTTCCGTTTTTGTCATAGTTTAGGAGATATAGCCTCCTCAAGGTCAAGAATAAAAATATTTATTGAAAATCCGTTATTTGATTATTGATTCTTCAAGATCTCGACGAAATGAAACGAAAACACCGAGTACGAATTTTTTGGATTCGGCATAGTTTAGGAGACATAGCCTCCTAAAGGTCCCGAATAAAAAATAATTTCTGCAAATCCGTTTTGTGATGATTTATTCTTCAAGATCTCGACGAAATGAAACGAAAATACTGAGTGCGAGTTTTCCGTTTTCGGCATAGATTAGGAGATATATTCTTTTTAAGGTCACGAATTAAAATTATTTTTGCCAATCCGTTATTTGATGGTTGATTCATCAAGATCTCGACGAAATGAAACGAAAATAGTGAGTGCGAGTTTTCCGTTTTCGTCATAGTTTAGGAGATATAGCCTCCTCAAGGTCAAGGATAAAAAATATTTATTGAAAATCCTTTATTTGATGATTGATTATTCAAGATCTCGACGAGATGAAACGAAAATACCAAGTACGAGTTTTCCGTTTTCGGCATAGTTAAGGAGCTATAACTTCCTTAAGGTCACGAACAAAAAATATTTTTGAAAATCCTTTATTTGATGATTGATTCTTCAAGATCTCGACGAAATGAATTGAAAACACCGAGTACGAATTTTTTGGATTCGGCATAGTTTAGGAGACATAGCCTCCTAAAGGTCCCGGAATAAAAAATAATTTTTGCAAATCCGTTTTGTGATGATTTATTCTTCAAGATCTCAACGAAATGAAACGAAAATACTGTGTACGAGTTTTCCGTTTTCGGCATAGATGAGGAGATATATCCTTTTTAAGGTCACGAATTCAAATTATTTTTGCCAATCCGTTATTTGATGATTGATTCTTCAAGATCTCGACGAAATGAAACGAAAATACTGAGTGCGAGTTTTCCGTTTTCGTCATAGTTTAGGAGATATAGCCTCCTCAAGGTCAAGGATAAAAAATATTTATTGAAAATCCTTTATTTGATGATTGATTATTCAAGATCTCGACGAGATGAAACGAAAATACCAAGTACGAGTTTTCCGTTTTCGGCATAGTTTAGGAGCTATAGCTTCCTTAAGGTCACGAATAAAAAAATATTTTTGAAAAACCGTTATTTGATGATTGATTCTTCAAATATCGACGAAATGAAAAGAAAATACAGAGTACGAGTTTTCCCTTTTCGGCATAGTTTAGGAAGATATAGCCTCCTTAAGGTCAAGAATAAAAATATTTATTGAAAATCCGTTATTTGATGATTGATTCTTCAAGATCTCGACGAGATGAAACGAAAATACCAAGTACGAGTTTTCCGTTTTCGGCATAGTTAAGGAGCTATAACTTCCTTAAGGTCACGAACAAAAATATTTTTGAAAATCCTTTATTTGATGATTGATTCTTCAAGATCTCGACGAAATGAAATGAAAACACCGAGTACGAATTTTTTGGATTCGGCATAGTTTAGGAGACATAGCCTCCTAAAGGTCCCGAATAAAAAATAATTTCTGCAAACCCGTTTTGTGATGATTTATTCTTCAAGATCTCGACGAAATGAAACGAAAATACTGAGTGCGAGTTTTCCGTTTTCGGCATAGTTTAGGAGCTATAGCTTCCTTAAGGTCGGGAACTAAAAAATATTTTTGAAAATCCTTTATTTGATGATTGATTCTTCAAGATCTCGACGAAATGAAATGAAAACACCGAGTACGAATTTTTGGTTTCGGCATAGTTTAGGAGATAGCCTCCTAAAGGTCCCGAATAAAAAATAATTTCTGCAAATCCGTTTTGTGATGATTTATTCTTCAAGATCTCAACGAAATGAAACGAAAATACTGTGTACGAGTTTTCCGTTTTCGGCATAGTTTAGGAGATATAGCCTCCTCAAGGTCGAGAATAAAAAGTATTTATTGAAAATCCATTATTTGATGATTGATTCTTCAAGATCTCGACGAAATGAAACGAAAATATACCGAGTTTACAAGTTTTCCGTTTTCGACCATAGCCTCTCAAGGTAAATAAAAAATATTTATTGAAAATCCGTTATTTGATGATTGATTCTTCAAGATCTCGACGAAATGAAACGAAAATACTGAGTGCGAGTTTTCCGTTTTTGTCATAGTTTAGGAGATATAGCCTCCTCAAGGTCAAGAATAAAAAATATTTATTGAAAATCCGTTATTTGATTATTGATTCTTCAAGATCTCGACGAAATGAAACGAAAACACCGAGTACGAATTTTTTGGATTCGGCATAGTTTAGGAGACATAGCCTCCTAAAGGTCCCGAATAAAAAATAATTTCTGCCAATCCGTTATTTGATGGTTGATTCATCAAGATCTCGACGAAATGAAACGAAAATACTGAGTGCGAGATTTCCGTTTTCGGCAAAGTTTAGGAAGATATAGCCTCCTTAAGGTCAAGAATAAAAAATATTTATTGAAAATCCGTTATTTGATAATTGATTCTTCAAGATCTCGACGAGATGAAACGAAAATACCAAGTACGAGTTTTCCGTTTTCGGCATAGTTAAGGAGCTATAGCTTCCTTAAGGTCACGAACAAAAAATATTTTTGAAAATCCTTTATTTGATGATTGATTCTTCAAGATCTCGACGAAATGAAACAAAAATACAGAGTGCGAGATTTCCGTTTTCGGCAAAGTTTAGGAAGATATAGCCTCCTTAAGGTCAAGAATAATAATATTTATTGAAAATCCGTTATTTGATGATTGATTCTTCAAGATCTCGACGAGATGAAACGAAAATACCAAGTACGAGTTTTCCGTTTTCGGCATAGTTAAGGAGCTATAACTTCCTTAAGGTCACGAACAAAAATATTTTTGAAAATCCTTTATTTGATGATTGATTCTTCAAGATCTCGACGAAATGAAATGAAAATACCGAGTACGAATTTTTTGGATTCGGCATAGTTTAGGAGACATAGCCTCCTAAAGGTCCCGAATAAAAAATAATTTCTGCAAACCCGTTTTGTGATGATTTATTCTTCAAGATCTCGACGAAATGAAACGAAAATACTGAGTGCGAGTTTTCCGTTTTCGGCATAGTTTAGGAGCTATAGCTTCATTAAGGTCGGGAACAAAAAATATTTTTGAAAATCCTTTATTTGATGATTGATTCTTCAAGATCTCGACGAAATGAATTGAAAACACCGATTACGAATTTTTTGGATTCGGCATAGTTTAGGAGACATAGCCTCCTAAAGGTCCCGAATAAAAAATAATTTCTGCAAATCCGTTTTTTGATGATTTATTCTTCAAGATCTCAACGAAATGAAACGAAAATACTGAGTACGAGTTTTCCGTTTTCGGCATAGATGAGGAGATATATCCTTTTTAAGGTCACGAATTCAAATTATTTTTGCCAATCCGTTATTTGATGATTGATTCTTCAAGATCTCGACGAAATGAAACGAAAATACTGAGTGCGAGTTTTCCGTTTTCGTCATAGTTTAGGAGATATAGCCTCCTCAAGGTCAAGGTTAAAAAATATTTATTGAAAATCCTTTATTTGATGATTGATTATTCAAGATCTCGACGAGATGAAACGAAAATACCAAGTACGAGTTTTCCGTTTTCGGCATAGTTAAGGAGCTATAGCTTCCTTAAGGTCACGAAAAAAAAATATTTTTGAAAATCCTTTATTTGATGATTGATTCTTCAAGATCTCGACGAAATGAAACAAAAATACAGAGTGCGAGATTTCCGTTTTCGGCAAAGTTTAGGAAGATATAGCCTCCTCAAGGTCAAGAATAAAAATATTTATTGAAAATCCGTTATTTGATGATTGATTCTTCAAGATCTCGACGAGATGAAACGAAAATACCAAGTACGAGTTTTCCGTTTTCGGCATAGTTTAGGAGCTATAGCTTCCTTAAGGTCACGAATAAAAAATATTTTTGAAAATCCGTTATTTGATGATTGATTCTTCAAGATCTCGACGAAATGAAATGAAAACACCGAGTACGAATTTTTTGGATTCGGCATAGTTTAGGAGACATAGCCTCCTAAAGGTCCCGAATAAAAAATAATTTCTGCAAACCCGTTTTGTGATGATTTATTCTTCAAGATCTCGACGAAATGAAACGAAAATACTGAGTGCGAGTTTTCCGTTTTCGGCATAGTTTAGGAGCTATAGCCTCATTAAGGTCGGAAACAAAAATATTTTTGAAAATCCTTTATTTGATGATTGATTCTTCAAGATCTCGACGAAATGAAATGAAAACACCGAGTACGAATTTTTTGGATTCGGCATAGTTTAGGAGACAGCCTCCTAAAGGTCCCGAATAAAAATAATTTCTGCAAATCCGTTTTGTGATGATTTATTCTTCAAGATCTCAACGAAATGAAACGAAAATACTGTGTACGAGTTTTCCGTTTTCGGCATAGTTTAGGAGATATAGCCTCCTCAAGGTCGAGAATAAAAAAGTATTTATTGAAAATCCATTATTTGATGATTGATTATTCAAGATCTCGACGAAATGAAACGAAGATACCGAGTACAAGTTTTCCGTTTTCGACATAGCTTATAAAAAATATTTATTGAAAGTCCGCTCTTTGATGATTGATTCTTCAAGATCTCGACAAAATGAATCGAAAATACTGAGTGCGAGTTTTCCGTTTTTGTCATAGTTTAGGAGATATAGCCTCCTCAAGGTCAAGAATAAAAATATTTATTGAAAATCCGTTATTTGATTATTGATTCTTCAAGATCTCGACGAAATGAAACGAAAACACCGAGTACGAATTTTTTGGATTCGGCATAGTTTAGGAGACATAGCCTCCTAAAGGTCCCGAATAAAAAATAATTTCTGCAAATCCGTTTTGTGATGATTTATTCTTCAAGATCTCGACGAAATGAAACGAAAATACTGAGTGCGAGTTTTCCGTTTTCGGCATAGATTAGGAGATATATTCTTTTTAAGGTCACGAATTCAAATTATTTTTGCCAATCCGTTATTTGATGGTTGATTCATCAAGATCTCGACGAAATGAAACGAAAATACTGAGTGCGAGTTTTCCGTTTTCGTCATAGTTTAGGAGATATAGCCTCCTCAAGGTCAAGGTTAAAAAATATTTATTGAAAATCCTTTATTTGATGATTGATTATTCAAGATCTCGACGAGATGAAACGAAAATACCGGGTACGAGTTTTCCATTTTCGGCATAGTTAAGGAGCTATAGCTTCCTTAAGGTCACGAACAAAAATATTTTTTGAAAATCCTTTATTTGATGATTGATTCTTCAAGATCTCGACGAAATGAAACAAAAATACAGAGTGCGAGATTTCCGTTTTCGGCAAAGTTTAGGAAGATATAGCCTCCTTAAGGTCAAGAATAAAAAATATTTATTGAAAATCCGTTATTTGATAATTGATTCTTCAAGATCTCGACGAGATGAAACGAAAATACCAAGTACGAGTTTTCCGTTTTCGGCATAGTTAAGGAGCTATAACTTCCTTAAGGTCACGAACAAAAATATTTTTGAAAATCCTTTATTTGATGATTGATTCTTCAAGATCTCGACGAAATGAATTGAAAACACCGATTACGAAT